>JAVLUX010000003.1:3937500-4385000 GCA_032164185.1 Moxostoma hubbsi | reverse complement strand
GTATACCATTGCCATGAAGGGGTGTACCTGGTCTGCAATGATGATTAGGTAGGTAGCACGTGTCATTGATGCTCACATGATAAGCCGGACACAGGGTTTCCCAGCAGAATATTGCCCAGAGCATCACACTCCCTCCACAGGCTTGTCGTTTCCCACAGTGCATCCTGGTGCCATCACTTCCCCAGGTAAACGGTCACACTTACATGGACTTCCATGGGATGTAAAAGAAAATGGGACTCATCGGAGCAGGCGACCTTCTTCCACTGCACCAAGGTTTGGTGCTGAAACTCGCTTGCCTGTTGTTAGTGCTTTCGATGGTGGACAGGGATCATCATGGGCAGCTACAGTTTGTAGGTACTCACCACTGCTGACCGGGAGCACCCCACATGCCTTACAGTTTCAGAGATCCTCTGACCCAGTCATCTGGCCTTAACAGTTCATCCCTTGTCAAACTTCTGTCCATTTCTCCTGCATTCAACATGTTGACGATGCAGTACTGATTGTTCGCTTACCATCTAATCTACCCAGGCCTTGACATCTGGCGTTGTTAGGACATGATCGGTGTTATTTGGTTCAACAGTGAGAGGTCGTAATGTTTTGGCTCATAATGTTTCTATAGAAGCCACAAGTTAGTGTGATTTCAATTTATGTAAAATGGCTCCGTTGAGACCGCCACTCCCTTGAAGCACTACGATTATGTCAATAATTTTATATTGTATTGTCGTTCTTTTAATTATATTGAATTGCACATTCCTGGACCTTTTTCTTATTTTTTATTTGTATTTTTTTTCCAGACAGCTAGTGGCTTGGATGCAGCGTCATTTAAAATCAATAGTTTTCAGTGTCAGATGCTGTTGTAGAAATGTAATATTCACATTGAGACATGATTACTTTAATCAATGAGTGAAAGTGTCCAATAACAGGACGGTTACTGAGATTAAGCGAGTAGTATTCAGCTGATCATGTGATTTGTAACATGGCCGCCCCCATGTGTGGACCCTCTACATGTAGAATAAAACAGTTTTTATAAGGTTACTGATATGACTGGAGACGCTCATGATATTATACATATATAGCAAAATTACAATTCATGTCTTTGGGTTTTTAATTAGGTTTTTATTTTAATTCAGCATCAGAACAGATTTTAAATTTGCCATAAAGCACCACAAAATAACCAACAGATTGTTTTCATATGTGATATTAAAAACATCTAAAATATTAACATTGTAGTTTGGAGCTGCTGCTTTTGGCTGCTCCTGTTAGAGAGACCATCCATGATCCGAATATTTGACTTAGCCCAAGTTTTGACACCGGATTCCCTTCCTGACGCAACCCTCAGATGTTCATTCTATTTCAAATAGAAATTTGAATCTATTGATGATGAAATATACTGAGCTATAACCACACAAGTTTATATGTTTCACGTGTATCACCAGTTAATTATTATAAAGGTGACATTTCAAACATTGAACCATTAAACTACGATTACTATAAATTATTAATACTATTCCTGCACTTCACACACGTTCTGTTAACCCCTTAAATTCTGGCACATTTTGGGCTGCCACATGCAATTTTTCAGACTCAAATATATAAGCTCACCATTCACACATACTGTGGACTTATTGCAAAAAAAAATTTAGAAACTGCCCCAAATAATAATAATAATTAAAAAAGACTCCAGTTATTCATTAATAATATTGTATAATCTTACATTCTTATGATGAACAAAAAGTTTAAATATGTATATTTTTTGAATTATATGTTTTGTTGTCCTAACTTTGTAAGCATGTAAGTCTGGTTCTATATCTCTTTTGAAAAGTTTTATTTCATTCCACTAGATGGCAGCAAGCACTAGAACATTTTTTTTTTTTCACATTCATCACGATACACAGATCTGAAATGTAGGTGGTGCGCTCTCGCATTGTAACCCTCACAGATGTGCTCGTCCATAGACATTGTCTAATTTTCAGTTCATGCACCACCCTCACTGTTTCATCAAATATCTATCTTGGCCTCTGAGTGGACTACAAGCTCAATCTAGGTGAGCTATTCCATAGCTGAGATCCTCCCCTATGCTATATTTTTATCATCAATAGTTGAAAACACATTTTTCTGATGATTTGTTTAATATGCTTTGCCGGCTGGATGGCATATTTTGTTCTGGACATCTAAGATATAACTTTGGATTATTGAGCCGAGCAAGCTCACGGACAGGTAAAATTGGCAAGAGCAGAAGTAAAGGTTTTTGGCTACTTTGGATTAAAAGCTGTAGTGATCAGTGCATTAAAGAGACATTTTTCAAAAATCATATTTTACTTTGATTATTTTGAAAATAATTTTGAACTGTGGTATTGTGGAAACAAAATGAACTGTAATGTCACATTCGACTTTTCGCGCTAATTTGCGACGCTAATGTTTTCAGGCCTTTTTTTTGTGTTATTTATAACATCAATTCAAAAGTGATTGTATTCTCTAAAAAAGTTCAAATGATACCTCATATGCCTGACTTATGTATGTGGGGACTTTTACGTCTTTAGCATAAACTTTTTTCGCGATATAGCGCCTCAATTTGGATCCTTCTTTTTTTATCTTTTTTATTCTAAACTCTAAACACAAATTCAGCATTTTACACAATGTGCTCATGCAGAATGCAATAGCATTTAGAAACCATCATAATTTCTTGAGCACAATTAATGCATCACTGAATCCACAGCATGTAAACACTAGTATACAGCACTATGCAAAATTGTTCAAACACCAGTCAAAACCTCTGGATTTCTAACAAATGCGTTCATTGACTTTGGCACTGATTTTTGAGATAAGGGACAAAACATGTTTTTATTTTTTTATACTAAATTAATTTTAAATGTATATATTTGTAGACAAAGGTCTCAGCTAACGAATGATGTAAGGGAACAGGTTTTTATAAAAACACTTTTTTTTTCTGAAAATGTACACTTATTCATAACTTGCATATTAATGGAATTTGTGTCAACTCTGTCAGACACACCAAAAAAAAAACAACTTGCCATTTTAATTTGATTCATCCAACAAGAGTACAATCTTTAATTATCTAATAATGTTTTCAGTAAAGGAGTTAAGAGATACAATATTTTCATAATGTGTTCATACTATTCTGAAAATTCTGGCTGAGTTGACAATCTAATATTTTTCCATCTTAACAATGTGTTGTACATTTTTACTATATACGTTCTGATTCTACAATGGTTGAAAATATGGTAATTTTAAGCCAGTTCAGTGCAAAAAAAATAATGATCACGATATTAATCGAATAACATCAAAAGGCAGAAAGATATTAAGATATGTCTTCTAGGTTGTTTTAGCCATTTGTAAAAGCTGTTATATGTTTCTGGAAATACCTTATATGTTGTGTGTACGGTAAAATTATAACTGAAAATGAAATGAGTTATTAAAACTACACTCATGTGAGTTAAATGAATTTCTTTAAACTTCTACATCCTTAAATCTAAATGTGTTTGATTTAACAACCCTGGAAACCCCACAATGGTACGGATTTCTTTTGATAAATGAAATCAATTACAGAGCATTTCTCTAAACTATTAAACTCAAATGGCTTGGGTTTCATTGCAAGTTGACCCATATAGATGAAGTTAATCAAAGCTAGCAGCCCGTTGTGTTTATTTTGGATCATGTAATTGTTCATAATCCTCCTAAGATTTTGTCTGTTAGCAGTTTTAGCTTAAAGTAATATCAGTGAAGCACAAACCTCCATGTTTAAGTCTAATTGCATTCTGCCCAATAATATCAATTTCACTGGCACTGGGAAAATTGCTTGAGCGTAATTCAATCTGATATGGGTTTATAAGAACGCTTCATTCTGTGGCTGTTGCGCACTCACTCCAAATTTAAAGTGATCTTGTCAGGTACTGTATGTCTACTAAATGGGTCCCTGATGATTTGATGTGCCGAGTTGAATTCATTGCAGACGTCTGGCAGACTTGGACACTCTTAGCTGCTCTAACGCTCCGGGACCCACACTGAGCTTCAGCTTGTCGTGAGAACCGGTTGTGTGTCAGACTGCAGCTAACATCACAGTGACCTCGAGCGCAGACTCATCTCTAACTAAAGTGGAAGGCTTTGCAAACCAATAGCAATGTTTGAATGGAAAGTTAGCTTATTACATACTAGCGGGTGGGCCGCGGTTCTGTTCTGATAGGGTTGGAGAAAACAGGGAAAAAATATAATGCTACATGCAAATAATACTGCAATTAACCATATAATTGTGCTAATTTAGAATAGCAAAATAAAAAGTCCTCATGCTCTAAAACCATTAATAAAACTTTTAGATTACATTAAATAAAAGTTCACTTAAAACAAGGATAAACATGTTTTTTGCCAATCACAATCTGTCTTGTCTGGTACATTATTGGCTGCGGAGAGCATGTGGCCATTGAAATTTAAGAGGCATTTAGAAACCAACATTGTCAATCACAAGTACAAAGACTTGCTACTGTTAGAACAGAAACAGATATACTGGGTTATGCATGGGAACATGCTGCTGCTGCACAATAAGAAAAAAGACAAGACATGCTGCATCGAGCATGTGGAACATTTGCGTAGCTGATCTAGACAGGTGGTGCTGGGGAGGAGGAGAGTTTGATCCGCTTGATTGCAAAACTGTGGAATTTAAGTGTTATACAAAGAGTATGCAAGTTAATTGGCTAACAGATTACATGTCAAAGGACCTATCAGTCATGTGTATTGCATAAATAAATATGGAACGAGTAACCAAATTTGTTCACTGATGTTTCCTTTCTTAAATTCAAGTGTTGTTAGGTGGCAAGCTAAAATTGAATGCCTTTATTGTATCAGTTTGAAATTCTGTTGGTTTGATGATTGATTAGTTGGTATCGAAGTCGCCACTGATGTACTTCCTAGTTTTGTTTAAAAATAGCAAGGTCAAATTAAAGGTCAAATGGAGCAGATTGAATTGTAGAAGTATTCAGTGCTGTATGCGTTGTTGTATGCTGCACATGTTGGTAATGTAGGTCGTTGGGGTATTCGGTGCATTCAGAAGATTTGCACGCTGTTCACATTACGCTGTTCGTAAAAGTAGTATATTGGTATGCTGGTCCAGACATAACCGATGTTTTTAGACTGGGTGGCAAATCAAAACTCATCCACGTTGTGACTGATAAGTCATCACTTACTAGATGGTTGCCTTTGTTTTTGCGTGTTACGTGTGAGTGTATGTCTCTTGTTGGGAAATGTTCTGAGATTTTCGGCGTTGCCATTGGGAATTTATATCTTTTGTGTCTGTTGCCACTTCTCCTTTAATTGGACTTGGTTTGACAAGCACATATGGTAATTTATGCAACTGTGACTTTGTGATTTAAATCCTTTAAGTCTTCATTCTGTGCATGTATTGTAACATGCATTAGCAATTTTAGCAATATTGCTATATTAAACTATGTGGTCGTTCAGCATTGGTATTGTTTTTTGGTGGTGGTGGTTGAGGGCATCTCATCCATTTAGGTGTCTGAGTAGCAACCAGCGAACGGCACCTGTGTCTGCTTGAAATGTTGGTCTAGGTTATGGTATCAATGTGTGAACAGAGAGTGAAGACGACGCGTGGCTTGATCATATAGAGGCTGCCACACCTGCGTTTGATCGAGAGTCTTATTTAAATGTAAAAAATTTCTTTCTCCTGCATTACCATTCCATTCATTCTGTCCTTTTCTAAAGATAGAGGAACATCTCTCTTTATTATCAAATCTCCTGCACTTCCTCTTGCTGCTCAGAACACACCATGTTTTTTTTTTGAATATTTTTTTATAGAGTGTTTGAACTGCAGACTCTCTCTTCAGTTACAAATTTAGTCATTTAATAATACATGAACATTGAAATTGCATTGTTTTGAAGTGAGGAGATGAATTGAAACTCGAGACGAGTAGGATGAATCTCAAAATGAAACCCAAATTCAAAAGAAATGAACACCTTTTATATATATATATATAGAAAACAGGGTTTCCGTGGGTCTTTAATTCGCCCTTCTGCAAATTAAAACCTCAAAAAAGTCTTAAATCGGAGCAAGTCTTAAATTCATTCGGTCATGGCATTAAATGTTGAGGGACTGTTTTCTCGTTGCTTTTAAGTTGGGTTACCAAACGTCCCATTTTTAAGAGCTGTGTCCCAACAATTCTATAAGCAATGTAATTATGTCCCAGTTTCAGCTGGTAGGCTTTTCTAATTACATTTAATATACTCATTTTCCTTCTCGCTATTGTCTTTGGTATCATTTGCAGAGAAGAGGTGCAATTTCGATCTGTCGCACGTTGATTTGACGCTACTTTCATTCTAGTCTTTCTGCAAATCCGCTGAAATGTATCTGGTTACCATGGCAATGACGTCATGCGTTTGGCGCACACTCTTTGTCATCCTGTCAGTCAGCGCAAGACGAAATGCACCAATAAAAATGAGATTTCAACTACGAGCTGAAAGAAGCCGATCTATTTGGTGTAAAATTTGCACCCCTTGATTCTTCTTGTGTTGCCTTCTTGAGCATCAATAATTGTTTGCATCTTTTGTTATAGTTGTGTATTAGTCCCTTAATTGTCCCAAGTGTCAAAGATATAGCCACTGAAGAACTCAAATGTGCAGAAGATGCTGAGAAACCAAATCATTTTACTGTTGTTGGGGTTTTGTCTTATGAAAATTGGACATCCTCATTGCTCAGGACAAAGCAGGGACTCATGAACAATTATTACACAAACAGTCACTGATCATCGAGAAAGCAACATACCATATTAAAAACCAAGGGAATGTAAACTTCTGAACAGAATCATTACTATTTTGTCTTGTGGAATAAATGTGAGGATCTGTTATGACAAATAGCTTCTTCAGGGCAGTACTAAATAAAAACAAAATGCAACTTTTATGATCCCTCATTAAAAATAAAAAATGATAACACAAACTCAAACACTCACAAGTGTCTCGTTTTGAGAATTTAAAAAGATGATAATAATAATATTTTAAAGATAATTTTGTATAAATCCAAATAACTTTACTGATCTTTATTGTAAAAGATTTAAACAATGTTTTCCATGCTTGATAAATGAACCATAAACAATTAATGAACATGCACCTATGGAGCGCTCATTAAGACACTAGCAGCTTACAGACGGGAGGCAATTAAGGTTACAGTTCTAAAAACTTAGGACACTAAATAGACCTTTCTACTGACTCCGAAAAACACCAAAAGAAAGATGCCCAGGGTCCCTGCTCGTCTGAGTGAACGTGTCTTAGTCATGCTGCATGGAGGCATGAGGACTGCAGATGTGGCCAGGGCAATAAATTGCAATGTCCATAATGTGAGTCGCCTAAGACAGTGCTACAGGAAGACAGGAAGGACTTCGATCGACCTCGCAGTGGCAGACTAAGTGTAACAACAGCTGCGCAGGATTGGTACATCCGAATATCACACCTGCGGGACAGGTACAGGATGGCAACAACATCTGCCCGAGTTACACCAGGAACACATAATCCCTCCATCAGTGCTCCGACTGTCTACAATATGATGAGAGAGGCTGAACTGAGGGCTTGGAGGCCCTATGGGCACAAACCCACCTTCGCTGGACACGACAGGACTGACAAAAAGAGCTCTTCACTGATGAGTCACAGTTTTGTCTCACCAGGGGTGATGGTCGGAGTCTTGCTTATTGTCAAAGGAATGAGCATTACACTGAGGCCTGTACTCTGGAGTGGGATCGATTTGAAGGTAGAGGGCCCATCATGGTCAAGGGCAGTGTGTCACAGCATCATCAGACTGAGCTTGTTGTCATTGCAGGTAATCTCAATGCTGTGCGTTACAGGGAAGACATCCTCCTCCCTCATGTGGTACCCTTACTGCAGGCTCATCCTGACATGACCCTCCAGCATGACAGTGCCACCAGCCATACTACTCATTCTGTGAATGATACAACACAGGAATGTCAGTGTTACACACACACACACACATATATATATATATATATATATATATATATATATATATATATACAAACAATACTGTGGAAAAGATGTTTCACAAAAGCATTTGCCTTGAGATGGTTATTTATATCTACAGCTTTAGTGTGTCAATGGGAAATTTAAATGTTAGACCTCCAAACATTACTTCATTTGAATAGAAGAACAGGGAACCCTGCAACAGATGTCATGGCCCCCACAGAGTCCCCCCACTGAACATTGTGTCAGTCTGAGATTACATAAACAGACAGAAGCAGCTGAAACAGACTAAATAGAGAGAAGAACTGTGGTGAAATCTCCAAGAAACTTGAACATTATATCTGCCAACAACCAAGAAAAACTGTGTCCAGGTGTATCTAGGAGAATTGGTGCTATTTTAAAGGCAAATGTGGTCACAGAGTATTGATTTAGCTTTTTTATGTTTACTGGAATTTGTATGACATTAAGTGATAAATGAAAACTATGTCATTATTTTTGAAGACATCCTCAGTATGCAACATTTTTTACAAATGCCTAAAACTTTTGCACAGTACTGTGTGTGTGTATCTATTTATTTATTAAAGGGCATACAATGCTGCATGAAGAATGTTTTCTCCTTAAATTATGTAAATGTTATTTTAAGGATGTTTGTTCCTAATTTTACATAATACTAGCTAAAGATGTTGGAACATTCCCTGTTGGGTGGGTTCTGAAGTAATTTGATCTTGTTTTTAGGAGCAATATATAAACATCCTTATAGCAACACATATTTACATGATAAGCAAAACTGCATTAGACTGTCATTATAGTAAAGAGAATTTGACCTGAAAAGTATACACCTGCAAAGGCCTTTAAATGGTCTCTCAGTCTAGTTCTGTAGGCTACACAATCATGGGGAAGACTGCTGACTTGACAGCTGTCCAAAAGACGACCATTGACATCTTGCACAAGGAGGGCAAGACACAAAAGGTCATTGCTAAAGGGGCTGGCTGTTCACAGAGCTCTGTGTCCAAGCACATTAATAGAGAGGTGAAGGGAAGAAAAAGATGTGGTAGAAAAAAGTGTACAAGCAATAGGGATAACCGCACCCTGGAGAGGAATGTGAAACAAAACCCATTCAAAAATTTGGGGGAGATTCACAAAGAGTGGACTGCAGCTGGAGTCAGTGCTTCAAGAACCACCATGCACAGACGTATGCAAGACATGGGTTTCAGCTGTCGCATTCCTTGTGTCAAGCCACTCTTGAACAAGACACAGCGTCAGAAGCGTCTCGCCTGGGCTAAAGACAAAAAGGACTGGACTGCTGCTGAGTGGTCCAAAGTTATGTTTTCTGATGAAAGTAAATTTAGCATTTCCTTTGGAAATCAAGGACCCAGAGTCTGGAGGAAGAGAGGAGAGGCACAGAATCCCCGTTGCTTGAAGTCCAGTGTAAAGTTTCCACAGTCAGTTATGGTTTGGGGTGCCATGTCATCTGCTGGTGTTGGTCCACTGGGTTTTCTGAGGTCCAAGGTCAACGCAGCCGTCTACCAGGAAGTTTTAGAGCACTTCATGCTTCCTGCTGCTGACCAATTTTATGGAGATGCAGATTTCATTTTTCAACAGGACTTGGCACCTGCACACAGTGCCAAAGCTACCAGTACCTGGTTTAAGGACCATGGTATCCCTGTTCTTAATTGCCCAGCAAACTCGCCTGACCTTAACCATATAGAAAATCTATGGGGTATTGTGAAGAGGAAGATGCGATATGCCAGACCCAACAATGCAGAAGAGCTGAAGGCCACTATCAGAGCAACTTGGGCTCTCATAACACCTGAGCAGTGCCACAGACTGATCGACTCCATGCCACGCAGCATTGCTGCAGTAATTCAGGCAAAAGGAGCCCCAACTAAGTATTGAGTGCTGAACATGCTCATACTTTTCATGTTCATACTTTTCAGTTGGCCAACATTTCTAAAAATCTTTTTTTGTATTGGTCTTAAGTAATATTCAAATTTTCGGAGATACTGAATTTGGGATTTTCATTAAATGTCCGTTTTAATCCACAATTAAATGAATTAAACATTTGAAATATATCAGTCTGTGTGTAATGAATGCATATAATATCCAAGTTTCACATTTTG
This sequence comes from Moxostoma hubbsi, assembly GCA_032164185.1. NCBI lineage: Eukaryota > Metazoa > Chordata > Actinopteri > Cypriniformes > Catostomidae > Moxostoma > Moxostoma hubbsi. The sequence goes on along the minus strand of JAVLUX010000003.1, from coordinate 4,374,891 downwards.
AATGGAATTACTGAAATAAATCAACTTTTTGATGATATTCTATTTATATGACCAGCACCTGTATATGTACAAAGCAAACTAATGGGCCTCCAGTTTCATTATTGAGGGTGTAGATTGTGCTCTCTTTGTCTGAATGTTTGTCTCTCTTTCAGGAACACACAGCACAAATAAATTAAAAATGTATTTATTACAAATTACAAAAAAAAAAAAAAAAAAGTATAACATCCAGACTCTGTGCCTGATCAGGGCCACATCTACAATAAATGACCTAACTAAACCGCATGATTTCAACACTGCAGATCTCTCAAATCTAAGAAGGGTGAATATAATTTCTGTCCCCAATGCTGAAAACAAATAATCATTCTCTAAATGTTTGAATTGTTGGTGAAATGATATCTGCTTTTAAAAACAAACGCATTGCCCAAAGCATTGGGATGTTTTGCAAATTGTTGTTTGTGAAGTTTTTTAGAATTACTATCATTTGAAGGGAATTGGTCTGGTAATTTGTTTTCATTTCATGTAACACTTTGTGCCTGTCTGTTTGTGTGTGAGTGGAGGTGTTTGTTGTATATGCAACAGAGGCTTGCTTTATCATTTTGGAGCACATCACAGCAGGGGTCTAGCCTACCATAGACAGAGATGTATTACACACTAAAACACATGATACTGTACATGCATAAACAGCCACTCTGTCTACATGGCAGATCCTCAGGAGTGGGTGGATGTGTCTTTGACTCAGGTTTGGAGATGATTGTCAAGTAGAATGTCAACAATGGATGATTACTTTTAATGAATGAAGGCAGATCCAGGCAACATCTGCAGTTTTAAGAATAAATAAGGGTGTGCTGTATTTGTTTGGGATTAGAATTTAAGCTTTCTTGGTTTATTGGTTAAGGTGTGTGTTATTGTGGTAGGTCAGGGTTTAGGGCATGGCTATTTAAATGCACTCCTGGAAGGCCACTTCATGCAGAGTTTAGCTCCAATCCTGAAAATGGGAATCAATGTCTTCAGGATTACTTGAACATTGTTATTTAGGAATGGAGTTCTTGTACAGGTTTAGTACTCGATTGTATGTTTAACTGTGTTAAATAAGGTTTAACCTTAACTATAGGTCCAACAATTTTCACAATTATTTACATTTGGTTTCTTCTCCTGAATTTATATGACCATGCTTTCGGCAGCCAATAATTTACAGCTCAATGCACACTGTGGGTGGCAAAATCATATTTATCCTTGCTGAGGGTAAACCCATATTTATTTTTTTCATGGTTGGCAATCACAGTTGTCCATATTAGAAACTACCTAAGTTTGCTAGCTTCTACCAAGTGACAGGTGAATTTGTTTCGAAATAACATACATTTTCATTGGGCACACAAAAGATTTTCTCGTCACTTTTTAAAATCTGACAAGCCTATTTATTCTGATATTCTAACTATGCATAATTATATGGTTAGTTGCATTTTATTAATTATATTTAGCATTGTTTTGTCTCTGGGTTAGGGTATAATGCTTATTGTGTTGTTGTGTAGAGGTTGGAATATAGGTGTCTTTGTGTACATTTAGGAATTCCAATTTGTATAGGATTTTCACACACAACAGTCTCTAGAATTTACTCAGAATGGTGCCAAAAACAAAAAACATCCAGTACACAATATTAGGCAAGTGGTTTTAATGTTGTGGCTGATCAGTGTGTGTATGTATATGTGTGTGTGTGTGTGTGTATATATATATATATATATATATATATATATATATATATATATATATATACATACACACACACACACTGATATATATATATATATATATATAACTGCTGTTAGTCTATGGACATTTTTAATCTTGATTAATCACGTAATTTTTCATAATCGCGATTAATCGCATATTTTGAAAGTTAAATTAAGCTTTATAAATACACTCACCTAAAGGATTATTAGGAACACCATACTAATACTGTGTTTGACCCCCTTTCGCCTTCAGAACTGCCTTAATTCTACGTGGCATTGATTCAACAAGGTGCTGAAAGCATTCTTTAGAAATGTTGGCCCATATTGATAGGATAGCTTCTTGCAGTTGATGGAGATTTGTGGGATGCACATCCAGGGCACGAAGCTCCCGTTCCACCACATCCCAAAGATGCTCTATTGGGTTGAGATCTGGTGACTGTGGGGGCCATTTTAGTACAGTGAACTCATTGTCATGTTCAAGAAACCAATTTGAAATGATTCGAGCTTTGTGACATGGTGCATTATCCTGCTGGAAGTAGCCATCAGAGGATGGGTACATGGTGGCCATAAAGGGATGGACATGGTCAGAAACAATGCTCAGGTAGGCCGTGGCATTTAAACGATGCCCAATTGGCACTAAGGGGCCTAAAGTGTGCCAAGAAAACATCCCCCACACCATTACACCACCACCACCAGCCTGCACAGTGGTAACAAGGCATGATGGATCCATGTTCTCATTCTGTTTACGCCAAATTCCGACTCTACCATCTGAATGTCTCAACAGAAATCGAGACTCATCAGACCAGGCAACATTTTTCCAGTCTTCAACTGTCCAATTTTGGTGAGCTCTTGCAAATTGTAGCCTCTTTTTCTTACTTGTAGTGGAGATGAGTGGTTCCCGGTGGGGTCTTCTGCTGTTGTAGCCCATCCGCCTCAAGGTTGTACGTGTTGTGGCTTCACAAATGCTTTGCTGCATACCTCGGTTGTAACGAGTGTTAATTTCAGTCAAAGTTGCTCTTCTATCTGCTTGAATCAGTCGGCCCATTCTCCTCTGACCTCTAGCATCAACAAGGCATTTTCGCCCACAGGACTGCCGCATACTGGATGTTTTTCCCTTTTCACACCATTCTTTGTAAACCCTAGAAATGGTTGTGCGTGAAAATCCCAGTAACTGAGCAGATTGTGAAATACTCAGACCGGCCCGTCTGGCACTAACAACAATGCCATGCTCAAAATTGCTTAAATCACCTTTCTTTCCCATTCTGACATTCAGTTTGGAGTTCAGGAGATTGTCTTGACCAGGACCACACCCCTAAATGCATTGAAGCAACTGCCATGTGATTGGTTGATTAGATAATTGCATTAATGAGAAATTGAACGGGTGTTCCTAATAATCCTTTAGGTGAGTGTATATACAGTTCATATACAGTGTGTGTATGTATGTGTGTGTATGTGTGTATGTGTGTGTGTATATATATATATATATATATATATATATATATATATATATATATATATATATATATATATATATATATATATATAAAGCTCAATATGATAAATACTTCAATTGTTCTAGTGTACAGCATAGGTTTTGGGTTCAATGGATTCTGTTCTTTGGTTCCTTTGTATTTTGAAGAATTTGTTTGTAGCCCTCAAACCAGAGTTCCCTTTATTCTTTATTTCTATCTCACATAAGAGCATTGAAAATTCAAATGTTGGTGGTTCTGTGGCCAGCAGACATAATGAATTGTATATTTGTCTTGTAATGTGTCTGTTGAATCACTGTCCAAAATTAAAACATTACAAATAATTGATTTCCTCTCAGACTAGAAATAAAACAATCATAACATCAATGATCCTGCCATTTGACAGAGGCACACACTATATCAACACTCATATTTGTCTTAATATCAAATGTGGTGATGGAGCGGACAGGCATTGCCTGACACAAAGAAAACTAACTAGCCCTTATTTAAATGTCAGCCCACTCAGAATTATTAAAGCATGAATCTTGATATTTTACCTATCAGCTATTTAGCTTGATGACTTGATAGAACTGATTGTTTGTGCGTGGCACGCGTGTGTCTGCAAATGATGCCGAAAACCAAACAGCAAACATCATTGGGAATATTTAACAGCCAGAGATATTTCTTACCGGCCATTAAACTGTATTAAATATAAAAAAAAATAAAAAATAAATGTATATATTTATTATTATTATTATTATTTTTTATTTATTTTTTTGATGAGCTTTATCGTCCTTATACACAAAGTCAAAAGTTTGCACTCAATTGACATTTTTTCCCCATGATTTAAAAAACTTTTGAACTGAAAGCTTATGTTTAAATTCTTAAAAATATTTTGAAGAAAAATATCAATTATGCTGAGAAATAATGATGGACGGATGAGATAATATTTATAATGAGTAGGTGTATACACTTAACTGGTAGTTCATATTTTAAGTATTGACTAACTGATCGAATGATTAATCAACTATTTGGGTGATTATTGCAATGATTAATCAACAGCTATTAATGGCAATTTAGCTTGCTTCTTGGGTTGAGGTTATATTAAACATCTGCTTATTATAAATTAAGACATGGGTTAGGGTTCGTATACAATTGTCTAAAAAATACTTTTAAATTACCTTATTTTGAATTACTGAACATAATACACGCAACCATTGTCATTCAGTGGATTTCAATGAAGTGAGGTGTTAAATGCACACTCTTGGGCTTAATGAAGATCAGTCGTGCAGCCGCGTTCTGAAACAATAGCAGAGGTTTGACTGTACATGCTGGAAGTCCTGCCAGAAGAGCATTGCTGTAGTCCAGTTTAGATATAACATGAGCTTGGGCATGGAGTTGCGTAACATGCTCAGAGGGTTCCGATCTTTCTAGTAGTTTCCTACACCTCAAATCTGCATGATCAAGCTGTTCATGCAATGTGGTCTGTGAAGTTCTACTGATCATCAAACACAAAAACAAAGACTTCTGACTGTCCTATTTGTCTAATTAGTCTATTTGAATAGCAGCATTATGATGGCCTGATGGAAAAACAAGTATCTTTTCTGGGTTGAATTGGAGGTGGTGTTCTTTCGTTCTTCTTGAAATGTCTGCAGGCTGAGATCCACGGAGCTATCGTAGGATTGTTAGGCTGGAGTGAGAGGTAAAGTTGTGTGTCATCGGCATAGCAATGATAGGAAAAGCCATGTGCCTTAATGACAGATCCCAGTGATGTGGAGAGGAGGGGGCCCAAGCACTGAACCCTTAGGTACCCCGGAAGGTAGTTGGTGTGGCTTTAAAATCAGAACTGTGACTTGGACACCGCTCCCATCCAAGTCACCCTGAACCTACCTGTGAGGTAAGAACCAAACCAACGGACCACGTTACCGAGGTGTCAGGTGTACATTGACGCATCCGCAGACAAGTCTGTTGACAAGTCCTCATAATAAATCTTCCTTGGTCAGATTGATGAATTAAAAATGGATTGCTGTGAACTGTAGGCCAATGGTAGGCTTATGTTCAGTAATATGGAAATAAACAATATATTGTGACATATGTACTGCAATACATATCACGTTGCGAGGTGGTACCTGGCCCTATGATTGAGTGCATAGTTACTAGCCTAAATGTTTCTTGAATTTTGATAGTTTCATGCTTTCAGCAGCCAATAATTCACTGCCCAAAACACATCGTTTATCATTATAATTTAATGCAACCTGGGTAAAAAATGTTATATGGTTTTCAAGACTAACTTACAAACTAACTTGTGCTAGCTTCTACCAAATGACAAATGAATTTGTGCCAAAACATGGCAAAGACGTTGACACCAACAAAATGTATGGAACACATTTCTTTGATCAGAACAGACCTGCAACCCATTTTTGTGTCGTGGCTCATTATCAACCAGCTGGGAACCACTGATTTTCATCATGTGTTAAATTGGAGTTCTTAATAACATTATAAACAAACTGACGAGTTTTACCAACTGGGTTGTCAAAGCCCTGGAAAGTTTTCCCCCTCTTTAGGGTTGATTCGTTGCACCCAGTTTTTGCACATGATGCAGAATGGGTTTCAAATTGATTCAGACCATTTTGTTAACCCATTATTTCTGATTCTAAACAGCAGACTGAAATTTGCGACTCACAACATGATTGTTGAAATATTGTCCATTTTTGCCAAATTATACAATAACATCCAATGTCAGACAAGATTTTACCAGTGAACTTAAACTTGGGCAGTGTAGAAACCAAAAAACCAAAACCAAAAGTCTAGCAGTGCTCCTGACCCTGGATGTATTTCCACTTAGTTTTATCTTAATGTTTTCTCCGGTGGTGATTCAATCAATAGACAAGGACATTAGTGGACAAAGCAGAAGCAGAAAACTTCTTTTCCCCCTCCAAATCTAGAATGATTTATTGATTCTGTCTTCAGAAAACCAGACAGACACTGACTTGTGTGTCTTCAGCTGTAGAAAGCAGTTTGTTGGTTGAGGTAAAGAGTTGATGCTAGTTTGATAATTAGTCTGTTTGCAGACACATGACTAGGTATTGGACCGTTTGTGACGTTAATCAATAAAGCGATGCTCTTGCATTGATTCACGTCATTCTAATTTCAAGGCCAGTCCTCAGTGCACGTTTTGGTGCTGGTGATGTTTGAGTTTTGGACTGCTTCACATGACTGTTTTCTCCAGAGCATTGGTTCGGAAAATATGCCATCAACGGCAGAGAAATATGATTGTCCAAACAGAATTGAGTTTGGATTGCTGGATTTGGAGTGTAATCCTCATTGCTTTGGATAATTTAGGTTAATCTACAACAAATCCTCTCAATCCCATGGTGAAACCTGATTAGATTCTGAGCTCAACTTCACCTGACCCGGCCGTGCATATAAGCGGGTACTGTTTGTTTGCGTCATGCAGAATAGACGCATGTTCAATTGGCAAATTTTCGAACGGTGGATGAATTTTGGGCTTGTCTGGCTATGCACAACACAGATCGCTCCAATCCTCTTAAACTTTGAGAAATATCTTATCCTTGTTGAACTAAGGCTTGCGATGAGATTAAGGGAGAGTTTGTGTTGCATCTTATCAGGAAACACTTCCTTGTAACTTGCTGTTATTAAACTCCAGCTGGCATGATAAAAGTTCCCTTGGCAGGCAGCGGTTTACTGTACTCACTGTATAACTCACTGAATCTTGACCATGTGGCTGCTTTGGTGATTATGGGATGGAGTGGATGCTTTTTATATCAGTTTAATCTGAGATGCATGATAAGAGATATCAGGAGAGTAAGGTGCCTGAAGGCCAACAGTAAGATGTGTCTTAACTAGGCACAATGCCACAAGTTTCCAGTAACTAGTAATTTGTCAGTCTGCAAGAGGGGATCAAGATCTGGCTAGTTACCATGGTCCAGTCAGCCCCTGCTAGTAGAAGGGAACTATAACATTAAAATCCTATTTTTCCATAGCCATTCACATTCATTCATATATATATATATATATATAGCAGTTAAGAAGTAAATGTGATAAAAATCATGGTGTTGTTCCATTGTTGCTAGGGTAACCACATCTGGTTGTTAGGCAGTTAACAGGGTGATACTTATCAAGGCTCCTTTCTATCCTGAGTGAAATAAATCAACCCAGAAGTCTCTACGATTTTCTGGTGCAGAGATATGTGTTTTGCTATTTGGTTGCTAGGTAGTTGCCAGGGTGATACTAAGAAGCCTGCTTTCTGTATTGAGTCATACAAGCCAACAATGAATCTCTACGACATTCTGATCCTGAGATGCACATCTAAGCGAGTGATTCTTACTGGCTGCTTACTAACCTGACTCAAAGACGCTAATCTGCAAGTCTCTAAGACATTTTGTTCTAAATGTTAAATGTGATCTAACAGAGATTAATTGAAAAATTTAATCATATATCTTATCTATATTGTTTGGAACTGAGATAAAGACAATATATGTTATATTTTTTAAAAACTCCAATAATGTCCCCAGTCAATTTGACCCGAATAGTACCAAAGGGTCCAAAAATGTAACCCCACAAAAGGGTTAAATGTAAGAATGTAAAATGCTGCTGTAGAGTTTGCCCTAGAGACCCCGTTAGGTGCTTGGCCCCTAATAATGTAATTTTTTTTTTTTTTACATATTTTCTGTACATTTATACTATGTTGGATATTTAAAAATGTATGTCTATTTGTTAATGAGTTAACTATTCAGTGTCGTTCCAAGCTTTGGCTTTCGTGTGTGGAAGTTTTTAAATTGTCAATTGGTATTATTAGTTGTCTGCAAAGTAACGTACGACCATAGGGTGTCTTATTCATTGTGAAACAGTGATTTCTTAATTGCATGAATCGCGCTGAAGGCCGACTTAAAATGTGCGCGGACCATCACTGGTTATATGTATGTATATATTTACGTATATGCCTACTGTGTATATATAATTCATAGAACAAAAAAAAACTTTTCAGATTATTAAATGATTCCACAAAATTTCAAAATACATCATTTTAAATCGAAAATTTGATTTGGCATTTTACATTAATAATGAATAAATTAATAATTGTTTGAAAACTATTGAATAGACAAAACGTATATATAAGTGTGTGTGCGCGTGTGTGTGTTTGTGTATGTATAGATAGATAGCTTGATGGCGTCAGGAACTGTAACTAAGGGACGAGGGGCAAGTAAAGCGCACCTTTCAAGTCTGTGGCACAAACGTTGTACTGTAGTAACAAGTGATGCCCCAAAATGTAATTCTTGGTATTGGGGATTTGTTAAAATAAATAAATATGAGCAATAGTAATTCTTGCCTTAACTAACACTTCTAACATCTTATCTTGTTTGTTGCATTTGGTTTTCAGGTGTAATAACCGGACGCAGTGCGCTGTAGTGGCTGGACCAGACGCCTTTCCCGACCCCTGTCCTGGAACATTCAAATACCTGGAAGTTCAATACGAATGCGTTCCGTACAGTATGTATTCCTTTAACATTAACACAAACACACAGATGGTGTATCTCATGCTGAGTGCTCTGTCCATGATTCAAGATGAATGCTTTGTGTTGCCACTAAACCACACTACAAAATTATTCTTTTTTTCAGATTTAGGGGAAGGCCAGCACGAGAACTCGAGAACCTGTGATTTATCTCACAACTTATTTTTCTACAATTTAAACTCTCTCCTTCACTTGAACCTATCCGTTCCTATCTACCGTGTGTGTGTGTGTGTGTGTGTGTGTGTGAGAGAGAGAGAGGAGGTTTGTACGATGACTTTGGCTGCGTGATAAACTATAAAAGTGCTTCACTTTGTCAAAATGAGTAAGTTGCCAGATAGCTAATGATAGCTTTTGGCTATGATATATTTGCTCCTCTGTATCTTTAGTTATGGACCTGAGCGTTGCATCTATCTGCCTGCAGGAATACCTGTGCAGGAGCTGCAGTGTTTACTGCAGCAGTCGTCACACTAGCTTAAAGACATGGCGAGTGTAAGTGTTTATGAACTGATAATCTGCCGTTTTACTCGTAATTCGTGTGAAAGTGAACAAAAGTCAATGTTGTTGTAGCTCCTCTGTTGTTTAATTCCCCATGGAACCGCTGCGATACACACAATGAGCCATGTAATAATCAATTTGCAGCACAAACAAAGATTTTTAGAATATCTCAGCACTGTAGGTCCATACAATGCAAGTGAATGGTGGCCAGAACTTCGAAGCTTAAAAATCACATAAAGGCAGCATAAAAGTCATCCATATGACTCCTCCAGTGGCATAATCCATGTCTTCAGAAGTGATATAATATGTTATCAAACCGCCCTCCTAAGCACTCTTCACTCCTAAGGGTTTTTCTTTTATTTTTTTTTCTTTGGCGATTAACATTCTTTGTGCATATCGCTGAGAGGGAGGACAATTTATAGTAAAAAAAAGACTTGCCGATCTTTTTCTCATCATATTGCTTCTGAAAATATAGATTAAGCCACTGGAGTCGTATGGATTACTTTTATGCTGCCAGATGTCTGGTCACCATTCACTTCCATTGTATGGACCTACAGAGCTGAAATTTTCTTCTAAAAATCTTCATTTATTTTCTGCAGAAGAAAGAAAGTTAAATGCGTCTGGGATGGCAGGATGGTGTGTAAATGATGAGTATTTTCATTCTTGGGTGAGCTATTCCTTTAATGTTAAACCTTAACTGTAGCAGTGACTATATTCAAAATAATGCACTGACTAATATCTTCTTGCTAGAAGACCAGCTATCAGCAGTAATGCATTGCTGTAGTTTTTTCTTAATGCTTTAGGCTGAAATTGTTTTGTTCATTAGTTTATTTTGTAACCACAAAATAAAATCTCCCCAGTTAATATTACAAATATGAAAGTGTTAATTAAACAACGCAAACAGAATAACATGTCTGATGGCTTGAATTCCCGCAGTCTCACGTGTGTAATTTACACTGAATTATCCAGAGGATGTTTGCATTAGAGCGAGAGACGCTTTCCTGTTTAGGATAATGTTATCGGTGACAGCTGTAACTCATTGCATTTGAAATGTGTTATTCGGTGGTTGCATGAAATAAACGTGAAGAAGAGTTGAAAAGAGTGGCCTGATAAAGAGATACAGTGAGGAAGAGTGAATTAATGACCTTATTAAAGGAAAGACAAAGAGGGGAGGGAGGAGCAGAGCTTATGAACTCCAGAGAGATGATTGGAATAGAATTATAGCATAATAATTTTTTTGTTTCTTTTTCGCAAAACTACTGTTTTAATGTAATTTAATGCCTTTTCGTTCTTTTAGAAGTGGTATCAAAGCTGTGGCAACATATTTCTGGGGTTTTAAATGTCTGTCATATCGCAGTTAGTGTTGTAATCACAATATTGTTCAAATTGTTTTATTTTTGGTCTAAATCGTGCAGCCATTTTCACTGAATAATTGTTTTTACTACAAAACACTGTTTAAATAGTACTTTTTGTTTTCTTATTGGTGATACAATATTCTGATCATTTGACCCAACACGAAAGTGTAATAATAACAATAAAAACTATGGATGCACCGAAATGTTCGCCAAAGATTTTCAGCCGAAAATGGTGTAAAATGCTATTCCGGTTTTCGTCCAAAAGAGAAAAAAAGGCCAATTTCTTTAACCATTACTTTAAAATATGGTAACAGAAACAGTGACATGAAGAAAAGCCGCCTGATCTCATGAAAATTACGTGACCGTGGCAAAAAAAATTCTAATAATAATTGTGCGCTTCATTTCACATTTTGCTGCAGTTTCCCAGTGAAATGTCCAGTGGGGGGCGCCAAAAGTGAGTGAAATGGTGTCGTGATCAGACGAGGTTTTTAAGCTGAATGTTAGATGGAGGTTTTAAAGAGTAAATTGTACCTCCCTAACCTAATACATTAACCTAAACCTTATCAATAGTGTGCTAAAAGAAAATGAGAGGTAAACATTACATACAGCCTTACCCTAAACCAACACCTAAACTAACCGATGGTGTCCTAAAAGCAAATGCTGCATGAAAAGCACATTTTCTGAAGCAACCACGTCATTTCGTGTTGCTTCTATGACACTTTCAGCTCACGTGTTAGGCCCAGGTATACTTCCGTTCCGCCTCTTGCACAGTTGTGTGCGCACAGCTTTGAAAATATACCTCACGCGGATGAGCACGATTGGACATTGTGAAAGCTTGTATGGCATTACACAATTTCCTGGCACACACAGACGCTGCAGATCCATGGAATAGCAGATACATACCCACCAACTACACTGTCAGCACCAGCTCAAATTGAGACAAAAATTGTGGAAAGCAACAACAACCTTCTTAACTCAAGGCATGTGACTCGAGCCGAACTTTTGGCAGAGCAAAACCTTGCAACTTTTTTTGAAACACCCCAAGGTTCCCTACCATGGCAAGAAAGAGTTGTAAGAAGATTGCTGCTCAATGTTTGAAAGCATTATTATTATTATTATTATTAAAAACATGTTCTCAAGTGACAGGAAAATAAAGCAATATCATATGAGCAAGAGTGCTGTTGTTCCGTATATCAGCACTGCTGTGATTCAGCCATAGAAATAAGGCAGCAGGAATCAGTAAGAGGACCCAAAATAGGAATCGTTACATTCCTTACTATTCCCATCCCTGCCTCTAACCCTAGGTACTAGGTTTATGAAAACAATTCACGTATTAAGAAGCATTCCCATCCCATGTGTTCAAGAGAACAAAATCATGGGGTCTGGGTAGCACAGCGAGTATTGACGCTGACTACCACCCCTAGAGTCACAAGTTCAAATCCAGACCGTGCTAAATTACTCCAGCCAGGTCTTCTAAGCAACCAAATTGGCCTGGATGCTAGGGAGGGTAGAGTCACATGGGGTAACCTCCTTGTAGTCACGATTAGTGGTTCTCCCTCTCAATGGGGCGCTTGGTAATTTATGCATGTTATGAATAGTGAGCCATGTGAAAAGATGCGTGAATTGACTATGAAGTGGAGGCAACTGAGACATGTCCTCCACCACCCGGATTGAGGTGAGTAACCACATAACCACGAAGACCTACTAAATAGAGGGAATTGGGCAATCCAAATTGGGAGAAAAGAGAGAACAAAATCAGCACTTGCGGTGAAATTGGCACAAAATGTAATTGGAGTTGTTATGATGATATTGGTGATATTCTCTGAGCAAATTATGTATTCACATGGCTTGTTGAGGCAGTCACCTGAAAGTTTTGATGCAAATCTAGATTCCCTTATACAGTATATTTAATAGGAATATATTTATTAAATGTGTTTCCATTGTGGATTATGCATTTCTTCTTATCGAATAACGATTTTATCAACCTCAACCGCGAGTATACATTTTTTATGTAAATTTTTCTGATTTTATTTGCATGTTGGTGTTTCTGTCCAGAATTTTGTATACAATGTCTCAAAATTTGCATAAAAGTTTGTGAATGGAAACCCAGCTATTGTTGAGGAGAGACGTGCTATTACTTTTCTAAGCAATCAGACTTGTCAGCAGTCTCCTAGCAACCACCCAGAACACCTTAGCCAGTGTATAGCCTAGGCCTGGCATCATGATAATGAATTTATATCGAACGTTGTGGCACCTTTAAAACTAGGTTTGATTGGTTTGGATTTGTCAACTCAAAACCAATCGTGTAACCCTGACTTTGTTCAGCTAGCTTCATTGTACAGCCCCAGATGTTCTCCAGATATTTAAATAGCCTTTAATTACTTTTGCCTCAAAGCTTGTTTCCAATAATGCAGTTTCAGCAAGAGAGAAGAATGGCTGGCCCTGCTTGTGTTGTTTCAGAGGTTTGCAGTGAAACAGTCACTTTATGGATTTCTGCATTTTTTTTTAGGGGCAATAAAATGAGAGCTGATTGTTTTGGCATGTTTTTTTGCACCTGAGTCTGATTCGTAATCAGTCCTACATGCATAAGCTGGTACATCTTTGCGCGCCTTTTGCATGTAATTTTCTGTTGCCTCGCCAGATTCACCATCATTGCCTTTTTAACTAACAACACCTGTGCTCATTCTGTGAGCGCACACTCATTTACCTGTGGACATGTTACCAGTACGACCTGCTATTTTCACAACACCACCCTGTTGTCACAGCACCAAGGCCATTATTTATGTCCAATCAAAGTATGGTGTCCGAGTCAGGGAACCAATGGGTTGGTCATAGATATCAGCCTCCATTGACCGTTCTCTTGCATGCAGCTGCACGGTTTGCAGTCAGCCTGCGATTGTTAATCACCCTGATGCTTGTACACCAGCGAATTGGTCTTGGCGGGATCAGGTGTTTTTCATTTGCAGGTGATTTCAGGGATCGAGTTGGAGGAGAATCCGATTAAAACCAGAGCCAAGAGATTGCCATGTGTTTGGACCTGTTTACCCAGCTCCCCTGACCCACCAAGCTTTGCCAAGAGGTTCTGAGAAGATTTGGAGAGATCAGAGCCTCCAAATAAGTGTCAGATAGTATTTCGCCCCAGAAACACAGGATATAATGTGGACCGTGCTGAAGACCAATGTTGGGATGGAAAACAGATTGTGCCCACAAGCAGATCTTGGAAATAAGCGAAACCTTCATTCCAAACAACTTGGCCCGTCTTGAAGCTTTTTGATCCAAGTGTCCACAGAGGATGTAGAATATATCAGATTATGGATATAAAAGATGAAAATGAAAGCCTTGTTGATTTATTCATTTGGGTAGTTGTTTAGGTCAGTAATTAAGTGAGCCGGGCCCTAATGAGCCAAATGTGGAGAACCACGAGTCAGCCGGACTGATTTAACTGTAAGTGCAAAGTACCAAGACCAACTTTTCCCTTGTGGATAAATTGTACTTGTTTAACATTAATTATTTTCATGGTTGTTGTTATTACGCCATATATTTGGGTCATGGGACAATGCCCATGTTCCTGGCTTAAGTAATGTATGTCCAAGAATGTATTCATACAGCTCACCTGCACACCTAAAGAACTTTATTAATCGTTGAGAAATACATTCTTCATCAAATACAGTATGTGAATCCGAACGCAACTTTTGGACCACCCACAGTCCATTTGCTGACAATCTGATACATATTGCACACAAGCTGGAAAGCACTTACTCAATATGAAAAGCTGTAATCTGATTGGCTGGCTTTACACAGCTTCTGGGAATTAGTATGCAAAGTTTTATTTGTAATCAGTATTTTATTTGTAATTGGCTGCGCGAATTACAGCCAGTCAACGATTGTTAATTACCCTGATTCAAATTGATCTTGCCAATATCTGCAAGCCATCAGGTGTTCATTATACGCATGTTATTTTAGGGATCGTGCTAGACTTGAATCGGATTAAAACCAGAGCCTAGAGATTGCCATGTTTTTGGATATGTTCTCTCATCCCCCACAACCTCCCCAATTTGGACAGCACTGAAGACCAATGCTGGGGTGGAAAACAGATTTTGTCCACAAGGAAATCATAGAAATAATCTAATTTAAACTTAAACCATCAATTTAGACAGCTTGGCTCTTCTTGAAGTTTTTCAATCCAAATGTCCGCAAAAGATGCTTATCAGATTATGGATGTACAAAGACAAATATTATAGCCTTGTTTATTTCTTCATTTGAGTAGTTGTTTAGATCAGCAATGAAGTCAGCCAGGCCCTAATGAGCTACATGTTTCATCATCTTGTCTGAATTTTGACCCTGAAGAGGAAATACAGCCAGAACAGGAGTTTAGAGTCTGCGCTTAGATGTAACTTCATGCTGATTTCTACAGGAGCTGGAACGGATTGATCCAGGAGTAGCAGGGTTATCTGTGTTACATTAGGTCTAATCTAAGTCTCAGATTGCACACCTACGGAATATCCACAGTCATGTAATATGATTGGGTTGCTTTACTCAACTTTTGGGAGTAATGGCACTTTTTGGAGAATAAACCGCCTGGAAACCAAGTTGTGTTTACAAGGTACCGTGTTAACTGAATGAATGCTATTGTGGAAGAACTCTTAACAGGATTTACCAAAGCTTGCAAGGTTAGTGGCATTAGCTCTTTGAAAGACTCCGAGTTTGCTTTTAGGCACATAGGAAAGGGATGAAATAAACCCCAACTTGGTGACCAAGGACCCCAATGTAAAGTGGAGGAGTCTTGTATCACTCTGAAGAAGGTTATTTTGCAATTCAGATGATTTAGTAGGTGTAGGAATCATTATTAGTATTATATGTATTTTAATGTTAATACATAGTAGTAAAAGACACCCAATTTAAAGTGGGACCCAGAATTATATATTTACTATACCATTATTTGATATTTATTTTCTCACAGCACTACATTATTGTGGTTTAATCTTAATTTTAGATAAACCTGCTTATTAACGACACATACCCACCAAACAGAACGTTCCTTTAAGGTTCTAGGAACATTCTATATGCATATTTTATTTTTTATAACCATAAACTAAACTTCCGTGAAAGTGTTTGGGAGGTTTTTTGTGACAACCTGATAAGAACTTATTAAGAATAATATAATAATAGAACAAAACAAGATTGGAGACTGATTATTGATTTAATGTTGCAGTTTGGTTACAGAATGTTTCATATTGCAATTGCGATTTTTCATTTGAAGCATACACTCACTTAGCACATTATTAGGATCACTATGGTCCTAATAAAGTGCTCGGCGTTGTCTTCTGCTGCTGTAGCCCATCCACCTCAAGGTTCGACATGTTATGCATTCTGAGATGCCATTCTGCTCACTACAATTGTACAGAGTTGTTATCTGAGTTACCATAGCCTTTCTGTCAGCTCGAACCAGTCTGGTCATTCTCTGTTGATCTCTCTCTCATCAACAAGGCTTTTCCATCTGCAGAACTGCCCCTCACTGTATTATATTTTTGAAATTTAATTTTACCTTTTTTGTGGCACCATTCTGAGTAAACTCAACGGAGCAATGATCCAAGATGGCGGCGCGGTAGCACGCAGTGGCCACTCCGGATCCAAAATGGTGCTATTTTTGTCACTTAGCCCGACTTTTACGGCACATGGACATCGAAGCAACCAGTGTTCGTGTCTACCATCGCCAGACACTGTTAAAATGTAAGATTCATGCAACAACCAAGCTGCATGATGATCTGCAGGAGTTACTACACGTAATCTGCTTGCTGCGGAGACCAGGCCCCCCCAGTCCTCGGCATCGCCTGATGCCGGTGCCCGGGGGAGGGGACGTTGTAAGTGGTGTGCGAGGAAGCGAAAGCGCAGCAAGAGGGCGGGGGTCCATGCTAGGCTAAAAACAAACCCTAGCCGGCCGGCTCTCCCTTCTATCTGCTCTCAAATGTTTGCTCCCAGGACAATAAACTGGACTGTATCCGACTCCAGCAGACTACGCAGCATGAGTTTAGAGACTGCTGAGTCTTTGACGTGGCTCAGCGACAGAGTTCCAGATGCCGCCATTCAGCTAGACGGGCTCGCCTCATTATTTACCACTGGAATTCACCACTGTTATCATATCCGGAGTTTACATTCCCCCCAGCGCTAATGCTAAGGAAGCACTCTGTGATCTGTATGGGGCTATGAGCGAACTGCAGAACGCTCACCATAACGGACTGTTTATTTTTGCCAGAGATTTCAACCATGCAAATCTCAAGACAGTGCTCCCTAAATTTCATCAGTATGTGGACTTTGCAAAGAGAGGGGCGAACACGCTTGATATTGTTTACACAAACATCACAGCCGCGTACCGGGCAGTGCCCTGTTGTACTAAATCCAGCATACAGACCGCTCGTAAGACGCACAAACCTCTGCAGAAGCAGGTGAAAACCTGGCCAGCAGGAGCCATCTCTGCTCTTCAGGACTGTTTTGAGTGTACTGACTGGCACATGTTCAGGGAAGCGATGCCATATGCCTACCTTCCAGATGCCCTGAATGACTTCTACGCTAGGTTTGAAGTACAGAACGACGTGGTGGCGAGGAAGACCACCCCTCCTCCCAACGACCAGGTGCTCTGTCTTACCACGGCTGATGTGAGTAAAACTCTATGTAGAGTCAACCCTCGGAAGGCTGCTGGACCAGACAACATGCTCTCAATCTTCAAAATCTCTGAGCAGCGCGTCGTTCCACCGTGCTTCAAGGCCACCACCATCGTCCCCATGCCAAAGAAATCTTCAGTGTCCTGCCTCAACGACTACCGTCCCATCGCACTCACACCCATCATCATGAAGTGCTTCGAGAGGCTCGTCATGAGGCACATTAAGCCCAGCTGCCCCCCCCTCACTAGACCCACTGCAGTTTGCATATCGTCCCAATTGTTCAACAAACGACGCCATCACCACAACCCTCCATCTGGCACTTTATACCTCAGCACCTGATTGGAAAGCTGAACCTGCTGGGCCTGGACACCACCCTCTGCAACTGGATCCTGGACTTCCTGACTGGGAGACCTCAGTCAGTCCTGATCGGTAACAGCATCTCCACTACCACCACACTGAGCACTTGGGCCCCCCAGGGCTGTGTGCTCAGTGCACTGCTATTCACTCTGCTGACTCACGACTGTGAGCTCGAACCACATCATTAAGTTCGCCGATGACATGACCGTGGTGGGTCTCATCAGCAAGAACGACGAGTCGGCATACAGAGAGGAGATGCAGTGGCTAACGGACTGTAGGAGAGCACAGAGTGACCGCTCTTTGCTGAACATCGACGGCTCCTCTATGGAGATCATCAAGAGCACCAAATTCCTTGGTGTTCACCTGTTGGAGAACCACACCTGGTCCCTCAACACCAGCTCTATTACCAAGAAAGCCCAGCAGTGTCTCTACTTTCTTCGAAGGCTGAGGAAAGCACATCTCCCAGCCCCCATCCTCACTACATTCTATAGAGGAACTATTGAGAGCATCCTGAGCAGCTGCATCACTGCCTGGTTTGGGACCTGCACCGTTTCGGACCGCAAAGCCCTGCAGAGGATAGTGAGGACAGCTGAGAAGATCATCGGGGTCTCTCTTCCCTCCATCAAAGACATTTACAAAAAACACTGCATCCGCAAAGCAACCAGCATTGCAACCACCCCTCTCTGTCTGGCAAGAGGTACCGAAGCATTCGGGCCCTCACAGCCAGACTGTGTAACAGCTTCTTCCCCCAAGCCATCAGACTCTTCAATACTCAGAGACTGGTTTAACACACACACACACATGTCCTGAGTTGCACTTTAATTATTGTCACTTTATATCTGTCTGCTACCTCAATAACTGCTATGTGCATAGAACACTATCTCATAGTACGTTATGTTTATATTTGGCATTTTTAGAAACTGTCATCTTTTTGCACTTCTGTGTATTGTCCTGTTAATTTTTAGTAATTTTTTGTACTGTCCCGTAATTTTTGCACATGTTTGCACGTGCACTTTATATAGGTATGTTATTTAGTCTGTGTAGTCTCATGTGGTTCTGTGTTTGTCCAATGTTGTTTTATGTAGCACCATGGTCCTGGAGGAAAGTTTTCTCATTTCACTGTGTAGTGTACTAACTGTTTATGGTTGAACAACAATAAAAAACACTTGACTTGACTGTTGTGTGCAAAAATCCCAGGAGATGAGCAGTTACAAAAATTCTCATCAACCATCCTGATGGTTGATGTGAACATTAACTGAAGCTCCTGACCCATATCTGGATGATTTTATGCATTGCACTTCTGTCACAAAATTGGCTGTTTAGATAATCGCATGAATATGTAGGTGAACAGGTGTTCCTAATAAAGTGCTCAGTGAGTGTATTTAGCTCATGCAAATTGCTGAACGCAAGTTTAATATTAATAAATTTGCTTGAGTGGCTGAAATTTTTCTACAAACTTTATTTAGAAAGATCTACAAACAAATGCAACATTTTACACTGAAAATCTGGGTGTTGGTCCTGAATGATTTGTCACCCATATTTGGACCCCACATTCGGAGTTCCGGATCCATACAAGAAGGAAGTTCTTGCTCTTGTGCAGTGCATCACACCTGTAGTTCCAGCTTCAACCAATGGGAGGGGCATGTTAGACAAGAAAACATCAACTTTACCAGACAAAACATTTAACCTCCTGTTGCTGTTTTTTAGTGAGTTAACTAATTATTCTACAATTGTTCTCAGAGCTAGCTTCACTTTTCTGAGCCATTTTTGCAGTGACTCTTGTGGTGATTTTTAGTGGATGCATGAAGACATTTTCCCTAATGTTATCGATCGTTCTATCATTTTATACCTAACTTCTTTTTGTGAAGTGTTTTTCTTGAAAAGTGTGACATCTGTCTTTAGAATAAATGGCTCTTGGTTTGCTATTTTGTAATTTAATGAAATTGCATGAAGGCATTTTTAAGTGTGTATCTGATTCATTAATTCTCGGTGGTCTGTAGTGAGTTGGCATGCGTGTTTGACTTTGTTAAGAGCTGGTATCAAGGCTTAATTGTTGATTCTGCAGTTTGGAGGAAATCACAGTCCCAAAGCACTTAATTTCCCTTCAACACACATGCACGCGCACACAAACTGTCTTGATACACTGCAGCAATCAAGCCACAATCGACACTGTGTCAACATTTATTCTCATTGTTTTTCCGTGTTTTATTTTTATTATTTTTTTTACATTTTTGTTATGCGGTCACTTTAAGCACTGTCAGGGTCTTTTGTGTCTTAGGTAAATGTCACGAAACATGTCTAGGTCTCATTTCACCCTAAATTCATAAGACTATTATTTATGTTGCAATGTGACATTTTCATGACAATTAAAAAAAATGTATTCTAAAAATATTGTCATCATTTTTTTTGGGACTAACTTTATATTACGTGTTTTTAACTATTATGTACTTAAAGGTACACTGTCATTTTTCTTCATTAAAGTTTAACTCCTAAAGGCATGAATTGTAATTTTGCAATATATGTAGGAAATCATGAGCACTCACATTAAAATAAAGACTCATATCAGTAACTTTATAAAAGCCGTTTTATTCTACATGGTGAGGGCCTTAGATTCTATTTTCCATAGTACAGTATTTTTAACGGTAATGTGTTTACCGGGAGTTATTACACTGCTGTGCGTACAAGCCACAGCAGCAGATGCCTTCTACCAAGGAGAGCCTACAAGCTTAGTATAAAACATCATAATGCGGTGGTCCCATAGACATTCAATGGACGGAGTCTTAACATGCTAGTTGACAGTTACGCTCTCTCCTATGATAGAGCCGCAGAAGTTGTTATGTAAGTAAATAAAAGAATCTCTGACGGCACCTCCCTCTCAGTGGTAAAATGATGGAGAAAGGAACTCTTAACACTAGTTGATGTACAAAACAAGCCCAGATGTGACTTTTGATAGAAATCAAGTATTTTAAGACTGTGTAAGGCACATTTTAATAAGCACAGAAGCACACCAACTCTTAACTATCACCAAAACACAGAATGAGACGTTCTTGTTTGCAGGTACTGTTCTTGTGAGTTCAAAGAGGCGCACAATGCTGGTGTTGGTGCTTTGATAGGATTCATGAATGCAGCTTCACGATTGCTGTAACAATGCGGATAGCCACAGTCTACCGGCAAATTAATATTGTGAAGGATGACAGTTTAAGGGGTTTAATGCCCATTGCAATGAATATGCAACCTATGTGGGGACTAGTTCTTTCAATTAGTCAAACTTTGGGAAATATCCAATGTTACTTGAATTGGTGATATTTTAATACATTTGTCTTTATATTGTGGAAGGCTTTGTTTGGAAAGTGTTAATAAAGCATTATATTGCTATGTATTTGTTTTCTTTCCTAAGATGGAAATAAATACATTTTTTCAAGAAGTATACTGTATAGTGGCATATTTCAGCACTTTTAAAATCTGTGATTAATCACGATTAACTGCAAAAAATTATGCAATTAATCGTGATATAAAAAATTATCATCTGACAGCACTAATTCAAATGCATTAAATTCAGCATAAATAAAAGACAGTACAAACACCATCATTTACAAAAACGTATATAGTCAAAAATAGCTTTATTTTAGTTTTGTCGACATTACAGTAATGCTTATTTTACATATAAGAATTTAGGTAGAAAATGTGTCTACAGAAAATGTGACCTCTCTCTCTCTCTCGGATGATTGGCATGTATTGACAGGCTAGTGGTAATGTTTGCCAAAGTGATGGATGCTTTGATATGGTTAAAGTGATGTGGTTGCCTGTAGTTATGGAAGACACCTGAACACTAGAGGAAGTGTGTGTGTGCGAGTGTGTACGAGTGTATGCGTGCACGTGTGTGTTCTCTCATCTCAGCACCTGCAGCATTTAGTCAGACATGCTCCATTTTTTTGACTCTTATCACTAACACACACGTGTGCACACACACACACACACACACGCGCGCACACGTTTCAATTTGTTCTTTTTTTTCCCCTAAAGTCAGGTCAGAACAATATTTACCACACCATCACTGTTGTCTTTGTATTTTAGGGGTCAATTGAAAGTTAAATCCAAACTCAGAAACAACATGAGGGTGAGTAAATAAAGACAGAATGTTAATTTACTGGTGAATTATCCCTATTAGGCCGTGGCTAGTCTAGACTTCTGGAAACTGTCACTTAATATATCTATGTTCTTGCAATAAATGAAGCATTTCACTCTAACCAGGGAAGTAAACCTTTATATTGATATAAGGGACATTTAGGCCTGATCTTAAATTTAAAGTTGGTCTTGAGCGGAGCTTTTAATAATGACCTCCCTCTGCTGGTCAAACTTACTTTGCAGCCCACTGATTTGAGACAAATTGGTGTGTGTGTGTGTGTGTGTGTGTGTGGGTGGGTGTTGAGGGTGTATAGGAGTGGACCTTGCCTCACAATTACCTGATTTCCTTTGGACAATGAAACCCAGATGGTATCCATGGGAGCAGTGTCTGGCATCTGTGCATCATGCTGGTGGTCCCTGTGTTGACCTTAAAGCACATTTTAGGGTTCTTTGAACACCTTTCCTCACTAAGCTCCACCCACACCACCACATGTTTCCTGAGCAGACTTGTGATACACTCCAATTGCCTAATATTCCAATGTGTATATTTCTGAAACTTTGCAACGCTTCTAAAAATATGATAGTTTTCAATGTTGGGTAAGTAACTGAAATTAAGTAATCCTCTACAAATGACTAAAAATGTATATCAAATGTAATCAGATTACTTCACTGATTACTTAATATAAAAGGCGATCACATAATTAATTATTTTACTAAGTTACTTTCTAAATAATTTTTCCTTAGAAAAGTTTTTGGTTTTCCGTTCAAATTCCAAATCTCTATATTTCCTGCTCATTCATTGTCGCACACCCTTCAGCTGCCACAGAACCGCTAACAGATGTACATATGGATTCATATATGAAATGTACTGTATTATACATATTACTTGACCGCAAGTAATGTACTTGAGTAATTACTTTCATTGAAAGTCAGTAACTGCAATCTGATTACAAGAATTTCAAATGTTTTTTACATTATTTTGGACTTAAAAGTAATTGGATTACAGTAACATATTACTTTGTGATCGGATACACCCAACACTGATAAAACATTTTGACTGACGCTGTTTTGTAATATGTGACTGCACATTCTATATTAGAACGTTGCCAAGTTTCTACATTTCTATCTAATCTAATTTCCGATTTTTTTTTATTTTATTTTTTTTATTTTTTTTTTTCCCCACAGGATTTAACTGGAGGGACAAATTCAGTTTTTTTTTTTTTTTTATTGTTTTCATTTTTTGCAGCATAAGGACAGATGCTTCTAGTTGTATATAATGCCAAACTCAGGTTGCTTTGGAGAACAAAATCTCTGACATTTGTCATTAATTCTTTGCTCTTTTTTTTCTCTGTTTGTCTATTTTTCTCCTCCATGCCTAAAATAGAGGTGGAACAGAAAGGTAAAGACGTGTTTTTTTTCACCATGTGTAGAGTCTTTCTGTCGGCTCCCTCACACAACTTTATGTTGGGCCTTCACCACGTGTGTAACATTTTTTCATGTTACTGCCACATGCATGTACATTGGAGACCAAAATAACACATTTTAGACCTTTTACGCTTTTGGACCTCTATTATATGTTCGTACAGATATGATTTTTTATTGAAGAACGTGACAAATGTGGCTGAATTCATAAAGAGTGTGAGTGGAGCCGTGTGTGGTGCTGATCGTGCTGTGGTGGGCTCATGTGTTGTAGATCTCCATCCTCATTCCAGATCCATGTGTTTTCATGCTCTTCTCCTGGTGCTGGAACCTGCAGAGAAACTAGTGCAATATGGACATGAAGTATACTTGAAGCAGCAGTGTTGTGAAAGCTACTGTACTTACAAACTTTTAGTTTAAAGCAGTTCAACCAGAGTCAAGTTACTAATTAAAAAATAAAAAAGAAAAAAATTGTAAGCTGTGCTCAAAGCTGTTAAAACATATCTAACTACATTTAATGAGGAGCACAGTTTTCTTCCTGTTTAGTTCATTTTAGAACATTTTAATGGATCAAAAAGTTGTATAACCATTAATTTACACTACATATGAATTGAATAATGAAAACCCCTAATTCATGTAACCTAAAAAAAATAATAGTAATATGCAGCATATACACTCATGAACCAAAACAATATGACCACCTGCCACCTAATATGCTGTTGGTCCTCCTCTTGCCTGGCAAAAAAGCGCTGACCCGCCAAGGCATGGACTCTACAAGACCCCTGAAGGTGTCCTGTGGTATCTGGCACCAAGACATTAGGAGCAGATCCTTCAAGTCCTGTAAGACCTGTGGTCTCTGGTTCGATCCCCACGGCCACCACCATTGTGTCCATGAGCAAGGCACTGAACTCCTGGTTGCTCTGGGGGGGGGGATTGTCCCTGTAATAAGTGCACTGTAAGTCGCTTTGGATAAAAGCGTCTGCCAAATGTATAAATGTAAATGTAAAGTTGCGAGGTGGAGCCGCTATTGTAAGTGCTTGCAATGGTGGATAGGGGTCATCATGGGCACTCTGATCGGACGGCGACTACGCAACTCCATTTGCAGCAGGGTGTCTATTGTGACAAATTCCTCTCATTACCATCATTAAAAATTGACCTTCTGTCAGTTCAGACCAGATGGAGTAGCGTTCGATGCCCTCGTACATCGATGAGCCTTGGGTGCCCAACACCCTGTTGCCAGTTTATTTTTTCTCCCTCCACGGACCACTGTCTGATGGTACTCAACACGTGACCCAGTCATCTGGCCATAACAATTTGTCCCTTGTCAAAGTTGATCAGGTCTTTACTCCTGCCCATTTCTCCTGCATTCAACACATTGACTACAAGAAATGAATGTTCATTTAGCATCTAATCTACCCAGACCTTGACATGTGGCCTTTTTTAGAGATGATCAATGTTATTTG
Source organism: Moxostoma hubbsi (assembly GCA_032164185.1). NCBI lineage: Eukaryota > Metazoa > Chordata > Actinopteri > Cypriniformes > Catostomidae > Moxostoma > Moxostoma hubbsi. The sequence goes on along the minus strand of JAVLUX010000003.1, from coordinate 4,350,288 downwards.
CATCACCTGTGAGTGGTCATAATGTTTAGGCTCATCTGTGTATATTTCACCAAATACTTAAAAATTAAAATAAATAAAAATCACCCAAAATGTCTGCAAAATGAATGGGGAAACCAGAGTGATCACTTTTGAATTGAAAAGGGTTTTAATGAAGTGTCTGCAAATTTTTTTTTTTAAATAAATGATTCACCAAAATGGCTAATACATACGCTCTTATTAGTATAACCCATAAAAATAAATAAATAAATAATAATAAAAAAATACTATTATTATAACGGTTCGAATCCCCTGGAATTAGTTGTTAAATTTGCATCCGCACACACACATGCTCTGCACACATATTGAGTTTGTCAATTGAGGTCTATACTTATTTTGTATCCTTTTTCATCTGCCAGGTAATTCGATTTTATAGCATCAGTGTATCAGCTAAATGCCCGCAAAACCCCTTTAGCACTTTAACAGTAATGATATTCATAATCTAATTCCCATTTAAAACATCCAGTGAAGCACAATCAATAGCGCAGCCAATGAGCTGTCAGTGTTTTAAAGGACATCATTATGATGGAAGTGCTGCTAAACTTCAGGGTTACATGTTTAACACACACACACACACACACTCTGCTGTTATTAGTTAGTTTACTACTAACTAACTAGTGTTATTAGTGGTTTCCAGATGTGCATTTTTCAGGGGGGTTTTGCATTTGGTCTAGTTCAGGGGTTCGGAACTGGTTTTGCTTCAGGATCCAGATTATACATCAAGTGGCAACCAAAAACAGCAACCCAAATGCTTTTATTAGAAAAAAACAAAATGTATTATGTGTGATTATTATTATATGTTGCATTATTAGGGCTCTTTAATTGCAGTTTTCTGTGCAGATTAACCGTGATTAATAATTTTACATTAAAAAAAACACAATCATAAATATATTTACTTTATACTTTGTCATAAAAAAAAAAACAAAAAAAAAACTTGCAAGAAATTGGTTAGTCATCATTTATTTTACAATATTTGCATGACAGATTATCCAAAAAGCACAAGGATAAATTGACATTTTAAATAAACGTATCTAAAATTACAACAAATGTATGAATCTGTGCAGCCAATATGTCTAAAGTGTAAAACTTATGAATAAAAATGTGCACGTTATGATTTAACATTATTATTATTATTATTATTATTATTATTATTATTTAACTAAATAATGGTATCCTATCGTAAAATATTCTGATAGTTTTATGGGACCTTCACCTGTATGTAAACTATATTGATTTGATTTTAATTTATTTGAATGTTTGTGTTAGTATTTATTATTCAGTGCAAAATGTGTGCTTAACTCCAGTTGCTTCCACATTAATGTTGTTATAACATTATGCAGACAAATGAAAATTCAGATTCATGCAGATATTAATATCTGAAATACCAGGAGAAACCACAATATATTTCACAGGTAATGTAGCCTACAAATTCATCTTCATCTGGTAAGATAAAATGGGAATAAAATAATGTTTTATTTTTAAAATACATAATTTTTTAATAATAATAATGTTTATATTATTTTTTATTTCTAGCACCTTACCAGAGTTCAAGAACACTTCACATTTTCAAATGTAGCAGTTTAAAGAGGTCCTTTTTTGCATATTGTGGTGCCAATTTGTGGTCCGTTCTGCGTAACGCTGCGGCTCATTGTTGCTTATCACGGACCATTCGGCACATTTTGCGGCCGACCCACCGGCCCGCTTGGTTCTCCCCTAAACAGCCCAAAAGTGCTTCAGCCCACTGGGAAAATGTCCGATTAGCAGTCCAGCCCTGTTCATAAGGTTTACACTTTAGAAATATTGGCTGCACAGATTAAAAAACATTTTTGTAATTTTGGATATGTTTATATGAAATGTAAATTTGTATCCTTGTGCTTTTTGGATAATCAGTCATGCAAATATTTTTAATATTATTCGGATCAATCCGTTATTTGTTTTGAATTTGTTTGTCATTATTCGTGCCTTTCCGGGTAAGGTATTCGGCTTCTGGCACATCCCTAGTCATTGGTATAGCTTCAAGTGGCCGAGGTGTGCAACGGTCAGATTGACCCCCTACAGAACTGACTTGTGAAAATATCTCATTCCATTCAAAAGTTATAAAAGTTTAAGCAAAAGTGGCCACAACCACTTTGTACCTTTTTAGCGTACCGTTTCGATGATGAAACTAAATAATTTATTTGGGATAATTATTATTTATTGATAATTTGATGATTATTAAAACCTTATTAGAACCTTTACGAAACAAAGTGTCATTAAAATCAATTATTTTAGAAATGGAACCAGTTTTGAATAAGAACCGATCTCGGTTCCCAGCCCTAATTAAAACGCACTAAAACTAAACTGAAATTAAAAACAAAATACAGAAAACAATGCATACTATATCAAAATAGACCTCCAACCAATTTTGGGGTGAACGTTCACCAGTTCAAAAGCACTGGTGCAGATGTTAACAGGCAGAGATTCATTCACGCTGAAGACTGAGGTGTGAAAGACGTGTTAAGGACACTCGGCTGTTGTACAGCAGGCACGCTGACAGTCAGCAGCAGTCAGAGAAGAGCATTAAAACAGAGCCATTCACCAGATGATGAGTGACTTCCTCTCTCCCTTTTGGTTGAACTGTTCCTTTAAAACAATCATTTCACTTTCTTTGTCTGTTCAAACTGTTAGCAGCTTCATAAAGGCTATATTTGTGGTGTGTGTGTGTGTGTGGTCAGCATCGTTAGAGCACTTTTCTGTTGATTGCAGCAGGTGTCTGGGGCTTCTGTTTTTACATTCAAGTATAAGATGCTGACTAGCAAATCAAGAGTTCTGGTAAACTTGATGCAAATTTGCCACTCATTATTTTCTTCATTGTTGCCAAAGGTTTGCCAAAGGTTCATCACTACCGGTGAAGAGCTGCAAACATCTGGCAAACATTTGCATTGAAACACAAGCTCATTTGCATGTACGAATAATGATTGGCAAATTTGCGGCAAAAGTTTGTCAAAACTCTAGACTTTTTTTAAGGGTTACGCTTTAGTTGTTCTGCTTATACAGCTGTTCACTGTATAGTACTGTAGCATTCTGGATGGCTAATCAGGGAGGTGTTTGCTTTTATGTCTTGATCATTTTGTATGTGTTTAGTTAGCGTTGAGATGCATTTTAACAGCATTATTATTGGGCTTACACAATGACCTGCTTCGTTAACCTTTATAACACCTGTGTAAGCACTCAGTGCCGCATCCATTTTTCAGTTGATGCTTTGACTTCCTAATGGTGTCTGTGGCCGCAGTCATGGAGGCAAAGTATTTCTTAGAATGCCAAGAAAAATAAAAAAAAACTGTTTCTTGAACTATGGGCACTTTGGGCCCTTTAGACCTTTAGAAAAAAACACACATACAGTAAAAACAGCCTTAAAACACAGTTTTCACAATCTCACTAGTTTATTTAATTTGTCTATTAACAATAACAGTTTTTCCCTCAGACTATCCATCTCAGGAACAGTTAAATCTGCCCCATTGAGCAATAATCATGTGCAATACACAGCTTAGTCTATTTATATGTATCCAACACATCCTATCTCTTCTGCCTTTACATTCCCCTGCACTATCTGTACATAACAGATGTGTGAGATAATACAAAATAGAATATATATATATCTGTCTCTGTCTTGTTGTATTGTTTGCATACTGGAAGCTTCTGTCACCAAGACAAATTCCTTGTATGTGTAAGCATACCTGGTAATAAAGTTCATTCTGATTCTGATCAACAGGGGATTTACTGTGCACACATCACAGAAGATTTATGGGACACACTTTATATTAGGTGTCTTTAACTACTATGAATTTAAGCATTTGACTCCATCTACTTATGTACATTCACAAATGAGCCAAAACATTATGACCATTCACAGGTGAAGCGAATAACGCTGATGATCTCCTAACAAGGTCACATGTCAAGGTCTGGTTGATTAGATTGTAAGCGAACAATCAGTTCTCGTAGTCAACGTGTTGAATGCAGGAGAAATGGGCAGAAGTAAAGACCTGAGCGACTTTGACAAGGGCCAAATTGTTATGACCAGATGACTGGGTCAGAACATCTCTGAAACGTCAAGTCTTGTGGCGTGCTCCCGATCAGCAGTGGTGAATACCTACCGACAGTGGTCCGAAGACGGATAAACCACAAACCTATGACTGGCTGTTGGCCGGCCAAGGCTAATCGATGTGCAAGGCAACGGAGGCTATCCCGTCTGGTCCGAACAAGTCACAGAATATTTGAATGATGGTTACGGGATGAATGTGTCAACACACAGTGCATTGCACCCTGCTGCGTATGGGGCTGCGTAGCAGCAGACCGGTCAGAGTTCCCATGATGACCCGTCCACCGTCAAAATAGCCTACAAAAGGGCATGCGAGTGTCAGAACTGGACCTTGGAGCAGTGGAAGAAGGTCGCCTGGTCCGATGAGTCACATTTTCATTTACATCATGTGGACGGCCGTGTACGTGTGTGTGCGCGTTTACCTGTGGAAGTGATGGCACCAGAAAGCACTGTAGGACAATGACAAGATGGTGGAGGGTCTTTTAGCAGGGTAATGTGTCCTGCCACACTGCACACATTATTCGGGAATGGTTTGAAGAACATGATGAAGAGTTCAAGGTGTTTCCCTGGCCTCCAAATTCCCCTCAATCCGATTGAGCATCTGTGGGATGTGCTGGACCTACAAGTCTGATCCACTGCGGCTCCACCTCGAAATTTACAGGACTTGAAGGATCTGCTGCTAATGTCTTGGTGCCAGATACCACAGGACACCTTCAGGGGTATTGAAGAGTCCATGCCTCGGTGGGTCAGCACTGTTTTGGTGCACGCAGAGGACCAACAGAATATTAGGTAGGTTGTCATAATGTTTTGGCTCATCAGTGTATGTGCTGTTGCATTGTGCTTGCATTTAATTATGTCTGTAGTTACACTGATAATCTTACCCCTAAACCTAACCCCAACCCCAAACTCTACTCCTAAAACTACCCGAACCTCAACCTCAGTTGCAGCAAATCTTGCCATTCATTTTGTTGCAGAAACGATGGAAATTACATTTGAAATATTCTTGGAAGAAAAGGACAGGCTCCTTTTTAAGTGGCTAATTTCATAGCTAGAATTTTATGTATATGAAATACAATTTAAATATTTTTTTTCCTCACAATACATATTGAAGTTATGTTTATGTCTCTGTTTATATTATCAATGTAACATATGATAACACAATATCTGATGCATTTGAACATTTTAAGATAAAAATCGCGGTCTTGGACTCAGTAAACTGAAGGTGTTTGAAAAATAAATAAATAATGAAGGTATGTGAAAAAAGTTTCTTAGACGGATTCAAAAAACACACTGGGACCTAAAAGTGCCCTATGTGAAATCAAGCATGTACACAAAAACCTTCGAGCAGTACGTTCAGTGGTTTAGCTACAATTTATTGACTGTTCTGAGCTTTACTACAATCATAAATATAGTAGATTTTGTAATGTAATCAGGGACAGACAGGCCTAAACCCACGGCTCAGTTACTGATGTCTCTGTAGATTACACTCTCTTTAGTATCAGCAGATTTGACCCCTTGCAGGATATTAATTGGAATGAGATTATATTTCTAAACTAATCTGTTTAAGTGTATGGATCGCTGCAGTCAGAGTTTGGGTTTTAATCCATTTCTCCATAGCGAGAGGGCTTGGAAGGAAACACAATCTTTTTGTCCGGACACTGCACGGCTGGTTAGAGCGGCCCTAAACGGAGGGAAATACTGTTATTATTAGTTTTGTGTGTGCAGATGCTATAAATCAAGATGACACAAATTGACAATATCTGGTTAAATTTAGCGTGGGGAGGGAATCTGTTCAGATTGTAATAAATATAAGCTCATTATTATGTCTTGGCGGCCTCCGGCCCCATTGACCAGCTGTCATTAATGAGCTCAGTCTTATTTATCAAAATTTTAAATGCCAACTTTGCCGAAATGAAATGCCAGTGTTATATCATGGAGGATGTATGTTTATGTGCACACACACATTTTTAAAGGGATAGCTCGCTAAAAAATGATCCATCATTTCATTTCAAACCCACGTGTTTTTTTTGCTGCACTGGTCCATACAAAGAAGGTGAATTTGGACTGGAACGGTCTAGCTCCAAACATGACTGAAAAGCACCATGAAAGTACATATAAATAGTTCAAGCAGCGTATGTGCTATATTCCAAGTCCTCTGATGCCATATGTTAAATCTGAGTGCAGAACAGAGGTACACTACAAAATTCTGGTCAAGCTGGTCTCCTAGCTGTCGGGTGTCCAAAACACTATTAAAATCATCAAAACAGACTAGCCTGACCAATGGAAACCTGCTTGGTGGACAACTTTAGGCTGGTGCAAGCTGTTCCGAGGGTTTTAGCTCTGTCTGTCTCTGTAATTTCTACTCATTAGCACATACCTAAAATGTTTGGCCAAATCATTTAAAGTGCTCAACCCTGTTGAATGTACTGTGCTCTTGCATTGCTGTGACAATAACAAACCTCAGTACTCATGATAATCTGTGTTGTTAGACAAGATGTGCTGTTATTCAGGTTGCTAGCCAAATATGTTGACTTAAACTAGCCTGCTCAGTCTTAAATCTGTTGCCTTGCCATGACAGTAGTTCAGTCATGACAATCATCGGAAAGCTATAGCATATATTACATCAAGTAGATCTACCACCATGACTTGTGTACTGCTGCTGCTCTGAAGAGCCATGTGCATCAAGTGGATGCCTTGGACTGCTTGGGTGAATGGCATAACGCTGATAAACTAAATCTCTGTGAGTCTCTAGGTCTGCTTGGCCAAATGGCTTTGCTTCTATGTGTCATGGTCAAAAGTAGACTGTGGCAAGCAGGGCAGGGCCGAGCGTCGTCTGGGCAGAGTGAGGCCGGGAAGATAAGTTATGAACGAGTTCCACCTGTGAGCCACACTGGTCTTGTGTTCCAGTGAGGGGCGGTGAGAGTATTTAAGGAGAGAAGACAGTGGCAGATGGGGAGAGAGAGACATATGGACCTGTGTGTGTTTTGTATTGGGCTGAAAAAACAATGTTTTGTGTGTGTTATGCCTACGTGTATGTCAAACCAGTCCCAGCTTCCTACTTCCCATGCATTCCTTTCCCCTTCCTGGGTTTCGGCACGAGTGCAATGGGGATTGGGAAAGGAATATATTTAAGGGAAGTGGACATTTCACCTAGGAATTTCCCTGATATGTTTTATGAATATATTTTTGTGAAACTTGAGATCATTAGGTTCTTGCACTTCAAGAGGTTAAAATTCAGATATATATGAAGCCATGTGATAATGTGGGATAATATTGCCATGAGGTTAAAAAGTTTGATGAGATAAATCTTTTGTTGTGCTTTTGTTTGCACCCTCACTTGTCTCTCTCTCTGTTTCTCTCTCTAGTTTTCTTGTGCCCAGGGCTCTTGCATGGGGTTTATCAGAGCGAGCATCTGTTTGAATCGGACCACCAGTCTGGTGCTTGGTGTAAAGACCCCCTGCAGGCATCTGATAAAATATATTACATGCCCTGGACACCGTATCGCACGGACACCCTCACAGAATACTCCAGCAAAGAGGACTTCATCGCAGGACGACCAACCACCACCTATAAACTCCCCCATCGGGTGGATGGCACGGGCTTTGTTGTTTACGACGGGGCGCTTTTCTTCAACAAGGAGCGTACAAGGAACATCGTCAAGTTCGATTTGCGTACTCGTATCAAGAGCGGCGAGGCCATCATCGCTAGCGCAAATTATCACGATACGTCTCCGTATCGCTGGGGTGGAAAGTCCGATATTGATTTGGCTGTGGATGAGAACGGTCTTTGGGTGATTTATGCCACAGAACAAAACAACGGGCGAATCGTGATCAGCCAGTTGAATCCGTACACACTGCGCGTGGAGGGAACGTGGGACACTGCCTACGACAAACGGTCCGCCTCCAATGCTTTCATGATCTGTGGAATCTTGTACGTTGTGAAGACTGTTTACGAAGACGATGATAGCGAAGCCACCGGGAATAAAATCGACTATATTTACAACACAGAACTGAGCAAAGATGGCTACCTCGACATCCCTTTCCCAAACTCTTACCAGTATATTGCTGCTGTGGATTATAATCCCAGAGATAATCTGCTCTATGTGTGGAATAACTACCATGTGGTCAAATATTCCCTGGATTTTGGAGTGTTAGACAGCAGGCCAGGTAAGAGCTGGAATGTTAACTATATACCATTTGTAACGACCATTTTCTTGTTGTCTTCATATATTTTAGCCTGAACTCAAGGGTGTAGATTTGGTTTAAACATGGGGGGGTATTAGTATTATACTCTAATACAGTAAAAAAAAAAAAAACTAAAACTAAATTACAGTAATGAGAATCCCCATGTGAAAAATAATTTCACAATGCAACGATTTTTACCCTCTTTTTTTTTTTTTTGGCTTTTGCAGTGAAATATAACTCATGATATTTCATAATAATTATTAAAAAATGTTCCACCCCAAAACCACAGGATGCTAGTGGGAAAGCAGTTTTGATTTAGTAAAGTGAGTTCTGTTTAGTGTCTGCGGGTATGAAACAGAACGAGTTTCGACAGTGTTTGGTTGAGTCAGTGGCCGGCTAATGTCAGAGCCGAACATTTGGAATAGACTGTTTAAAAGCGAAGTTTAACTGGAGCGAATTTAGTGGAGAGGAAGTTCATACCTTCTTGCTAAAAGTTGGAATGTTGATGCGTGAGTTGGCGGTAATTAGAGCAAGGATGTTTCTCAATGTGTGACATTCCTTTCGCCATTTAATTAAAAGGAAACCGAAGAAAACTTTCAAAAACATCTTAACTAACTCTGGGAAAACTGCTAGAGTAATAATCCAGAAGAAGAGACTCATTTGGATCCTCAATGAGGGAATAAACAGGCAAAATCGATTCAAAACTCTTCTAATTGCTTGTCTGTGTGTGTGTGTATATATATATATATATATATATATATATAAAAAAAAAATCCTTTTTTTTTTTGCTGAAGTGTTGTAGCCAAAGTGTCAATTAACACCGAGAGCACTAACTTTGTGGGGGTGGGTGGGGGGGGGGGGGGGTCATGTTTAAGTGGTTTACGAAGACAATTTTTTAGGTTACAAACTGGCTTACAAGGGTATTATTGCAATAAATGTTGTTTATGAGGACATTTCTAGTGTCCCCATAATTCAAATCGCTTAAACATACTAAACTATGTTTTCTTGAAAATGTAAAAATGCAGAAAGTTTTTTGTGAGGGTTATTGTTTGAGGATATAATCAATAGTTTGTACATTATAAAAATCATTGTCTATGGAGAGTCCTCATTAGGATAGCCGCACGTGTGTGTGTGTGTGTGTGTGTGTGTGTGTGTGTGTGTGTGTGTGTGTGTGCGTGCGTGCATGCGTGCGAGAGTGTGTGTGCGCATGCACGAGTGCGTGTAGGATAATGAGTTAAATATTAAATATGCTCTTCAATTTTTAAAAGGGTGAGGGAAAACTTCATATTGATGTCAACAACAAAAATAATCTCACTAGATGCATGTCCTTGTATTTGAAAACATGAACAAAACAATATAAAAGGATACATTAAATACAGGTTATGTTTAATCTATAGCAGGTCGACACTTGATGTCCAATGTAAAATCTGTCCTGAAGCAAAACCAGTTGAGAAGCACTGAGTTAAAGGTACAGGCAGGAGCAGTATATGTTAACTGTTAATAATCATACAACATTACTTCAAAACCAGTTGAGAAGCACTGAGTTAAAGGTACAGGCAGGAGCAGTATATGTTAACTGTTAATAATCATACAACATTACTTCAAAAGCTCACACAGCTGATGTTATTTTTCATTTAGTAATTCATTTAACATATAAACTAACATGCTTTAGTTATATAACATGTTATAGTTACATGCTATTTTTTATCATGTTTAAAATTCAGTTTATTATTATAATTCTGTTAGCTTTCTTATTTTTTTTATTTATTTTCAAAAGGGAGACTTTTTTACACATACTTCCATTAGAGAAAATGTTTCAATTTTCAATTATAATAAAGCATTTGTTCAACCCCCCCAAAAAAACCTTTCTGTTTTCACTCCTTTAAGGGTCATTGTAACTGCTAATAATAATTGTGTAATACCTTGAAACAGTGAAACTGTGACATTATCTGAGTCTGTTATCATACCGTGAAAATCTCATACCGTTGCAACCCTAATTGTGATATTGCTTTTATCCATAAGTTATACTAACAAATAAATAAAATATTAAAAATGAGGAAAAACTAAGGACTGTCACAAAAAAAAAATGCATACATTTTTTAATGCCACGGATCAGGATCTGCCGTTCAAAAGATGCACCCGAGCCTTCGTTACTAATTCAAAAACATCACTTTAGAACTAGTAGCGACAGCTTGGGATGGTTCTAACAAGTTAATGAAGAAACAAGGATGTGTATGTGTTTGAGAGAGAGAGAGGGAGAAAGTGAGAGAGAAAGTGAGATTTAGCATGTGCGATTACCTGCATCTGTCATGACTCCCAAGCAGAGATGAAAAGTAAAGCTGAAGCTGTTTAACTCTATTCCTCACCTGTAGTGTAGTGTTAGTCAGCTTGCTGAAGATAATGGAATTTTGGTCAAATACAAACTATTTTCTCTGTGTAAAAATAGTTATCCGCACAAGGTCCTCCATGAATATTTTGTTTGTAAGAATGTTTGTAAGAGTCATTCACTAAATAAACCGTATTCTCTGGGCCTGGGTAGCTAAGCAAGTGAAGATGCTGACTACCACACCTGGAGTCACAAGTTTGAATCCAGGGCATGCTGAGTGACTCCAGTTAAGCTTCCTAAGCAATCAATTGGCCCGGTTGCTAGGGTGGGTAGTGTCACGTTGGGTCTCCTCGTGGTCGCTATAATGTGGATCTCGCTGTCGGTGGGGTACGTGGTGAGATGTGCGTGGATGTCGTGGAGAATAGTGTGAGCCGCCTCCACGCGTTAGGTCTCCGCGGTAACGCATTCATCAAGCCACGTGTTAAGATGTGTGAATTGACTGTCTCAGACTCTCACTATGCCACCATAAGGACTTAGTGCTTTGGAAATTGAGCATGCCAAATTGGCGAGAAAAGGGGAGAAAAGAAAACCATGTTGAATGTTTACATCTCCTCCAAACTCAGACACTAAATTAAGATCCTTTAGTATGTGTAATTTCTCAGTGTGTTTTGTCTCTCAGCTGTGATGAGCCTCAATGCTGAAGTTGTTAGTTTAACTCTATTACCCAGCTGTAATGTTGTATTAGTCATCAGAGCGATCATGGATTGAGAGACAATGACGATAACTTCAAAGAAACCACTCGTTGACTAATAGTGCTGACTCAATAAATGTCAGCTCTCATAAAATAGTCTTTTGTCGCCACCTGCTGGCTAAAATGTTTAATGTTGCAGGGATAAATGAAGAGAGATGCATCTAACTCTTTTACTTATCTTTTCAGCTTTTATATTTTAGTTTAGAACACCATGAACAAGCAGAGTGATACAATTAGTAAAGCATCTTAATAAATAAAATGCTCTCTTCCAATCAAATTTGAGGACTGTGTGTGTGTGTGTGTGTGTGTGTATACAACAGGGCCTTAGCAAGGTAATAAGGGTCCCCTGGCTGTATCTTGCTCTGGGCCTCTTTCCTATTAAAAAATACAGTTTAGAATTTGTTGTGGAGCCCCCTGGACATTTGGGCCCCTAGAATCGTTACCACCTTTCACCCCACTAGCCACAGCCCTGTATGTATGTATTTTTTATATATATACTTTTTAAAGTTTATACATTATTTACTTTTTTTTGTCAAGGATTTAAATCAGGGCCCCCCCCCCCCCCCCAATTGTCAGTTAATTACCTTGATGCTGTAATCGCGATTATTAATGTTGATGAATAGAAGTTAAATTAAATACTTCATGCCATAGAACTGCTGTGTGGAATTACTGTATTGCTGGTTTTATACATCAGTAAATCAACTTCATAATGGCATTCTTACTAGCATGACAAAACTATACTGTTATCATTTTTTTTATGATGTGTACAAAGAAATCCAGCAAAGTGACAGTATTAGAACGCTCTTATTTTAATCACTGAAACTGTCTCTCGTCTACAGTTCAGCACAAGCTCACTGACACTGTTGAGTTCTGCACTCTACACGGCACAATAAATCACTTATTTACACTACACCTACACCGCTGATTATAACGGGCACATTCAAGTTTTGTCATGTCACTCGTTTGCAGTGTATTTACTGTCTACATTGTAAGCCAGCAGTGACTCATATAACACATCCTTATTACTGACTATGCTTTATGCTTTTGTTCTAAAGCTTTCTTTGAGTGTCAGGTGATGTTTGATGCATTAATTTCTGCATGCCACTGTGAACAGAGGTGAAATATAAAGCATGTGAGCATCAAACTGTTGTAAACTAGTGCATTAAGATCGGTTGTCATTACTGATAGGACTATAGACTGATTTAAGTTATTCTCGGAAGCCTAATTTGTTCACCATTCTCATGAAATAAAATTATTTCATTTACAAATTTCAAAAAGTCTGTTATTTAAACAGACGTGGTTTGAATCTGCAAGTGGGCGTGGATTTGGCTTGAACATTGGGGGGATTACAGTGTGAACAATTTACATTTTTCCATTGATCATGATGTACAGGTGAAACTCGAAAAATTAGAATATCGTGCAAAAGTTCATTAATTTCAGTAATTCAACTTAAAAGGTGAAACTAATATATTATATAGACTCATTACAAGCAAAGTAAGATATTTCAAGCCTTTATTTGATATAATTTTTATGATTATGGCTTACAGCTTATGAAAACCCCAAATTCAGAATCTCAGAAAATTAGAATATTACATGAAATCAATAAAAAAAAAAGGATTTTAAATACAGAAATGTCGGCCCTCTGAAAAGTATAATCATGCATATGTACTCAGTACTTGGTTTGGGCCCCTTTTGCATTAATTACTGCCTCAATGCGGCGTGGCATGGATGCTATCAGCCTGTGGCACTGCTGAGGTGTTATGGAAGACCAAGATGCTTCAATAGCGGCCTTCAGCTCTTCTGCATTGTTTGGTCTCATGTCTCTCATCTTTCTCTTGGCAATGCCCCATAGATTCTCTATGGGGTTCAGGTCAGGCGAGTTTGCTGGCCAATCAAGCACAGTAATACCATGGTCATTGAACCAGGTTTTGGTACTTTTGGCAGTGTGGGCAGGTGCCAAGTCCTGCTGGAAAATGAAGTCAGCATCTCCATAAAGCTTGTCTGCTGAAGGAAGCATGAAGTGCTCTAAAATGTCCCGGTAGACGGCTGCGTTGACTCTGGACTTAATAAAGCACAGTGGACCAACACCAGCCGATGACATGGCTCCCCAAACCAACACAGACTGTGGAAACTTCACACTGGACTTCAAGCATCTTGGATTGTGTGCCTCTCCATTCTTCCTCCAGATTCTGGGACCTTGGTTTCCAAATGAGATGCAAAATTTGCTCTCATCAGAAAAGAGGACTTTGGACCACTGAGCAACAGACCAGTTCTTTTTTTCTTTAGCTCAGGTAAGACGCTTCTGACGTTGTTTGTTGTTCAGGAGCGGCTTGACAAGAGGAATACGACATTTGAAGCCCATGTCCAGGACCCGTCTGTGTGTGGTGGCTCTTGATGCAGTAACTCCAGCCTCAGTCCACTCCTTGTGAAACTCCCCCACACATTTGAATGGCCTTTTCCTGACAATCCTCTCCAGGCTACGGTCATCCCTGCTGCTGGTGCACCTTTTTCTTCCACACTTTTCCCTTCCACTTAACTTTCTATTAATGTGCTTTGATACAGCACTTTGAGAACATCCAACTTCTTTTGCAATTACCTTTTGAGGCTTTCCCTCCTTGTGGAGGGTGTCAATGATGGTTTTCTGCACAACTGTCAGGTCAGCAGTCTTCCCCATGATTGTGAATTCAACTGAACCAGACTGAGAGACCATTTAAAGGCTCAGGAACCCTTTGCATGTGTTTTGGATTAATTAGCTGATTAGAGTGTGACACTTTGAGCCTACAATACTGAACCTTTTCACAATATTCTAATTTTCTGAGATTCTGAATTTGGGGTTTTCATAAGCTGTAAGCCATAATCATAAAAATTATATCAAATAAAGGCTTGAAATATCTTACTTTGCTTGTAATGAGTCTATATAATATATTAGTTTCACCTTTTAAGTTGAATTACTGAAATGAATGAACTTTTGCACGATATTCAAATTTTTCGAGTTTCACCTGTAAATATTTGGGGGGGGGGTACTTGCTTGTTTTGATTTCCGGGGGGGTTACCCCCACTCCCCCATCCCACCTGGAAACTATGCTCCTGGATCGGCACCAACTCTCTCATTTGGATAGAAATTTCGTTTGAATCGAGCTCAATTTGATATTTTTTTTTCTCTGAATAAATTATTAACTTCAATATTTTTCCTTCCAGTCGAGATATCGCTCAGATTTTCAGGCCCAGACCAAAACTTCTGATTTTCCCCTAATTTTCTGCACAGATTTTTTGGGGAAATCTAGGAAAATCTGAGGAATGTATTTAAACATGGAATATTGTGCTTCTCAGAGCTTAGACTACTACACTTTTTATTTTTTCTTGGATTGTTATGGTGCTTGTGAAAGTTTCAGTTGTAGTGATATGAATTAAATGCTGATGATAAATATTTGGTCACTCCTTGTCTTTTTATCTTTTCACTGTCTTTTCTAGTCCTCTTGTATGAGACCTCTTAATCTTCTAGTCCCATACCGCCCAGTGCCATCTGTGAACTGTGGCACACACACAGATGGCATGTGAATGTGTATGTTGTGTGTTATGCAGGCCTGTGAGAAAGACATTAATTGTGCACACTGAAACCAGCAGGGTTCATAGAGCAAAGGAGAGATATGGGAAAGTGACCTACTAAGCTGTAAATATTGATTAAACGCATAATTGTCAATATTAACAGATTCAAATTTATAAGGCTGATATAAATATAAGGCTCTATTCAGGGGTGTAGATTCCAGGGGGATAGGTAGGTAACATTGATCATTTATACCATGATCAGTGGATTACTCTCTTGGTTCTATGACATTTTCATATTTCAGAGAATATCACAAAACCTGTCAAGAACACACACACACACACAAAAAAAATAAATAAGGAAAATGTTCTTAATTGGCCAATTAAGTATATTTCCCCTAAAATATTCATTATTGTAATGTGAATTAATAATATCATACTTAAAATATTAAGTAAACCTAAAATATTTAGGTTTGTTGTACTGCCTTTATGCTTTAATTCCAAAAAATCAAAAGTGTGTAATTATTTACTTTCTTCCGCAGAGCACAATAGGGGAATAGTAAGAAAGGAAGTGTTTATTTGCCATATAATGCAAGTCAACTCCGGTCTGTCAAGCTGGCAAGAAAAAACAAACAAACAAAAAAAAACACAATAAATAAATAAATAACATAAAAGGTAATTGTAATCGGTTCAACTGCATTCCAAGTCTTGAGATCTCTTTGTGTGATGAACAGATAGATTGAACAAAGTCTTTAATTTAACTTATTCTTTAAATAGTAATTTTACCAAAAAACAATTAATTGAAAATAATAATAATGAAATATGAACTGGATGTATTAACAAGTTTTTGATGCAGAATATCTTTATTAAATTTGTAGATCATATACATGTTTTAGGTTTAGATTATTTAGTTACTCGTTTATGTAAAATGTGTATCGCAAATACTGTACATACTGTGTGTGTGTGTGTGTGTGTGTACAGTAAATGTAAAATGCAGTGAAGGGAGATTTTGATTGGGGGCTTGTTTTACCACTCCACAGCTCCATTACTCTTGCTGAAAATCCCCTGGCACAGGGCACGAGTGTGTCTCACTTTATCCCCCCCTTCCGCTCGCCCACTCCAGCTTGAGTTCCTCTATAGTGGCAGTCAGGGGAGAGAAGCTCTCTGTGCTTTCAACATCTGTCTCCTACTCCTGCTCCAGTGTCTTTGTGTGTGTTGTGTTCACTCCCATATGAGCATCGTGCATGTCTGCCGTGATCTGGTTGAGCCACTGTGTCCAAATGAAACCGCATCCAGCAACAAGGCCCATATAGCTCCACAGTTAGGGCAACAAACATCATGCAAAGATTACACATCATTAGGCAATGATTTTTCTGGCAATAAGCAATCATGAACATTGCTATGATTTTAATGCATTTTTATTGTTTCACTGTATTTCTTAAAGAGTGCGTCATTAGACTAATTTCACAATCCTTCAGGGCTGCACAATGATCACAATATCACCATAATGATGATATGGTCACATCTAATTATTAGACTACAAAGGGCTGCTATTTAATTCAATAAATACATGGTCTCTGTGCACGTCAAAATGGACAGGTGACACGCTGTTCTGTGTGCATGCTCGGTGCTCATTGTGAACACACTGTGAAAGGAAAGTACTGCATGTTCACATTCACACAATTCCAAACTTTGAAAGTGCTTTAAATTACTTTACAAACAATAAAAAAATGGGACACAGTAACACAGATACAATGCCTTGCTAAAGTATTCAGACCCCTGACCAGTTCTCGCATATTACCGAATTACAAATGGTGCAATCAAATTTAATTCTGATGATATTTTATTTTAAACACTGAAACTCAAAATCAGTTATTGTAATGTGACATTGTTTTTTTGCTCCATACATTCTTCCTTCAGTTCTAACAATATGCCCAGTTCCTGCTGATGAGAAGCATGATGCTGCCACCACCGTACTTCACTGTAGGTACGGTGTGTCTTGAGGCATAGGAATTTTTAGGTTTGCGCCACACATAGTGCTTTGAGTTTTGGCCAAAAGCTCTATCTTGGTCTCATCTGACAACAAAACCTTTTCCCACATCACAGCTGGGTCACTCACATGCTTTCTGGCAAACTCCAGACGTGCTTTCAGATGGTACTTTTGAGTAACAGCTTATTTTTTGCCACCATACAGGCCAGCATTATGCAGTGCACTTAATATGGTTGACTGGTGCACCATTACTCCACTCCCAGCCACAGAACTCTGTAGTTCCAAGATTTTCACACACAAAAATCAGAGTTAAATCTCCAAAATCAGCATCAGATCACAAAATCAGAGTTGGATCTCCAAAATATTAATTAGATAACAAAATCAGAGTTAGATCTCCAAAATCAGCATCAGGTAACACAGAGTTAGATCTCCAAAATCAGCATCAGATCACAAAATCAGAGTTAGATCTCCAAAATCAGCATCAGGTAACACAATCAGAGTTAGATCTCCAAAATCAGCATCAGATCACAAAATCAGTGTTGGATCTCCAAAATCAGCATCAGATCACAAAATCAGAGAGTTAGAGCTCCAAAATCAGCATTAGATAACAAAATCAGAGTTAGATCTCCAAAATCTGCATTAGATAACAAAATCAGAGTTAGATCTCCAAAATCTGCATTAGATAACAAAATCAGAGTTAGATCTCCAAAATCTGCATTAGATAACAAAATCAGACTTGGATCTTCAAAATCAGCATCAGGTAACAAAATCAGAGTTGGATCTTGAAAATCAGCATCAGGTAACAAAATCAGAGTTAGATCTCCAAAATCAGCATCAGATCACAAAATCAGAGTTAGATCTCCAAAATCAGCATCAGATCACAAAATCAGAGTTAGATCTCCAAAATCAGCATCAGATCACAAAATCAGAGTTAGATCTCCAAAATCAGCATCAGATCACAAAATCAGAGTTAGATCTCCAAAATCAGCATCAGATCACAAAATCAGAGTTAGATCTCCAAAATCAGCATCAGGTAACAAAATCAGAGTTAGATCTCCAAAATCAGCATCAGATCACAAAATCAGAGTTAGATCTCCAAAATCAGCATCAGGTAACACAATCAGAGTTAGATCTCCAAAATCAGCATCAGGTAACACAATCAGAGTTAGATCTCCAAAATCAGCATCAGATCACAAAATCAGAGTTAGATCTCCAAAATCAGCATCAGGTAAACACAATCAGAGTTAGATCTCCAAAATCAGCATCAGATCACAAAATCAGAGTTAGATCTCCAAAATCAGCATCAGATCACAAAATCAGAGTTAGATCTCCAAAGTCAGCATTAGATAACAAAATCAGAGTTGGATCTTCAAAATCAGCATCAGGTAACAGAAACAGTGTGGTATATTTAAAATCAGAATAACATAACAGATTAACCTCTTCACACGTGAGAAGGCTTAAGTGGACTAAATTGTGGACTGACTAGTTCATGCATTCTTTGTTTGATGATAGAAAAAAAATTAATTAAAGGAAATAATAAGTATTCGTTATGAAGTCAAATTAACATGAAGTTTATTGAAAATGACCTTGTGTGACGGGCAGGTTCTGCATGAGCGGCTGTGATAAAAAGCAGAACTTTCCTACTTGCCTTCCTTGTGCCTGGCGTGTGTGTGTGTGTTTGACACTACAGTAGCATAAGCAGTCATGATGGGAGCTGAGAAATCTGTCCAAATGTTAAAAAAACAAAACAACAAAAAACATCTGCGAGTGAGCGGTGATGGAGATGCTTCATCTCTTTGCCAGACGTGAATGAGCTGAACCAGTTCTTTCTCACTCTGATAAAACGTGAGAAACTTCTCTTAATTTTCTTTGGTGCTTAGGAAAGGAACAGGAGATAATTATGCCAGGAAGAGCACTTCAAATTGAGTGTAATTGCGAAATGTCTTAAAAGGGAAACTATTGCTGTGGAACGTTGTCATATAAGTGGCGTCTGCCATCAGTCCTGATAATGGGCAGAGTGTTTTAAATTGTTAGCGTGGTTTGAAAACGACTGGGGGGGCAGACAGACAGAACCATAGAGAAACAAGAAAGAGACAGATTGTGTTAATTCAGGTTTTGATGTTTCCTGGAAGATACAGGCAGTTAATTCTGAGACTTCTTGTTTCAGCCTCAGTCAGCACACCCACAGATCATTCACAGTCTATTCACTATCCATCTGATGGATATTGCACACAAAACAGGAAAGCAAAATCGCAAGCTCTGTTTTAGATTGCATAAATTAAATGCGGCTACTGGGAGTCGGGTTGCACAGTTTATAGCAGTCCCCCTGGAAACAAAGTCGTGTTTACTGGGACCGGGTACTTGGCTACTACACTGAGCTCATTTGAGGAAGAACTAGTTACTGGATCTAAGTTTGTCAGATTAGAGGCATCAAATATTGTAAAGATGGTTTTGTTTGAGGCACTTGAAAGCAGTGCTAGCCTAACATAATAAGCGGCTGCATTGAGCGCCGTACCACTAGGGGGCTCCTCTACCATGGGTTCATTGTAGCCAAATAATTATTTGCAATAAATGTAGACAGCTCTGGCCACAAAGCCTAGCTATATGCATGCCAATAGTCTGATAAAAGCTGTCAAAACTACAAAAAAGTTTAGTCATGGAGACACACATTTGTGAATTTGGCATTTGGCAGTGATGCACCAAATTAAAATTCTTTAAAACCCTCAGAATTTTATTTTGGCAGAACATTCCTGGAAGAACTTAAAACAGTAGTGCTTCAAGAGCCGTGCATGCATGTGCTATGAGTGTGGGTCAACAACTGAGCAGCACTCATTTACTTAATAAACGAATCATTTGCGATTCACAGAAATATATTGTTTGGCTTCAAGAGACTTTGAATATAATGCATGAATAATATGCACAAATTTAGTGGTGCTTTATTGCTTATTTAATGTCATATTGCTTGACAGTAACAGCTATGACACACAATAACACACATTATCTGAGCACTGGAAAAACACTCTTGCTTAATGTGATAATGACCAAGAGAGCAACCCCTTACCTTCTGGGGATGTGGAGTTTAATGTGATACATAAACAATGCTTTTTCTCCATGTGAGTGTTTCTGTTACTAGATTTTAAAATAACACAATATGTTGAGGCGACCTCATGCGACTAATCAGGTGCGCTTCATCCCGCTGCCAGCAATTTGCTTGAGCTCTGTCACAAAACGTATACCACACACAGATATATGTGTACAGAGCATTCAGAAAGTATTCAGACCCCTTCATTTTATCACATTATGTTATGTTGCAGCCCTATGCTAAATTGTTTTAAATATTTTTTTTTTTACATCAATCTGTACTCCATACCCCATAATGACAAAGCAAAAACAAGATTTTTGCTAACTTCGATAAACTAAAATATCACATTGACATACGTATGCAGACCCTTTGCTATGGCATTTGAAATTTAGCTCAGGTGAATCCCATTTCTCTGGTTCATCTTTAAGATGTATACAATGTGTACACTTTGATTGGAGTCCGCCAGTGGTAAATTCAATTGATTGGACATGATTTGGAAAGGCACACATCTGTCTATATAAGGCCTTGCAGCTGAAAATGTATATCAGAGCAAAAACCAAGTTCAAAGGAGCTGCCTGCTGAGATCAGAGACAGGATTGTGTCAAGGCACAGATCTGGGGAAGGCTACAAAAATGTTGTTGGCTGCATTGAAGGTTCCCAAGAGCACAGTGACCTCCAATAATTCTTAAAGACTCTTTCTAGAGCTGGCCGCCTAGCCAAACTGAGCAATCGTGGGACCAAGAATCCGATGGTCACTCTGGTTGAGCTCCAGAGATCATGTGTGGAGATGGGAGAAACTTGCAGAAGGACAACCATCACTGCAACACTTCACCGATCTGGGCTTTATGGCAGAGTGGCCGGACGGAAGCCTCTCCTCAGGTCAAGACACATAAAAAAGCACCTAAAGACTCTCAGACTGTGATTCTCTGATCTAATGAAATGAAGATTGAACTGTTTGGCCTCAATTCCAAGCATCATGTCTGGAGGAAACCAGGCACTGCTCATCACCTGCACAATACCATCCCAACGGTGAAGCATGGTGGTGGTAGCATAATGCTCTGGCGGTGCTTTTCAGCTGCAGGGATTGGGGGACTGGTCAGGGTTTAAGGAAAGCTGAACACAGTAAAATACAGAGATATCCTTAATATCTGGCTGCATATGTAATCGCTGCCAAAGGTGCTTCAACAAAGTACTGAGTTTAGGGTCTGAATACTTACGTCAATGTGATATTTCAGTTTTTTCTTTTGAATACATTTGCAAAGTTATCAAAAATCAGTTTTTTGCTTTGTCATTATGGGGGTATGGCTTGTAGATCGGTGTAAATAAAATGTGAATGCACTGTATACACATGTTTTATTAACTGCTATTGTATTGAAATCAGCAATTGCAACATTTTAAAAAATAACTCCTTTCGTTTTCCGTGATAGAAAGTTATATGGCTTTGGAATGAAATGACGAGAAAATAATGAAAATAAGAATTTGTAGGTGAACTATCCCTTCAAGTTACAGGTTAGTCATCTTTGAGAATATATGTGAGGCATTTCTCTAACCCCAGGCAGTCGTGAACTTTGCCCAGTCTGGGCTGGTAAATTTCAGAAACATGGACCTGTTGGCTTGGGCTCTAAGATAACAGAGCATAGATTGAGTGGGTCTGTTGAATAGGTCATTATTAGTGGAATCAGATGATATATGGTGTTCCTGTATTTCAATTGGTAAAGCACAACGCTAGCAACGCCAAGATCATGGGTTCGATTCCCAGGCAACAGATAAACTGATACAATGAATACCTTGAGTCCACTGTTAGCCTGTTTGGATAAAAACATCTGCTAAATGCGTAAATGTAAATATGTGAATTATTTTTGAAAGAATTGAAAGTTGATAACCAGGGCATATTACCATCATAGATAATGTTTAGCAGTGGTCGCACCACATGGTGGTTTTAGAATTCAGAACCTCATCAAAAGACATTTATAATCAAATTATAGAGTGTTTGATAAAACACAATTTTCAGTGTCTTTCAAGGTCACACCACATGACGGTCAATTTTGGTAACAGCCACTTAAAATGTGATTATTTTCCCAATTTTAAAGAGTGGATAACCTTGGATAACATGGACCCAGTGGTCCTTTGCATGCTTTTGTATGATGTCACTTCTGGTCCGTGAACAATTTTCAAAAATAAAGTCTCAATATAGCCTTTTCTTGCTGGTCGTGCCACATGACATTGCATAAAATCATCATTATAAGTAGAGGTAGAACGATATATCGGTTTTACCGGTTTATCGGCTCTGATAGTTGCATTTTGGAACTATCGGTTATTATTGTTATTATTATTATTATTCCTTTGTGTTCCTCTGTGTCCAGCACTGGAGGATTCTACAGTTAGAACATCATGCTTCTATAGTATAAAACAGCTTCTAGAGGTGAAATCCCTGACCTACAATATTCATCCATATTTTTATTAGATGATAATCTGGTGAATATATAAGCTTTATAAATCTTAATTTGTTAAATACTTAAATAAAGAGCATTGCAACAGAGCCAAGTCTCCATTATTTCAAAATAAGAGTCCAGAAATATGAATGTGTGTGTTACACTCCAAATCAAGTCAAGTCAAGTCAATTTTATTTGTATAGCGCCTTTCACAACACACATCGTTTCAAAGCAGCTTTACAGAAGTTCAGCATTAACAGACGATAAAAATGTAATGTCTATAAAGTCGATAAATCATCATCCTTGTGCAGGGCTCCAAACTGCGACTAAAAATGGTCGCATTTGTGACCAAATAAATTTATTTGCGAGTGTAGTTTCTGTCAAGGTCGCCATTGGCGACAGTAAAAATTTACTCCCTTTGATTTTAAAATTTGCATTACATTTCCCGAGATACATAACAAAAGTTTATATCAAAGAAATAGCGGGGAAAACGGAGTTCATTGCAGGAACTAACAATTTCAAAAAAGAGACTGTTAGAAAACACGGTGACAGTAACAAGCATAAAAATGCACGTGATCACATAATTGCGAAGAATGCTCCACAGACTACACTGATAGCGTTCTGCGGGACGAAAAGGAATGGATGGAGTTAAAAAATTTAAAATATTTGGCGCCTGTTTTTCCCCCTGTAGGAGCCATTGGCTCCTTAATTGATTTTTTTCTTCTTTTGATTTTTCAAATCAAAAGAACATTCTGGTTATTATTAGGATTATGTTTTCACAATAAAATGCATCTAGGATTTATTCATTTTTGATTCTTGTAGCTGCTATTTCTTTGTCTGTCATAGTAAGGAAAGACTAATAAAGGTTTTTAACATTCTATAAATGGATTTAAAAAATGATTGTCCGATTAATCGGTTACTGATCTTTTCCACCACCTTAGTTGTCGGTTAAACCTCTAATTATCAGACAACATTAATGTATATATTATGATGGAAATAATAATTTGAATGTATTGAAGTTTTGTTCAGTAATACAGAACAGTTATATAGTTATGCCAAATATGATAACATTAAAATTGTAAAATGTTTTGGATGATTTTGGAGAGATATAGTGGGTGAACGGTCGCACCAAATGAAACTTCAACACTTTAAATGTGAATAAAATGCCTGTGCCTAAAAAGGTTAAAAGTAGTGGCATGTATGTTAGATTTAAAACATACAGATGGACAGAACAAGGGGTTACATCATTGACCCACATAATAAAATGATTTAAACTCAAATGCATGTCCATGTATTTATTCAGTAGCTATAATAAGTGCATTGATGTACAGCCAGCCGGTCATTATCACAGATTAAACCCCTTCAGGGTGATGCAGGATCACTGATCACCATTGTGGGTTTATTTTGTGATGACAAATTGTTAACTGTACTTTATCCCTTACTAATGCATAAACACTCTAGAAAGAACTACATGTTACATGAAGTATCAAACCCTGTGATTCTGAAGGCTGTTCATAGTAAAGACTAGATTTCATCCAAGCATATGGTCATATCCCACAATACAGTGCTGGAGGAACATGTTCATCCCCCACTCGTTCTATCAGTCCATCACTGTTCTTTTACACATGCAGCACGTGATCAGCAGACAGATGGAAATATGACAACACTTTATAGACAAGTGTGTGAAAGACGTGTGTGTGTGTGTGTGTGTGTGTGTGTGTGTGTGTGTGTTTGTCTCTCTCTCTCTAATAGTACTGAGTATTTCTCATATATTACAATATTTTCCTCAGTTTTCATGTTCAATAATTATAGTACAACTATGTATACCAAATATCGTTTGTAGTTTCTGTTTCAGGGTGAGCATTTAAATGAATATGAAGGATTTTGTGTTTGGTGTTGATCTTTGGGTCAGGTTGGCAATCGTACAGGCTCTGTTTTGTCCTTCTATTTATGAGTTTTATTGAGCTTTTCTCAAGTGGTCTCTAGAGGTCAACCGATATATCGGTTTTGCCAATTAATCTTGCCAATTGTTGCTTTTTGGAATATTTATATTAATTAGAAAGGGGAAAAGTATTTGACAAGTAATGAACAAGCATTGAACAACTATTGATGAATGACGATCTTTGTACTTTATAATATTTTTATTGTAACACATTGGAGATGATTGTAGGAGTGCATGTTTTGCTTTGAAGCACAGACATTTCAAAATATAGTAACCACAGCAAAACTAGTGTGATACATGTGAATACATCAATATTTCTGCACAACATTTCGCAAAGTACTTTATGCAGCCATCTTAAATATTCTGTCCCATCAGTATTATTGTTCTAACAAACTTTGGACCGCTGTCAAACGCAACTCCTCACATGCCCATGAAATGATGTTTCATCACACTCGTAATAAATATAAAAAATCTAACATTAATGAATGAATAGAATACAACAGGCATACTAAGTTACAGCTTGTAGAAATGAGTATTTGATGAGGTAATCTTCATAACGGAGCATGTCTGACATGACATTGGGACTCGGGCGGCTGCTCCCGGGTGCTAGTGCTATGATTGACCTGCATGCCATCATCAATTGGACTTCGAATGTTCAATAAATCGAATGACTGACGACAGTCTCAACTTCAATTCATGTGCATGCTCTCCGTTTAGAGAAGTAAAGTCAGCCTACAGCGATAGAAGAACATAGAGAAATGATCTAGCAGGGCGACAGAGAGACAGAGAGAGAGAATGGATATGATCCCCTGATCTATAATAAAGTATAGAGATGATGAAATGAACAGATGAGGTGTCACTGTCAAAATTCATCGTGGCACAGTAACACTGGGACCAGTAATAAACACTGATGGTTCAGCATCATACACCAGATATGTTCACAAATAAGATATATAACATATTATCTCCAAAACAGCTCCATGTAGGCATTATTAAGCAAATAGATCTATGCTTTAAAAAAAAAAAAAAACATCCCGACACTACACTGCTGCCTACTCCTGGATGCTATTGCTAGGATACATTTGGTCAGCTTGTCGTTGTTCAATAATGCAGTTCAGTGACTAAAAAATGGAAATCCCCATCTTCCCAACCTCTGCTTGCTATGCAGATTGTTTGATTGTTCATGAATGTTCATTAAAATAGTTTAATTACAGAACACACTCAAAAACAAAACATCTATCCCACTGCCCACCACAACTTGCTGAATGTTTGATAAGTTCAGTTAGTAATAGCTAAATGATTAATAGTTAAATACTAATAGTTAAATGATTAGTTCAATAAATAATAATAATAAAAAAAAAACATATGATGGTTCTTCAACACAGCCATAGCTCTTTACGGCAATTCCTTGACATATGTAAATTTGACACCTTGTACAATAAATGGCGCCATCGCCTGATTACGCTACTTTTAGTGACATTTCAGTGAACCTTTGGTGACTTCCCATGAGAAATACTGTTTGCAAATGCACAAGTATACGATAGCAGGGTATACGTGTATGGCAGCAAATAGGAGACCACAGCAAATACAAATTTTGCTTAACGGTTTGTGTCAACATTATTACTAGAGCTGTCAAAATGAACACGTTAATGCATGCGTTTAATTAAAGTTTAACGCGTTTGTTTTTCTTAATCGCGATTAACGCGTTGACCATTAATACAGAATGCAAAATCTTGGTAATGTGTCTGCCTGGAATTATTACACTGTTGTGCGTACAAGCCACAGCACCACAGCCTAAAAGCTTGGCATAATGCGGCGGTCCCATAGACATTCAATGGGCGGAACTGTCTTAATATGCTAGTTGACAGTTACGCGCTCTCCTATGATGGAGCCGCAGAAGTTGTTATATAAGTAAATAAAAGAATCTCTGATGGCACCTCCCTCTCAGTGGTAAAATGATGGAGAAAGGAACTCTTAACACTAGTTGATATACAAAACAAGCCCAGATGTGACTTTTGATAGAAATCAAGTATTTTCAGCCTGTGTAAGGGGGTAATAAGCACAGAAGCACACCAACTCTTAACTATCACCAAAACACAGAATGAGACGTTCTTGTTTGCAGGTACTGTTCTTGTGAGTTCAAAGAGGCGCACAACGCTGGTGTTGGTGCTTTGATAGGATTCATGAATGCAGCTTCACGATTGCTGTAACAATGCGGATAGCCACAGTCTACCGGCAAATTAATATTGTGAAGGATGACAGTTTAAGGGGTTTAATGCCCATTGCAATGAATATGCAACCTATGTGGGGACTAGTTCTTTCAATTAGTCAAACTTTGGGAAATATCCAATGTTACTTGAATTGGTGATATTTTAATACATTTGTCTTTATATTGTGGAAGGCTTTGTTTGGAAAGTGTTAATAAAGCATTATATTGCTACATATTGTTTTATCTTTCCTAAGATGTAAATGAATTAATTTTGACAAGAAAAGAAGTAAAAGTAGGGTAAAATGTCAGCACTTTTAAAATCTGCGATTAATCGTGATTAACTACAAACAATATGCGATTAATCGTGATTAAAATCGACTGACAGCACTATTTATTGCAATTTCACAGCTTTCCCAAAAATTGTAATACCTGTAAATACCATTCTAGTGAGGATAAGACTTGTGTATATATAGCCAAATCTAAGCACTTTCAAACCTGTATGTTTTAATAAGTCTGTTCTTGCATCAAATTTGCAGCTTGTTTTCACACGCAAAATAGCTTTTGATTCACCGCAAATGTTTGCCAGAAGTACACTTTGCCGGTAGTAGTGAACCTCAAAAATTTGCCACAAAACTCATTTGCATGTGAAAATGATCAATGGCGAATTTGCAGCGAGATTGTAGCAAATTTGCCATGAACTCTCGATTTCGTAAGGGTAGAGTGCGATCAAATACAGCAGTCAGAAGAGAGAAAGAGGCTAAATGTTCTGCCACTCCCTCAGCTGCTGTATTTGAAACCTGTCACAGCTGTGGGAACTTATATTTTAAAACTAACTCCAGGCATGGCCGCCACTCCCAATATGCAGATTGCACAGTCTGCGTAGGTCACCAAAATCCTAGGGCACCATCTTACCCTAGGGGACACCAGAAACTCCACTGGTTGCCCTTCCTTGCATGTTATATATTATTCAAGGACATGAGAGCAGTCGTGGTATACAGATGGTCGCCTTGCAGGAAAACAACATTCTAGTCAGGATAAAAGAGGTGTATATATAGCCAAATCTAAGCACTTTCAAACCTGTCTGTGGCAATTAAGGAAGTGTCCTAATTCTTTTTACTAATTTTCTCTGTTTTAATCAGTCTGTTCTTGCCTATGTTTTCTAACTGTTAATGTTTCATGGTTTCAGAATCGTCGTCCTCAGGTTATGCCTTAATGGACACTACAACGACACGGACCACAACACGGCCTGTTACCTTTACCATAACGACCACATCCACTACAACCACCACCACCACCAAATCACCTGCCACAACGTTGATTGTCACACGCAGCACTACATCAGACCCTCAGCCTGCGGGGGGCGCAGTACCAGAGGCAAACACACGGTCGGACCCCTCCTCTGTCCTGCCGAACATCGCCATTGAGTACTGTAGCCCCATCACTGACTCCGCCCTCACCTGGCCCAAAACACGTCAGGGGCTCATCGCCAAGCAACCATGTCCACCTGGAACCATCGGTAAGGCATCTGTGTTTGAGGCATCTGCAACTATGAGAAACAATGCGACAAAACTAGACAGTTATGTTGATTTTAATGCGAGAGTTCTAGTTTATCATGTCACAGTGCAGATGGGCTACAAAAGGGTGGACTAAAGCCTGTGACTATTAACTGTTATGTTTAAATGTGTATTTAGGAGGAATTTTTACACTTTTTACTGTTACTTTGTTAGTGTTGCTCAAATTTAGGATTAAATATTTTGGAATTACACCCAGAAAATGCCTATGTTACCTGACAAATATTACTGAAATAGGTTTTTGGAAATATCACACCTGTTTTCATGACAGTGCTAATTACTTTTTTGTAGCGTAATACATTTTTACAACATTTTTACAGAAGCCCTGAACTGCAAGGAGTTTTTTTTAAATCTCTCTCTGAATTTAGTATCTTTTCGCTCCTCTAAAGGCAACACATTAACTTTTTTTTTTTTCCGTGCTAGCTAACAATTTGCATGTGGTATCCACCCGGACCACCAGGTGCCACTATCAATAATTATGAAATCGTATTCTTTCAAGGTAACAAAATGTCTGTGGAACTTTATATGTTGATTTATACATTTATAATTAAAGTATAATACAGTAACAAGAATGTTTTGCATATCTAAACAAAAAAAAAACAGACTTAATACATGAAATCCCACAATTGAATGATTATATCTCAGTTTGTACTGTATGTTTCATATGGCACTCTTTGTCAAGTGGGATAATGGGAGTTATTTCTTATTGTTTGGTGACATTCACTACTGGGAATATTGATGATGCTATTAATATTGTGCTATTTTTAAATTGTTGGTCAATTTAAAATGTGCCAGATGGACATCTTTGACCATTGTGATGTTTCTCTGTGTTTTCAGTGTTAACCGCTGTGATGAACTCTTGATTGTTTTGACAACAAATGGCATTTTATACATTTACATGTAACCTGAGGTTCATTTAATTGTGGGATTTCATGTATTGAAAGTCTGCTTTTTTTTTTCTTGATTTAGATTTGCAAAAAATTTTATTAATGTATTATACTAACTATAAATCTATAAGTCAACAGTGAAAGTACCACAGACATTCAAACACTTTGTAAGCAGAAGATGTCGTACTTACTGATAGTGGCACCTGGTGGCTGGGGTTGGTACCACAAGCTAATTGCTAGCTAGCAACAACAAAAAACTTAATGTGTTACCTCAGAGAGAAAATAAAAAATTCTGAGAATGTTATATTTTTTCTTAACCATCTTTTAAAATGTTGATAATATATTTAATGTTGTAATTTTATCAAACGGGATGGAATGTTTTAAAATATTACAAATAATACTAACAAAACATTACAAATTCATGAAAATCCATTGCTAATTCTGCTTGTGCTTGTGCTGTTGTTTTCCTACTAAAATTATGCCACATGATTTTTATTTTATTTTATTATTATACTTTTTTTAGCCAAAACTGCTATACCATTGTATTAAATAAAAATCAATAGAAATAGGAGAATAGCATTTTTGAAAAATCTTTTTAACATGATTACTATCAAACGAGTATGTATGCTGTAGGCACACATTCATGAATTACTCACTTTCTCTCAATAATCCTTTGTAACATGATGCACTCACTTGCAAACTAAATGAATCATGGCTTACAGGGAACAGCACATTTGTACAACGAATAAGTAACTGGGAACATCTGTTTTTGCATGATGCTGCTGTTGGTCTCGTTGCAGCATATGTATTTTGTGCAACTTGAAAGGGGTATTACTAAAGACTAAACATGATGGAAAGTGAAACTGATGACACTCGAAAACCTACAGATTGATTACCAATTGAAACAATTTTCCCTAGAAATATTATGTCTCTCATAAGCGCTTCAAAATCTGATGATAATGCTGGAGTTTCTAATGATTCAGTGCTGTAATCACATCCTTATGTTGAATTGAAACTACAAATGAAGATCGTATGCTTTCAGTAGGGTTTGGCTGTGTGGCTAGGTTAATAGAAGTGTAATAAATACAGTGTGTATCTACTTAGTCTGCATCTTTTTCAGAATCAGAATAAGAATGAGCTTTATTGCCAATTATACTTGCACACAGAAATAGACAGAAATATTAAAAAATAGAATACAAAATTTAAATAAGAGAAAAGTGTGTATAAAAATACACAATAATAACACACAAATATATAAATACAATATGTTACATACAGATAGTGCAAGGGAGTGTAATGTGCAGAAGAGGTAGGAGATGTTAAATACATATAATAGCCTAAGCTTGTTATTGCACATATTATTGCTCAGTGGGGCAGTTTTAACTGTTCATGAGATGGATGGCCTGAGGGAAAAAATGGTTCTTGTGCCTGGCTGTTCTGGTGCTGAGTGCTTTGTAGCGCTGGTCAGAGGGCAACAGTTCAAAGAGGTAGTGTGCTAGATAAGTGGGGTCCAGGGTGATTTTCCAGCCCTTTTCCTCACTCTAGATGTGAACAGTTCTTTGAGGGTTGGAAAGGGAGAACCAATAATCCGCTCGGCAGTCCGAACTGTCCTTTGTAGTCTTCTGATGTCTGATTTGGTAGCTGAACCAAACTGGACAGTTATTGAAGTGCAGAGGACAGACTCAGTGACTGCTGATTAGAACTGGATTAGCAGTACTTGTGGCAGGTTGAACTTCCTCAACTGATGAAGGAAGTACAACCTCTGCTGGGCCTATATACATACACTTAAGAATGCAGGTTATTCCAGGGTTTTTGCAGAAAGTGGCGTTCTGAAACATCATGTAAACGAGAATGCTGATTTCTTTACGCCATTTAAGAGTTTAAGAGAAAGCGGGTTTACACACTTAGGTTTATCCTGGAGAAAGCTGCTCATATGGCCATGTAAACACATACGCAGCATTCTTACAGGTTTTTGAAGAGTGCGCATATGCGTGGAACAGACCAGATAACAAACATCATAGGATGGAGCCCAACAACAAGTCAACAAAACATTTCTGGGAGTACGATGGGAAAAGCACATTATAAACTATACACATTTCTAAACACCACAGTTGAATATCGAAGGCCACTCACATTCGTGTATATGCACTGGTACACTGAAGGAATCCTGGAGTTTTATGTAAAGGGAAACCACTATTGCAGCGCAATTCCACTGCAGGTCGTGATAGAAAGGTAAGGAAACAAATACAGAAACAACTGTGGAATATCTAGAAATAATGTGAAGCAACAGAGAACTAAATAGTAAAGTCTTCTTCGGATACCATGTTTGTTATTTACACAAGCATCGCAGGGAACTTACATTGCTCTGGAGAAAGCTGCTTACTGACCATGCTGCATGTATAAAGGAGTAGAGTATATGCCGCTTAAACAGTGCATGTAAACAAGAATGCTGAATTCTCACAATATCCCACTTTTTGTTGTCCATATATGTCACTGTGGGTGTCCCACTTAAGGTTATGTGAGATTGTAGAGCCGAAGAACCTGAATGACTCCACTGCTGTACTGTTCAGAGTGATGGGGTGTTTCTCCTGAAGTCTACAATCATCCTTACTGTTTTGAGCATGTTGAGCTTCAGGTTGTTTTGGCTGCACCAGACAGCCAGCTTTTCAAATTACCTTAGGTATGCAGACTCATCGGCATCTTGGATGAGGCCGATGACAGTAGTGTTGTCTGCAAACTTCAGGAGCTTGACAGAGGGGTCCTTGGTGGTGCAGTCATTGGTGTACAGGGAGAAGAATAGTGGGGAGAGCACACATCCCTGGGGGGCACCAGTGCTGATCGTACAGGAGCTAGAAGTGAATTTCCCCCTTCTCACTAGCTGCTGCCTGTCCATCAGAAAGCTGGTGATCCACTGACAAATTGAAGTGGGAACAGAGAGTTGGTTTAATCTTGTCTGGAGAATAGCTGTCATAATGGTGTTGAAAGCCGAACTGAAGTCCACAAAAAGAATCCTTGCATATGTCCCTGATCTGTCCATACACGCACCTAAAGGATTATTAGGAACACCTGTTCAATTTCTCATTAATGCAATTATCTAATCATCCAATCACATGGCAGTTGCTTCAATGCATTTAGGGGTGTGGTCCTGGTCAAGACAATCTCCTGAACTCCAAACTGAATGTCAGAATGGGAAAGAAAGGTGATTTAAGCAATTTTGAGCGTGGCATGGTTGTTGGTGCCAGACGGGCCGGTCTGAGTATTTCACAATTTGCTCAGTTACTGGGATTTTCACGCACAACCATTTCTAGGGTTTACAAAGAATGGTGTGAAAAGGGAAAAACATCCAGTATGCGGCAGTCCTGTGGGCGAAAATGCCTTGTTGATGCTAGAGGTCAGAGGAGAATGGGCCGACTGATTCAAGCTGATAGAAGAGCAACTTTGACTGAAATAACCACTCGTTACAACCGAGGTATGCAGCAAAGCATTTGTGAAGCCACAACACGCACTACCTTGAGGCGGATGGGCTACAACAGCAGAAGACCCCACCGGGTACCACTCATCTCCACTACAAATAGGAAAAAGAGGCTACAATTTGCAAGAGCTCACCAAAATTGGACAGTTGAAGACTGTAAAAATTTTGCCTGGTCTGATGAGTCTCGATTTCTGTTGAGACATTCAGATGGTAGAGTCAGAATTTGGCGTAATGAGAACATGGATCCATCATGCCTTGTTACCACTGTGCAGGCTGGTGGTGGTGGTGTAATGGTGTGGGGGATGTTTTCTTGGCACACTTTAGGCCCCTTAGTGCCAATTGGGCATCGTTTAAATGCCACGGCCTACCTGAGCATTGTTTCTGACCATGTCCATCCCTTTATGGCCACCATGTACCCATCCTCTGATGGCTACTTCCAGCAGGATAATGCACCATGTCACAAAGCTCGAATCATTTCAAATTGGTTTCTTGAACATGACAATGAGTTCACTGTACTAATATGGCCCCCACAGTCACCAGATCTCA
This sequence comes from Moxostoma hubbsi, assembly GCA_032164185.1. NCBI lineage: Eukaryota > Metazoa > Chordata > Actinopteri > Cypriniformes > Catostomidae > Moxostoma > Moxostoma hubbsi. The sequence goes on along the minus strand of JAVLUX010000003.1, from coordinate 4,317,239 downwards.
ACCCAATAGAGCATCTTTGGGATGTGGTGGAACGGGAGCTTCGTGCCCTGGATGTGCATCCCACAAATCTCCATCAACTGCAAGATGCTATCCTATCAATATGGGCCAACATTTCTAAAGAATGCTTTCAGCACCTTGTTGAATCAATGCCACGTAGAATTAAGGCAGTTCTGAAGGCGAAAGGGGGTCAAACACAGTATTAGTATGGTGTTCCTAATAATCCTTTAGGTGAGTGTATATTGCTGGATATGATGCAATCCCATTTTAAATGCATCATCCACAGACCTGTTTGCTCGATATACAAAATTGAAGGGGGTCCAGAAAGGGCCCAGTGATGTCCTTCAGGTGGGCCAACACCGGTCTCTCAAATGACTTCATGACCACAGACATCAGATTGATGGGTCTGTAGTCATTAAGTCCTTGATTATGGGTTTTTTTGGGATGTGGATGATGGTGGAGCATTTGAAGTTGCAGGGAACACACTTCTCTAGTGATCTGTTGAAGATCTGTGTGAAGGTGGGGGCCAGCCGGTCAGTACAGGCTTTTTAACAGGCAGGTGAAACGCTGTCTGGGCCTGATGCTTTCTTTGTCGTCTGTTTCCGGAAGACTCTGCACACATCCTCTTCACAGTTCCTAAGTTCAGGTTGAGTAGCATGAGGGGGGAGGAGAGGGGTTGCAGGAGGTGTTGACATTTGTGTGAAGAGAAAGTCAGAATGAATGTGGGGTGTGAGACTGGGCTTTTCAAATCTACAGTAAAACACATTCAGGTCATCAGCCAGTTGTTGATTCCCTACAGAGTTGGGGGGGGGGGGGGGGTCTTGTAATTAGTAATGTCTTTCAGGCCTCTCCACACAATTGTTAGCTGAAAACTTGTTTTTTACTCTTGCTGCTCAGAGCAGCTTCTCTTAGCCACTCTAATCTCCTTTGTCAGTGTGCTTTTGGCCTGACCATTTTATCCCCACTTCTGAAAGCATTCTCTTTGGCCTGACAAAGCTGCCTGATTTTTGCTGTAAGTCATGGTTTGCCATTGTTGAACATTAAATAAGTCCTAGTAGTAATGTATAAATCCTCAGAGAACTTCCAAATTAGGACAGCACATCTTCTTTAACATTGTTACATCTGTACACCAACTTTCATTGATTTAAAAGCATGTTCTCCACCACTCGTTTTCCCTGATAACTCTGAACACTCTGAACAGCTGGAAGCCCGGCAGATGTAATGCATTGCCTGGAATGGCTTCATTCAGCCCGGTTGCTGTGAATCACAAGGCAGCAGAGTTTGAAAAGTCCTTGTTTGTACAGGTGAGGAGAAGTGGTTCGTCTGTTTTGTTAGCAAGAGAGTAGAGATTCAGTAGATGAATACTCCGCAGCACTGTTCGAAAACCGGGCTGTCAGAGCTTGACAGAACATCTCTTAGTGAACTTGAACAAAACCCCTGGTCCAACTAAAATGTCCAGAAAAATATCAGAATAGTCAAAAACAGGGTAAAGATTGTCTGGTAAGTGCTGCCGAATGTCCAGCCATCCCTGGTAAAACTGATTGAAAACTAGGACAGGACAAACAAACAAAAACAGCATAAGAATTGGAGATCTCCACACCATTCATGGCACCATCATTGTAACAGTAACACTAATGGCGCATATGATGATTTTATTGACTGTGTCCAGAAAGCAATGGACAATACACACTCGCTGTACATGCTACAGACGTGCCCCAAAGCGGCAGCTCTGCGGCAGAAGAAACACAAGACATGTAAGAAATGTAAGACATACTGCATCAAGCATGTAATACATGCTGCAGCTGCACAATTACACGCACATAATCTCCTTAAAGCAGATGTAAAATGCGTCTCAATCAGCTCCCTAGTTCAGTGGTCAGTGCAGTCTCAATGGCAAAACGTTCCATTGTACTGAAAAAACTACCAGAATGCACTGTAAAAATCAGGGAGCAACGTTCCTCACTATGTTCCCTTACCGGAACCTTTGTCATGTCTTCTGCAGTCTTTCAAGTCACTAGAAGGTGATCACAAGTGTAAAAATATGAAGTCAATGCCTTATTTTTTCTTTAAAAGAGTTGCTTGTGATGTCTTTCTGCCATGATGACCATGAGTTGTGAGAATAAGGTTTTATTTCTTTATTTATGCAATTTATCTTTTATAATAACATTGTAGTTTTAAATATCTACAATGGAAATGCACGACAGTGTCATTTATTCAGTGATTATGTTGATTATACCAGTTGATTTAATGTGCGAGCTCATAATCATGTCGTGGGTGATTGAGACATAGGTGTCACAATGCTCAGTAGATGAACACCTTTGCCAGCGCCCAAATTCATGTTCACCATAAACTGCTCCACTAGACCAGTGGTTCTAAATGGGAGGTGGGTTTCAGATAGAAAACTCTTGCACCTGGGGACATTGCAAGAATGGCAACATTTACTGAAGTAAAACCAAAAATTTAAAATGCACCCCTAGGTTTACTTCATTGTGACAAAGAAAACATACTAATATGATTTCAATTTTAAAAAATGTAATCTAATATTTTATCCAATATATTAACCTTGTGCGACTCTGCGAACACGTACGTGGACATTGTATTTTGGCTTCGCTTTACGTAACGCACAATTTCTATTAATTTAAACCAAATTATCTCAGTTCAGGAGACTCTGTGATGTCAGTAAAGGGTCAAACTTTCGATGAACGGTGTCATGTGACAAAATAGCATGGCACAGATCACAGCAGACAATGGTAATCAGTACATTGTTTCAGAATTAATTTGTTTCATTTTATTTTAACATTGTTGGCAGTGATTGGATGATGCTGTCCATTACTTTGAATTAGAAGTAATTATGTTAATGTTTGATGTAATGTCTGTAACGCCTCAAAAACATCAATAATCAACACTCCTACATAATAAACATAATAAACAATTTGATTTAAAATATGAAAAATATAGCTTAGTATTATTTAACATTTCACAAAAATTGTAGTAGCTTGCCAAACCATAAGCTAATCCAAATTTTAAGTACATTATATATATATAATTATTATGATAATAGTTTTTGTATTTTTTTCCTGTAAAAATATCTAAAAATCCTTAAAACAAGATTACATTTTACAGCATGTATTCTGTAATCTGTAGTGGAATACATTTCAAAAGTAACCCTTCCAACCCTGGGGTGTGTGTGTGTGTGTGTGTGTGTGTGTATTTATTTATTTTCTGCATGTTTATTAGGTACTACTAATTACAAATCATAAAGGGAAATGGACAATGCACACAGCAGTCACACTCAGGTCTCAGGACGTTAAAATGTGTATGATGAAGACCCGACTGTCGTTTAACTACTAAAAATTACGAGCAGCTTATAGTTTGGCAAGCTATTACAATTTTAAAGTTCCTTCCCAAAATGGTTAGTGAATCTGTGGATGTGAATCAGGTGCTCAGTGTGAGCAGAAATAATGAGTGTTAAAACGCACATCAGTCAGGCCACTACAGCATCAGTAAAAACGAAACATTGCTCGCAAATGGCCTCCATGTGCACACACTCTCATCCTTCTCTTCTTTTGTCTCTCTCGCTCTAGTTTTCTCTAAATTTCTCTCACTAGCTCCTGCTCATATCAAAACATTTCAACTCCTGTCCATTCTCTGTTGGCAGGACTTGGAGACTGCTGGGTTTTCATGGTTTCAAGGTGACTGGCAGTGCGTTCATGATTAGTTGTTTTTCTTGAAGTTTTTAAGCGACAGACTGAAGCTGTAGGTGGATTAGTCCTCTGGCTGCGTTTCTAAGTAACACATGTCACAGTCACTGTAACTTGGAGATTAGAACACTTGAACAGAGAAGTTGTAGTTATTTTTCCAGCTTTAAAAGCTGATTGGATGAAGCATGTTGGAAAATGGTGTATTTAGTGATCAGATCACAGTAGAATAGCTTGACCACATTAAATGATGGTGTAAATTCACTCAACATGCATTGTGACCGGATCACTGAACCCACATTATTCCATTGGAATACACTTGGAATATCGCTCCCCTCAAATCTCCACTCACGTCTTAATCTGTTTTCTAATCACTGAAAGTGGCTTGATCAAACACACGCAGAAACAGGCTTCAATCGTGCGAACAGATGTGCATTTAAAATGAGGAGCATATTTAGCACATATAAAGTTCAGAACGTGAGATGAGTATCACTATATTTGCTTCAGGGCCCTTAAAATCCACTTTGGCGGCATCTAAAAAAAATTGTAATTTGTGGTAAAACATACAGGACGGTTGGTTGAATTTACCTGACCACTGATATACATTGATGAGCCAAAACATTATGATCACCTGCCTAATATGCTTTTGGTCCTCTATGTGACGCCAAAACAGTGCCGACCCGCCGAGGCACGGACTAAACAAGACACCCCTGAAGGTGTCCTGTGGTATCTGGCACCAAGACATTAGCAGCAGATCCTGTGGATACAGCTGTGGGTCGGACTTGGTGGTCCAGCACATCCCACAGATGCTCAATCGGATTGAGATCTGGGGAATTTGGAGACCAGGGCAACACCTTGAACTCTTCATCATGTTCCTCAGACGTGTGTGTGGCTGGACCTGCTGGAAAAGGCCACTGCCATCGGGGAATACCATTGCCATAAAAAGGTGTGCAGAGGTGGGTAGAGTAGCCAAAAACTGTACTCAAGTACAATTACTTCAAAAACATAATTACTGAAGTAGAAGTAAAAGTACTAACATAAATAATTACTTGAGTAAGAAAGTATCCAATAAAAAGAGTACTCAAGTATTGAGTAACTTGTTACTTTCATAAATGACAAAGACATTTACTCCCCTATATTCCATTACATAACACACATAGCGGACACAGCCACTCTCATCGCCACGATCGCCTCATGCCCACACATCTCACACGTGTGCGCCCCGCGCAGCTCGATGTGCATGAGCAGAAATGCTGTCTGTTCACACTCCAGTTGTCGATCACGTTAATGGCAGTGATTTATGCTTAACTATGTTACATGGATTTATACAGTTAATCCCAATCCTGAATTAGCTGCAATAGTTTCCAGTACCGGGACATGTGCGACAAAGCACACAGATATATTGCTGCAATGATTTAAAAATGTACACTTAAAAACTGATGTCATAAGAGCCCAGTTACAGAATCACCCAGAAAATCTCATTACACTTGATTGAGTGACAGTCTGTGATTCCGGCTCAGTGTGCGCAGCTGTGAACTTCCACTCTCGTAAAAGTCCCATTCAATAATCTCTCAATAAATTACACATTAATTCAAATTAAACCCAGTAATGTAACGACAGTAATGCCACACATTGTAAAGAAGTAAAAGTAATAAAAAATCATTAGAAATGTACTTGAGTGAGAGTAAAAAGTACCCACTTTTAAACCTACTCTATAAGTACATTTTCCCCAAAAATGTTACTTAATTTACCCACCTCTGCAGGTGTACCTGGTCTGCAACTATGTTTAGGTAGGTTGCATGTGTCAAATTGATGTCCACATGAATGGCCAAACCCAGGTATTCACAGCAGAACATTGCCCAGTGAACCACACTCCTTCCGGCTTTTCATCTTCCCACAGTGCATCCTGGTGCCAGCACTTCCCCAGGTAAACATTGCACACATACACCACTGTCCTCATGAAGTCCACTGCACCAAGGTCCAGTTCAGTTGCTCGTGTGCCCATTATAAGCACTTTTGATAGAGGACAGGGACACCCAACACCCTGTTGCTGGTTTGTGGTTTGTCCCTCCTCAGACCACTGTCAGTAGGTACTCACCACTGCTGACCGGGAGCACCCCACAAGCCTTGACGTTCCAGAGATCCTCTGACCCAGTCGTCTGGCCATAACAATTTTGTCCTTGTCAAAGTCGCTCAGGTCTTTACTCCTGCCCATTTCTCCTGCATTCAACACGTTGACAATGACAACTGATTGTTCGCTTACCATCTAATTAACCAGTCCTTGACATGTGACCTTGTTAGGAGATCATCAATGTTATTTGCTTCAACTGCAACTGGTCATAATGTTTTGGCTCATTGGTATAGACACTCTAGTGTAAAAGACATGTTTCCCTTTTGTCCTTCCAATTAGAGCCAAGAATGAGACATCTGCCTCCGCAAGCTTTAATCGACCTTTAATCAAACACACACACATACATACATGCTTTCAATGTCTCAATACACACAAACACACACACATTTATGCATCTGGGAGTAGTTAAACCTCTCAGACATATAGCAGTGATTTTATCTCCAACACAGATATTAACACGTCACTACAGCTATTGAACTGCACCTTCTCGCTTTTAAAAACAGATGTTTTGAAAGTGTTTTGTGTCAATGTTGAAAGACTGGACTCTTTTAATGCTGATTGTATGCTAACCTGGTGCATCATACACTAAAAAGTGTTTGCCATATGTAACATGTCTGAATGTCATTGCATTACATAACAAAATGTCAGATCAAGAGACAGCTGAAAATAAATCATGTTAAGCTTGAGTTGATTCATGAAGCCAGTTCCCCTCAAGTTCACACAAGTGCCTCAGCAGAGTAACCACAGGTGTGTTTCATCGCATTTAATTACATTGCACGGTTCATTTTAGACACACACTTGTATTGTTCACGGTCAAATATGCCAGAAAATAATAAACATGTATTTTCTTTTTTTTTTTCATAAAAGAAATGTAATAACACTAACTTTGGCATCTTTGGTAGGATTTTATGCTATGTTGATCTTACCTATCTGTACATTTCTCAATTACACCATTAATTATGCATATGTAAATTTGTTAATGTATGTTAATTTTACTTCTATAAGTTGAAACATGAGAATGTGTAATGTATTGGGGGCAGATTGATTAGTCAATGAAAATGACTAAACTTGCCATCAGGGAATTGCAAAGGAATGCAAAACTATTTTTTTTTAATTCCTTCCCTGTCCTCTATGGGGCTCAAAAGAAAAAAGGAGCTTGTTTTGCTGATAAAATTACAAAAATAACCATTAGATGGTAGCAGAAATCCACTAATTCATTCCAGGTTCTAACGAGATAGGTGGGTGTGTGTGTGTGTGTGTGTGTGTGTGTGTGTGTGTGTGTGTTCTGTATTGTGGTTGAATTATTGATTTTATTTTACAAATTCCAAAAAAAAGATATGAATTATAATCTCACCCATTCATTACTCTCTGTGTGTGTGTGTGTGTGTGAGAGCTCATGCTTTCTGCATTGTTGATGTGTTATAGTCTCAACCCTTCATTTCTGTCTGTGTGTTCTCTATTGTGGCATTATTGTTGTTATTTATTTTATTTCACATTTTATGATCTTCCATGGCCTAAACTCATAGAAACTCCTAGAATTCAGTTTACATTTTTGTGTGTGCTCAGATGGCAAGCCTCGAGCCGCTCAGATGTAGTATGCTATTTTTAGAAACCAAATTGGTTCGGTCCAAAATGACCGAACATTGCAAAAGGGTTAAGGTGTTTTATGTTACAGTAACAACTCATTTCTTTGTACAGGGACAGCTGTGTTTGTCTGCCAGGGGCCCGAGGGACTGTGGGACCAGCAGGGGCCCGATCTCAGCAACTGCACCTCCACATGGGTCAACATCATCAACCAGAAGGTTAAAAGAACAATACACACACAAACAAACATGTTTACTTTTGTAATTGAGAACATACCATATACTTATATTGTTTTTTTTATTTTTTATTTTTTTTATAAAACTAATTCAAATTAATAAGACTAACCCAAACCTTACGCCTATAAGACCCCAAACTATATAAGTGAACACACACGCTTAAGAAATGATGAACAGACAGATGGTCATTATTACCAAAAATATGAACCGTAGAGGTGTCTTGTAACACCCTGTATATTATCTTGTATTCACTTTTATGGTACTGCTATGTTGTATTGTCCTTTTTTGGAGATTGTTAGACGTGGTCATTTGGAACTATATGGAAAGAGCTGTGTGAAGATTTGTCAAAAATGTGATTTTTTTTTTTTTTAATTTTTATTTATTCTTGTATTTTTTTCAACGCATGCAGGTTTGGAAAAAAATAAGTGCGAGTAAAAAAATGACAGACTTTCCTTCTCAGTTGAACTGTGGAGTGTAGAGCCAGCAGGCAGCACAGATGACAACAACATCTTAAGTTGTCGTCTGTTTCTCGCCTCTCATTAGCAAATAAACCCATTGCTTCCTTTCGCTGGAGGAGCATTTTAATTAAACGCTTCCCTCAATAATCGAGTCTGTGGATCTCTCATGTGCTTGTTTTTTTGCATTGACTTAATGGAATAATTCACCCAAAACTGCTTCTGAATCACATGTCGTTCAATACCCGTATGACTCACTTTTTACCATGAAGGTGAAGTTTTTCATTGTGTTCTGGGCTGCTTTTTATCACATAATGAAAGTAAATGTGACTCCATATGAATTGTGTGCTATATTCCCAGTCCTCTGAAGTCATTTGATATCAGAGGAACTGAAATTTAAGTCATTATGTACTGAAAAACTAAACATTTAGACAACAACAATTGTGCTTCAGTGCCATTTACATGGCATCAGTTCTTGTTCCTCACGACCCAGTATCATTTATAGCAGTGCGCACACACTTGATTTGTCTGGGTTTCCGTTTGCAATGTGGGGAATGACAGGGAAGGAATTCATTTTCTGAAATAGTTTTGCATCACCTCGCAATTTCCCTGAAAATAAATTGTATATTCCCTCACAATTATTCAATGTAAAATCACCATACCCACAGATTTTACTAAAGTAAACATATTTCATCCATGTTATTTGTAGCGTGAACATTCTGCCGGGGGAAAAAAAAAAGTTTTACTGTATTATTTTATACCATGGTTTTTATAAACATGGTTCTTGCAGCAAAAAAAAAGGTTATATGGTTACTGTTGTTTTACTATAATGAAACCATGGTTAATTTTCATACATGTTTTGTTTTTTTTGTTTTTGTAGAAATATAATTAGGTAATTTATTAGCATAGTTTTGGTTTTCCTGTATTATTAACATAGTTTTTCTATGAATATCATGGTTAAAATAAAGTTGCTGTAGTCAACCATGGTACATTTTCTGGCTATGGTTGTGAAAAAATGTACACGTGTTGTTTGCAGTTAAATTTCACCATAAGAAATGAATGAGTGAGACTATAACACAGAACAATGCAGAATACATGTGCTCACAAACACACAGAAGCACGCACACACACACAAACTCACACACGCACACAAACTCACACACACACACGCACAAACTCACACACACACAAACACACACGCAAACCACGGTTTAATTTCAGAAGGGATGGATAAAAGAGATGTGAGGAAACCCAAAGTAATTGCAAGGGCATGCAAAATGTATTGTGCCGGAACGTACAAATATTTCAGAAAATAATTTCCCTCTCTGTAAGGGGCTCTGTAAGGTTCTCATTTGTGCCATATATATATACACACACACACAGTACTGTGCAAAATTGTAGGCACTTGTGAAAATGTTGCATAGTGAGGATGTTTTAAAAAATTACGTCATAAATAGTTTTCATTAATCATTTATCATTATACAAATTCCAGTAAACATAAAAAAAGCTACATCAATATTCGGTGTGACCACCTTTGCCTTTAAAACAGCACCAATTCCCCTAGATACACCTGGACACAGTTTTTCTTGGTTGTTGGCAGATATAATGTTCAAGTTTCTTGGAGATTTCACCACAGTTCTTCTCTCTATTTAGTCTGTCTCAGCTGCTTCTGTCTCGTTATGTAATCTCAGACTGAGATTACTGGGGGGACTCTGTGGGGGTCATGACATCTGCTGCAGGGGTCCCTGTACTTCTGTTCTATTATATTTGCAAAAGTAATGTTTGGGAGTCTAAAATGTATATTTCCTATTGACACTAAAGCTGAAGATATAAATAACCACCTGAAGACAAAAATATTTGTGAAAAATCTAATGTGCCTAAAACTTATGCACAGCAATGTCAAATATATATATATATATATATATATATATATATATATATATATATATATATATATATATATATATATATACACACACACACACTGGCAGCCAAAGGTTTGGAATAATGTACAGATTTTGTTTTTTCGGAAGGAAATTGGTACTTTAATTCACCAATGTGGCATTCAGCTGATCACAAAGTATAGTCCGGACATTACTGATGTAAAAAACAACACCATCACTATTTGAACAAAGTCATTTTTGATCAAATCTAGACAGCAGCATCACTCCAACACCTTATCCTTGAGTAATCATGTGAAATTGATCATTTGGTACTAGAAAATCACTTGATATTATATCAAACACAATTGAAAGTTATTTAGTTCATTAAATGAAGCTTAACGTTTTTTTGTGTTTGTTTTTGAGTTGCCACAGTATGCAATAGACTGGCATGTCTTAAGATCAATATTAACAATATTCAACTTTCTCTGGAAAATCATCAGTCAATCATTGTTTTGAGGAATGAAGGCTGTACAATGAATCCAGAAAGTATTCACAGCGCTTCACTTTTTCCACATTTTGTTGTTACAGCCTTATTCCAAAATATATTAAATTCATTATTTTCCTCAAAATTCTACTAGCAGTACCGCATAATGACAACATGAAAGAAGTTTGTTTGAAATCTTTGCCAATTTATTAAAAATAAAAAATGAAAAATTCACATGTGCATAAGTATTCACAGCCTTTGCCATGACACTCAAAATTGAGCTCAGGTGCATCCTGTTTCCACTGATCATCCTTGAGATGTTTCTACAACTTGATTGGAGCCACCTGTGGTAAATTCAGTTGATTGGACATGATTTGGAAAGGCACACACCTGTCTATATAAGGTCCCACAGTTAACAGTGCATGTCAGAGCACAAACCAAGCCATGAAGTCCAAGGAATTGTCTGTAGACCTCCGAGACAGGATTGTATCGAGGCACAGATCTGGGGAAGGGTACAGACAAATGTCTGCAGCATTGAAGGTCCCAATGAGTACAGTGGCCTCCATCATCAGTAAATGGAAGAAGTTTGGAACCACCAGGACTCTTACTTGATCTGGCCACCTGGCAAAACTGAGTGATTGGGGGAGAAGGGCCTTTAGTCAGGGAGATGACCAATAACCCGATGGTCACTCTGACAGAGCTCCAGCATTTCTCTGTGGCAAGAGGAGAAACTTCCAGAACAACAACCATCTCTGCAGCACTCCACCAATCAGGCCTGTATGTTAGAGTGGCCAGACGGAAGCCACTCCTCAGTAAAAGGCACATGACAGCCCATCTGGAGATTGACAAAAGGCACCTGAAGGACTCTCAGACCATGAGAAACAAAATTCTCTGGAGTCTGGAGGAAACCAGGCACCGCTCATCACCTGGCCAATACCATCCCTACAGTGAAGCATGGTGGTGGCAGCATTATGCTGTGGGGATGTTTTTCAGCGGCAGGAACTGGGAGACTAGTCAGGATCGAGGGAAAGATGAATGCAGCAATGTACAGAGACATACTTGATGAAAACCTGCTCCAGAGCGGACTGTACCTCAGACTGGGGTGAAGGTTCATCTTATAAACAGGACAACGATCCTAAGCACACAGCCAAGATAACAAAGGAGTGGCTGCGGGACAACTCTGTGAATGTCCTTGAGTGGCTCAGCCAGAGCCCAGACTTGAACCCGATTGAACATCTCTGGAGAGATCTGAAAATGACTGTGCACCGACGCTCCCCATCCAACCTGATGGAGCTTGAGAGGTCCTGCAACGAAGAATGGGAGAAACTGCCCAAAAATAGGTGTCCCAAGCTTGTAGCATCATACACAAAAAGACCTGAGGCTGTAATTGGTGCCAAAGGTGCTTCAACAAAGTACTGAGCAAAGGCTGTGAATACTTATGTATATGTGATTTTTTTTTTTTTTTTTTTTTTTTAATACATTTGCAAAGATTTCAAACAAACTTCTTTCATGTTGTCATTGTGGGGTATTGTTTGTAGAATTTTGAGGAAAAATAATGATTTTAACAAATTTTGAAATAAGGCTGTAACATAACAATATGAATACTTTCCGGATGCACCATACAATGCTTGAAATTGAAAATTTGCAAAAAACTGCAGATTTCATAGAAAGGTGTACACTACAGTCTTCAAAAACAAAGCACAGCTGTCTCTAACAAGGACAGAAAGAGATGTGGAAGACCAGATGTACAACTAAACAAGAGGATAAGTACATCAGAGTCTCTAGTTTGAGAAATAGACGCCTCACATGTCCTCCGCTGACAGCTTCATTGAATTCTACCCGCTCAACACCAGTTTCATGTACAACAGTAAAGAGAAGACTCAGGGGTGCAAAGAAACACAGACAATGAACAACAGATAATTGGAAAAGAGTGTTATGGATCTTAACCCCATTGAGCTTTTGTGGGATCAGCTAGACTGTAAGGTGCGTGAGAAGTGCCTGACAAGACAGTCACATCTATGGCAAGTGCTACAGGAAGTGTGGGGTGAAAGGTCAAGTGCTACAGGAAGTGTGGGGTGAAATGTCACCTGAGTATCTGGACAAACTGACAGCTAGAATGTCAAGGATCTGCAATGCTGTCATTGCTGCACATGGAGGATTTTTTGATGAGAACTCTGAAGTAATTTAAGAAGTTCACATTTTTTTTTGTCAAATTGTAATAGTAATTTTATGTTATTAATGTCCTGACTATACATTGTGATCAGTTGAATGCCACTTGCGTGAATAAAAGAACCAATTTCTTTCCATGAAAGCAAAATCTGTACATTATTCCAAACTTTTGGCCTCGTGTGTGTGTGCGAGCGCGCGTGTGTGTGTATATATATATATATATATATATATATATATATATATATATATATATGAGAACCTTAAATAGCTTTGATGACCACTTCTTAGTACATTTTTAGCTTCCTACTTTTTTAAAATAGTAGCTTGACTGTAGTTTAACTACAGAATCTTTTTCTTTTTTCGTGTGCTAATTTTAGGGGAAAATGTGCCTAATCCTGTGACAAGAGATTTAAACATAGTAAAAATGTGTTTGTGTGTGTGTATGTATGTGTATATATATATATATATATATATATATATATATATATATATATATTGTGTATGTGTGTTATAGATCCGAGCGGGCGAGCCAGCTGCCATCATCTCCCGTGAACTCTCCGAACAGACCAAGGGCCATATGCACGCAGGTGACATCACCTATACTGTGCGGGCCATGGGTCATCTGATCGACCTACTGGACGTCCAGCTCAGAAATCTCACCCCCGGTGGAAAAGACAGCGCTGCCCGAAGCCTCAACAAGGTGCTGTTGATGTCAAACAATAATATAAAATCAACTAAATTAAATATTTATCAATCCACAGCAGAAACTCTTTTAATCGTAGATTTAAGATTGAAATAATTAATGAAATGTTAGTCTCAAGTATTCAAATTGCCATAAATTCTGGTACAGATTATAGCAGTTATTATAGCATGCAAATAAAGTTGTTAAGGAGATAAGGGAGTAAATTCTTGTATGATGCTTTAATAAAGATGAATCTATAATATTTGGCAAAAAGGTGAAAAATTTCAATTTAGAGAAATTGAGTGTCACTAAATATGTCTAAGCTTAGATGCCATAACCTTCGAAAACTTTTGTGGCTACAGTGACCTACATTGTAAACATTTAGCCTCATTCATGAAACACCAGTTGAATGAAATCATTTGTAAAATCATCACTGTGTAAATTTTCGAATTGAGTGAAGCAGTTTACATAAGAATGGTTTGACGAACAATTTACAGTTATTCATTCTGTTTGTGGTGCATGAATGAGGCCAAAAGGCACACAATAATAAATTGTTTACATAAAACAATACTTAAATACCAAATTGGAACTGGCAGATTTTAGAAAGTTCTTGCCAGTTTTGTGTGCATTTGCATCATCTGTTCTGTTGCCTTGCCGTCTAAAGCTAAGAACCAAACACTGCCCATGATTCACAGATTAGACACTGCAGTAAACCAGTTTGACGTGTCTGCAGCGGGCCTGATGACACCTGTGTCTAGTCACGTCCAGTTTAGACGTAATGTCCAGCCAATATTAGCTCCCAGAAAAGAGTAATTGATGGCGAAAGAGCGAGAAAACCTCTTTCTTGGAGACAGTTTGTAAAGCAGGAACTAGGAGAGCAGTGGGTGTTTTTTTTAATGATGTCTGTGTTTGTCAGGTTGAATGATCACCCGCGTTCATCTTCGCACTCGGGAGTCAGATTAAAAAAAATATTTTGCTTGGGCAAAGAAAAATTTGCGCTATACAGAGGCTCTCTTATTCTGCAGCATGAATAATCACTGTTGTTATTAAAGTTTCTGTGGAGTTAAAGAGGTCCATTTGATGTTATATTCTCTAGACCTGCCTGCAATTTGACTTTCTTATCATACACATATGGTAGATCAGAGATGCCAGCGTTATCAAATGAACGTTTGAAACTGACAGTGTGTATTCAGTGCGATGTTCTCTAAGTTTTCCATGAAAAGTGTTTTAGAAAGTAACTTATATTTAAAAATGTCCACTTTTTCGATGATGTAATCAGTAAAGTATTTTAAAGAAATAATTAGTTATTTGTAGTGGATTTCTTATTTTGAGTACCCAACACCAGTGGTTTAGTAGTGTCTGAAGAGGTGGGCATACTGTGAATTTCTGATTTAAAAAAAAAAACGTGCACCCGGTCTCTAAAATTCCCATATTGACATTTTATACAGCACATATGTAAAATGTGCAAGAAATGCATTTTTTCCCAGTAAAAAAAAAATGACTGATGTAATTATAGTCCCACGTGAACTTAAAAAATGTATATTATGTATATTGTGTAGAGTACACTACTAATAACCATGTTGTTCAACATGTACTGTTTTTAAATTAATAGGTGTCATTTAATGTTTCTTTCATTAGGCTACTATGAAAATTGTTGATACTTTACAAGTATTCTAAAGTAAACTAATACATACATAATTATGGTTACTCCAGGGATGCTTGTCCACCCCTTACTGAAACTGAAATTATAATTGGTTAGCAAATATCCAATCACGTAACGTTCTGATTGGTGGATCAGCTTAGTCGGACTTTCTGTCTTGTCCTTGCCATCAGTTGCGCTCCCGCCTCCCTATACAGAGACTCTAGAGAGAGTCTCTGTACACTTAAAAATGAAAGAAAAACATTTGCTCAATGGTGCTGAGGCATTGCGTTAGTAGATTGCAAAAGTTTTGGGTCAAAAGCCTATTCATTGTTCCGGCAGCCATATCAAAGTCTTTCTAGCAACTCAGTCCACTGTCGGCCATCTTTGGAATGCGCTCAGGAGGCTATTTCCAGTCAAGCCAGTGCAACTCCTGTCTACTTGAATGGAGAAAGACCAAATTGCAGGGTTTCTCTTATAATCCAATCAGAATGATGGAGTGAATTCACCTGACAAGTACTCGATCACATTTTCTCAGTTGATACTGATATGATTAGTGAAAGGATATTAGCTGGTCATTTTTTTGGCCAGGGCCAAAAAACTGTGAAATTTGTGTTTTTGTGATAGTTACTTTTTTTTGGCCAATGAAGCTTTTTGCAATTATTTAAATTATTTACTTAAAAATGAAAGAAAAACATTTGCTCAATGGTGCTGAGGCATTGCGTTAGTAGATTACAAAAGTTTGGGGTCAAAAGCCTATTCATTGTTCCGGCGGCCATATCAAAGTCTTTCTAGCAACTCAGTCCACTGTCGGCCATCTTTGGAATGCGCTCAGGAGGCTATTTCCAGTCAAGCCAGTGCAACTCCTGTCTACTTGAATGGAGAAAGACCAAATTCTCAAAGATGGTTGGTCAAGATTACGATTAAAGAACATATTTCAAACCAGCAATAAAATCTGACAATACTGGTATCATAAATTGTGATTCTTTACTTCATATTGCTCTAAAAAACAACATTTTCCCAGCTTGTATAGCTATTGCACATGCGCGTTCACATGTTGATTGACGGTCTGTATCTAAAAGGTGATTGACCCTTTTAATTATAAGGTGGGACTTTCTTTCTACATCCATTTACTGTTGGGTGCTCGGAGCTCCTTGGTTTAAAAGGTGATTGGCCCTTTTAACTAAGGCTGGACTTCCTTTCTACGCACATCCGTTTACTGTTGTTTGCTCAGGGCTCTTTGTTTGAGCATTCCAATTTCTCCCATTCATTAAATAGAAGTGGCCCATCTCTGCTAAATAATGTCTGACCATACGTATCATCACTTATTTCAGGTGGGCACATGCAAAATCCCAAGAAAGATAGGTGAGCATACGGCACATGCCTGCATATGCCCTAGACTACGGCCGTGTCCAAAAGTATTGGCAGTGACATTTTTTGGGGTTTTGTAAAGTTTGCTGCTTCAGTATTTGTAGATCATTTTTTCATATGTTTCTATGGTATACTGGAAAACAATAAGCATTTCATGAGTTTTTCAGGCTTTTATTGGCAAAAACATTAAATAATGCAAAGAGTCAATATTTACAGTTTTGACCCTTGTTCTTCATAACCTCTGCAATTCGCTCTAGCATGCTGGATATCAGCTTCTGGGCCAAATCCTGACTGATGGGCAATCCATTCTTGCCTTATTAGTGCTCGTAGTTGATCACAATTTGTGGGCTTCTGCTTGTCCCCTCACATTTTGAGGGTTGACCACAGGTTCTCTATGGGATTAAGATCCGGGGAGTTGCCTGACCACGGATACAAAACTTCAATGTAATTATCTCAGAGCCACTTCATTATCACTCTTGCCTTGTGACATGATGCTCCATCATGCTGGAAAATGTACGAATCATCACCAAATTGCTCCTTGATTGTTGGGAGAAGACGCTCTTGCAGGACATTTTGATACCATTCTTTATTCATGGAAGTTTTTTTGGGCAGAATTGTGTGAGAGCCCACTCCCTTGGATGAAAATCATCCCCACACATGGATGGTCTCAGGATGCTTCATTGTTGGCACGACACAGGACTCATGGTAGCATTCACCTTTTCTTGTCTGGACTATCGTTTTTCCAGATGTCCCAAACAGTCGGAAGGGGGCTTCAGAAAAAATAACTTTGCACCAGTCTTCTGCTGTCCAATACTTGTACTTCCTGCAGAATTTCAGTCTGTCCTCAATGTTTTTCTTGGTGGGAAGTGGCTTATTTTCTGCCCTTCTTGACATCAGGCCATTGTCCAAAAGTCTTCACCTCACTGTGTGTGCAGATGCACTCACACCAACATGCTGCCAATATTGAGCAAGCTTTGCACTGGTGGTGACTCCTGAGGAGGAGACAGTCCTGGTGCCTGCTGGACACACTGGGACGTCCTGAAGACTTCTTCACTGCAGTTGAACCTCTCTCCTTGAAGTTCTTGGTGATCCGGTAAATTGTTCTTTCAGGTGCAATATTCTTTGCAGCAATTTCCTTGCATGTGAGGCCATTTTGATGCAAATCGATGATGGCTGCACATCTTTCTTTAGAGGTAACCATTGCAAACAAGAACACTATGATTGGAAGCACTTTTTCCCTTCTTTTATAGCAATCAGTCTTCTCTTATAATCCAATCAAAATGATGGAGTGAATTCACCTGACAAGTACTCGATCACATTTTCTCAGTTGATACTGATATGATTAGTGAAAGGATATTAGCTGGTCATTTTTTTGGCCAGGGCCAAAAAACTGTGAAATTTGTGTTTTTGTGATAGTTACTTTTTTTTGGCCAATGAAGCTTTTTGCAATTATTTAAAATGCATCTGATCACTCTGCACAATAATCTAGAAACAATGTGAATCAACACCACAACAACTGAAGCAGAAACTTTGCGAAACACAAAATTGATGTCACTGCCAATACTTTTGGCCAAGGCTGTACACTAGTCTACAGGACGTGTGAGTCTTCCCATTTCTGCTTAGAAGTATTAAAGAGCCCATATTGTGCTCATTTACAGGTTAATAATTTTATTTGGGGGGTCTACTAGATTAGGTTAACATAATTTAATGTTCAAAAACACATTATTTTTTATCATACTGTACATTGCTGCAGCTCCTGTCTCTTTAAACCCCCCTTTCAGAAAAGTCCAGTCTGCTCTAATTGGTCAGCTGGTCCAGTCTGTTGTGATTGGTCTACCGCTTGGAGCATGTGTCAGAATTGTAATGCCCCTTAAGTAACGGAGTTTCAGCTTAAAGTATCCCTTAGGCGGGCATTGTACAAATGTGTTAAATAGTGACATACCTAAGTCACATAAGTAATGGCTGGACTGCAAACCAGGCATTTCAGGCAGTTTAGGAGCATTGTTTTCAGTGGAAGAGAGTAACTCCCTTTAACGTGGACTTTGTGCTTTGCAACTTTGCAGATCTTTTCCATGCACAAACAGCTATATTACACACTAAAGGAAAGGTAAAATCACAAAAAGCATAATTGGGCCTCTTTAAATTTTAACGGACTGTAAATATATTTGGTTAATGGTCTAAGTTCAGCCGCCAAATGAATTTTACACGCTAAATAAACTTGCATTCTCAACACAAGAATGCAATTCTCAATCAGGTTTCTCCTGATGTATGTAGAATAACTCTACAGATATGCAATTAAAATTAATTAACCTGGTGATGTTTTTAAAATTGTTAGACTGTAATTTCTGTGAGT
The DNA here is from genome assembly GCA_032164185.1 of Moxostoma hubbsi. NCBI lineage: Eukaryota > Metazoa > Chordata > Actinopteri > Cypriniformes > Catostomidae > Moxostoma > Moxostoma hubbsi. The sequence continues at coordinate 4,298,557 of JAVLUX010000003.1, read as the reverse complement.
GAGATGCCAACAGTTGAACATAATTACCTATTTCCACATGTCTTCTGCAAAATTCGCACTTCTTTTCCACCCACACTTCTGCAGACTTCAATTTCCACCAGCAGCCAGGCGAACGCTCACGAGCGAAAGTTTCCTAAACAGGACTGTGACAGTCACATGTTCTGAAATAGGCCATCACACTCTCCACATCTGTCATACTAATTAAACTAACAGGGTTCAACCGTTATTGTCAACCAAACTCAACTTTAAATTTCACAGCTGTAGATTTGAGCTGCTGCGAATGTAGAAGTGTTGCTCAAGACTGAAACGACATCAATGCAGAGACCATTGACTGTACCTCATATAAATTCCAAGATTATGTTCCAAACTCTAGTGAGCTGCCTTGCTGCTCTTCCTCTATGTCAGCAGCCTAACCGAAATGTAACCTCATAAGTGATTTACAACACTCTTCATGGGTTGCAACTGCATTGTCTTACACATGACACCTCCATCACACCCGCTCAGGACACCATCCTCTCGACACACTCCACTGAACGGTAGCCAAATAAAACTGACTGATAGATTCCTTTGATAGCATGACAGTGGGTTTAGCAACTGACAGAGGGGATTGAGATGGTGAAGGGCAAGATCAAGTCACTCTAAGGATCATGAAAGCTAAAGAAGCGCTAATGTGAACCGCTAAAGAGTGACTGTAATGGGCTCAGTTGCAAGAGCATGCTGTAATCTGTGGTAGGTGCTTCTGAAAATGCCTGCCGTTAACTGTATTAGCATTCTGTTGTAGTGCAAAGGCCAAATCCAGATTGCATTTGCATGCCCTCTAAGACTACTTCACCCTTTCTCAAGATCTTTACTAACAGGTTAATTACCTCAGTCAAACACATATATAGGTAGTGTGAATCACCCTGGCACCAACTGAAATGAACTGGGCCTCACACAAGACACCAAAATATAGGATGATTTTTGATCACACATCACTTAAGGTGTATGTGTGTGTGTGTGATTATTAATGTCCTCCCTCCATCCATCCTCGGGGCACCAGCTAAGGAGTATCACCTTAACAGTAAAAATATGTAAATTGGAAGGATTACTTTCAAACTGAAGGATTGGTGCAATTCGGCCAAAACTTTAGAGCTCTTCTGTATCATCAACACAAGGACCACATATTTTTATTAAAATTAGTTTTATTTTCAAAAAGATAAACAAGAATAACTAACAAAAACTACAAAATTCTACTAATATGCTAAAATGAAACAAATGAATAGGCAAATAATGAGCTATGGATGGAAAGATGTAAGTAGTTGAATTGGATGTAGCAATGGCAAATTATGACTATTATCTTATGGAAAGATACATTGCTGTTTCTATGCTAATTAATAAGATGAAAACCTTATTTGTATTTACACAAATAACTCAACGTTTATTTGCTAGACATTTGATATGCAGGCTATGCAATCTAAAGAACATTAGAAACACATAAACTGATAGTATACACTAATGCCAAGGTCTCTGGAAAGAGGTTTATTAGTGATATTTACATTCTCCTTGATTGATCGATGAGATCGGTGATAGCGACGTCTTCCACTGGGGCTCAGGGCCATGTTACAGTGGGGAAGGAGCTGGATTCCATTTCAACAGCCTTGGACATGAAGGAGCTGAGGAAGGCTGATCTCCTGGAAGCACCGAGGGGGTTCTTGCAATCTGGAACATGCAGATGCACAAAACTTGAAGAGAAGATTTGCTCACCAGAGCTAAACCTTGTTGCTGTCCCCGATTTAGGGATTCCGAACTTGTTGTTGCAATTGTCTCTTGTAGTGAGACTTGGTACTTGGTCGATCTTCTTCTGTCTCTCAGATGGAGACTAAGAACTTTGGATGATCTATTGTCCTCTCTCTCATGGAGTGAGACTTAGCATGTTGGATGGTTTGTATTCTGTTTGTATCTCCTACCACTCAGGCCAGAGATTCAGAATGTTCATTATTATTCTGTTATTGCTCCCGAACTCAAACAGCCGAGAACACAGAACGAAGACGTGTTTTAGAAGTGTATCCTGTTAATGACCCTCTGGACAAGGACTCGGCGTTGATTTATTATTCTGTTATTTCTCCCAAACTTGAACAGCGGGGTACGCAGAACAAAGGTGTGGTCATCTGGTGGATAGTTCTGTACCTTCCTGATGAGCAGGAGATTTCAGTTTGATGCTTCTTGTTTCAGGGTTATGATTGGCTGCTGTGATTGGATGGGGCCTACACAGTGTGGCTCACCCTCCCTTCTCTGTGTAAAGTACATAGAACAATGTATTTAATGTCTCATCTATGCATTATTTAGAGCATTTTCCAAGCCTCTTCAAAAATACTCTTGGCATTTTTCTGAAGATAAAAAGAACAAACATGTTATTGAAAGATTAAATATTATGCATGCATCAGTTTATACCACCATAGTTCAGTTTGTGTGAACTATTGGCTAATTGATCAACTGCAATTTACATAAACATTTCTTTTGCCACATGGAAACTTAATGCTGCTCTGAGAGGGCTTGAAGATATTTATGGTCTTTTTCTTAACTCTGAACTTGAGTCAAACCTTAGGATGGGCGTTTAAGATGTTGCTAAGAAACCACTCATGGACCATTGAGAAGTCTTTTCCATTGTGTTGAAAGGTCCAGGGTCTTTCAGAAGTATCTGGTAGTTGTCCAAGCAGTTTTCTGAAGGCTGTGCTTGGCATTTGTTTGTGTTGGTCCTGCCATGATCCAATCAAAATGGAGACACTCTTCTTGGCCTTGACAGATAGAGAGGGGCTCTGCCATAAACTGGCTCATGGATAGTCATCTGGTCTGATGGTTCAACACATATATATGAGATTTCTTAGATATATTCTTCGGCATACTACAACTCACATCTGCATAGACAAAAAAGCTAATGTACAAGTGAACTTGAACACTCTAATAAGAATGCATACCTTGCGTTTCCATAAAAAAGCTCTACATGTAATGCAATATCCTAAACTGTCTAAATGTGAGTAATTCACAGTGTGTAGTAACTTCTAAAAAGTATCAAATAGCAAATTCTGTATGTTCATGATATGCTATTATTTCAGGGTCTTATGTTTTCAGGACATTTTGTTTATACGTTGTTTACCCTAATAGCAAATGTACATCACCCAGACGTCTAGCACTTTTTTAGGAACACCTACTTATTGCAATTAGTATAATGCGATTATCTAATCAGTCAATTGTGTGGCAGCAGTACAATGCATGAAATCATGCAGATACAGGTCAGGAGCTTCAGATAATTTTCACATCAATTATCAGAAAGGGGAAAAATATGATCTCGGTGATTTCGACCGTGGCATAATTGTTGGTGCCAGACGGGCTGATCTGAGTATTTCTGTAACTGCTGATCTCCTGGGATTTTCATGCACCACAGTCTCTAGAGTTTACTCAGAATGGTGCCAAAAATAAAAACAAAAATCCAGTGAGGGACAGTTCTGTTGGTGAAAACGCTTTGTTGATGAGAGAGGTCAACAGTGAAACTGTTTCAAGCTGACAGAAAGGCTAATAAAATAGGCATGTACTACAGGTACAAAAATACACTCACTGGGCACTTTATTAGGAACACTATGGTCCAAATAATAATACAGACATTGTCTTCTACTGTTGTAGCCCATCTGCCTCAAGGTTCGACGTGTTGTGTAAACTCTTGAGTGTTGTGTGTGAAAATCCCAGGAGATCAGCAGTTACAGAAATACTCAAACCAGCCCGTCTGGCACCAACAATCATGCCACAGTCCAAATCACCAAGATAAATAAAATTTACCCATTGTGATGGTCTATGTGAACATTAACTGAAGCTAGTCACATTCATTGACTGTCAGGAAAACAGATGGTGGGAGACATTATGCTGAGACTTGCGCAAAGCATTTTATCAATGTAACACAGCAGCAGAACATGCCCGCAATGCACAGATAGAGCTCCTAACATTGTAACATAATTGCAACAGCAAGACAGCTGCCATTTGAACACCTGCCTTGCAGTGCGAGGTGCTATACGAAAGTTATGAGGTGATCATCTGTGTTCCACGACTAGTACCACGTCCTTGAATAACATATAACATGTGAATAAGAGCACCCCAGGGAGTTGGTGCCCTATGCAGACTGCATAATATGCAATTAGGGAGCGGTAGTACCGATTACCGGCTAACGGAAACCCTGCTGCTGTCTCCAAGGTTCTGTCACAGTGTCACTGTTTGAAAGTGCACTAGACAATGCAGAAGTTGGAGACATTTATTTAGTTGTATTTACACAATTGCCACAGAAAATGGTGTCTGCTTTAAAAAGAAAACAATTTACGGATGAGGAGATCGGTGAAATATATATATATATATATATATATATATATATATATATATAATTCTGATGAGGAGGGGTGGGATTTTTACAATGAGGGAAGTGACCCAGATGAGGAGATGCCCCCCCAACCTCCAAGCCCTTGATGCTGAGGATGAAGATGCCTCAGCCACTGCTTCTATGCATGAGCACACACAACACCAAGGGAGGTGGAGGAGGTAAGCTCTTACTGCTGGAGTGCTACCAGCAATTTTATCCCTCCTTGACTTTGGGTTGCTTTGATGACCAGACGTACAGCGTGCAAAACCCTCCAGAATTCCCCAGTGAAATCCAATGTTTTAAGATGTTCCTTGCTGAGGAACTAATTGAGGAAATTGTTGAGGAAACAAACCGCTATGCCTCAGAGCAGCAAGAGAAAACGCCACCTGATGTCAAAGGGAAGATTGAAAAGTGGGTTCCAACAAATGCTCACCAAATGTACACATTCCTAGTGGCAGTGCTCCTAATGGGAATTGTGAAAAGAAAATCACTCCGATGTTATTGGAGTACAGACCTTTTGGGTCTTTGTTTTCCCAGGACCGCTTCCTTCTGCTCCTCCACTGCCTACACTTCTCCAACAATGCGATGGCAAACATCAATGAACCCCCTGCAAAAATCAGAAACATATTCACTGCTTAAACGTCATCCTTTTGTCACATCTTTGTGCCCTACAAGGATCTGTGTCGATGAGTCGCTGATAAAAATTTAAGGGTATGTTGGCAATTTGCCAGTTCATACCAACTAAAAGCCACTGATTAGGGTCATTTTTTTTGTTTTATGTGATGTGGTCACTGATTACGTGCAGGATATTATCATATACACAGGATCAACCATCGAGATCCAGTACTATGTAGGCCTTGGAATCTGGGTCCGATGTCATGATATTACTGGCCCCATACTTGAAAAAGTGTCACATCGTGTTCGTGGAGAACTGGTACAGTAGTCCCACACTGTTTTAGCAACTCCTGTCCCTGGACACAGGAGCTTGTGGGACTGTATGAGCCAACAGGAAGGTAATGCCAACATTCACCTGCAAAATGACAAAGGGCCAGGTTGAATGTAAAGAAAATGAAATACAACTGCCAGTGAAATGGCATGACAAGAGGGGTGTTCACCTTCTTAACACTGTCCACACATCCACCATGTCAGCCACCGGAAAGGTCGAACTCTTCACCGGAGAAATAAAAGATGAAGCCTCTCTGTGTGCTGAAGATAACAAAAAGATGGGGAAGTGGACAATGCTGACATGATGAAAGGCGTTCTTGATTGTTCCAGAAAAACCACCAAAAGGTACAAGAAAGTCTTCTTTCATCTTCTTGACACAGCTGTACTATGTCCCTGCAATTCAGGGTGAACCTGATGAGAGGACTGCTAGAGACACTCCTCTGCATCCGACAGCTAGGCATTTCCCATCCGAAGTCCCTCAAACAGCTTCCCAGTGCAGCAGGACCAAGCGGCACTGCAAGGTTAAAGTTTTAGGCTAAAGTTTTATCTATAAACAAATGCATATCAAAATCATAGATCAAGAGTTTATTTTTAAGGATAATGCTAATAATGAACTTATACTATGTGTCTCACAAAGCAAAGATACATGTTTTTTTGACATCACGTGGCTATTTCTCTATATTCCCTATATACTAACACTCTCGAGCATCTAATGGTGATGGAAGGAAATGGTGTAACAATACTGCATTATAAATGTCAAAAATAGTAACTATGCCCATACAGAAACGGCTTCAAATGTTTTAAATTGTCCTGCCAATTTTCACCACTGTTTGTTGGAATATGAATATAGTTGAGCCAAACCCATCTGACACAAGACAGATAATCCAAGAGACCTGATTTCAGTCATAGCTCAATTTTGTAAAATGTGTATTTACAGCATTTTTCCTTCACATTAGAGAAGATAGAATTGCATATCATTCTACTTTCAGTTGCAGCCCTTTCTTAATATTAGCATTAGAATATAGACTATACCTCACACAACAACACTTGATCAGAGTGAAAACGATAAAACATTAGATCATGTATTCTCAATATGCTCATTACATAAACGGTGAACAGAACTAGCATTACTTAAACTACAACAAACTACAATAAATACAGATCATAAACATATATATTATACATGCATTTATCGTGGTCTACACGTCTTTGTAAATAATTCTGGGAGCTTCTCAATCGAAAAAAGACTTAATGTACTCAACAGTTGGTGGAAAAGTTGCACGTGGAAGCGAAATTCAAAGTCCCATAAATAAAAGAAATGAATGTCAATATAAACCATTGGTTAAAATATTTATTTTAGTTTATACACATTTTAAAACAATTAGGAAGGTTTAAAAGTGTAAAAAAAGTGAAATGTGACTTGCATCACTTACCTACACTCTGTCCTTCAGCTCAGAGCGAGACGAGTCTGCTGTGAACTGTCATGTGACTGCCCAGTGTCACGTGACAAGCTTGATGTGTCACACTGAACTTTAAATACATTAACAACATTGTTTCATTTGGTACATTGTATAATAACCGTGAAAAAAATTAACACTGGGGGGGGGGGGGGATCAGTTAAATAATTTAGAATTTATTTGCGAAAGAGATGATTTGAATTGTGTTGTTCATTTACTGTTGTTTAACTCTGTTTTGTGTGGATGATTGAAAAATACATTTATTTTGCAATACACTAATTTTTATAAAGATATTGCAATTAATCGCAACTAACTGCATAAAAATATGCGATTAAATATTTTAATCCTTTGAAAGTGTGTGTGTGTGTGTGTGTGTGTATGTGTGTGTGTGTGTATATATATATATATATATATATATATATACACACACACACACACACACACACACACACACACACAAATATACACAGTGCATCCAGAAAGTATTCACAGCGCTTCACTTTTTCCACATTTTATGTTACAGCCTTATTCCAAAATGGATTCAGTTCATTATTTTCCTCTAAATTCTACAAACAATACCCCATAATGACAACATGAAATAAGTTTGTTTGAAATCTTTGCAAATTTATTACAAATAATAAACTAAAAAAATCACATGTACACAAGTATTCACAGCCTTTGCCATGACACTCAAAATTGAGTCGGAGCACAAACCAAGACATGAAGTCCAAGGAATTGTCTGTAGACCTCCGAGACAGGATTGTATTGAGGCACAGATCTGGGGAAGGGAACAGAACAATTTCTGCAGCATTGAAGGTCCCAATGAGCACAGTGGCCTCCATCATCAGTAAATGGAAGAAGTTTGGAACCACCAGGACCCTTCCTAGAGCTGGCCGCCCGGCCAAACTGAGCGATCAAGGGAGAAGGGCCTTAGTCAGAGAGATGACCAAGAACCCAATGGTCACTCTGACAGAGCTCCAGCATTTCTCTGTGGAGAGAGGAGAAACTTCCAGAAGAACAACCATCTCTGCAGTACTCCACCAATCAGGCCTGAATGGTAGATAATTCTCTGGTCTGATGAAACAAAGATTGAACTCTTTGGCCTGAAAGGCAAGCGTCATGTCTGGAGGAAACCAGGCACCACTCATCACCTGGCCAATACCATCCCTACAGTGAAGCATGGTGGTGGCAGCATCATGCTGTGGGGATGTTTTTCAGTGGCAGAAACTGGGAGACTAGTGAGGATTGATGAAAAGAGGAATGTAGCAATATACAGAGACATACTTGATGAAAACCTGCTCCAGAGTGCTCTGGACCTCAGACTGGGCGAATGTTCATCTTCCAACAGGACAACGATCCTAAGCACACAGCCAAGATAACAAAGGAGTGGCTGTGGGACAACTCTGTGAATGTCCTTGAGTGGCTCAGCCAGAGCCCAGACTTGAACCCGATTGAACATCTCTGGAGAGATCTGAAAATGACTGTGCACCGACGCTCCCCATCCAAACTGATGGAGCTTGAGAGGTCCTGCAACGAAGAATGGGAGAAACTGCCCAAAAATAGGTGTGCCAAGCTTGTAGCATCATACACAAAAAGACTTGAGGCTGTAATTGGTGCCAAAGGTGCTTCAACAAAGTATTGAGCAAAGGCTGTGAATACTTGTGTACATTTTTTTTTTTAATTATTATTTATTTATAAAAAAAATTTAATACATTTGCAAAGATTTCAAACAAACTTCTTTCACATTATCATTATGGGATATTGTTTGTAGAATTTTGAGGAAAATAATGAATTTAATACATTTTGGAATAAGGCTGTAACATAACAAAATGTGGAAAAACTGAAGCGCTGTGAATACTTTCCAGATGCACTGTATATAAATATATGTGTGTGTGTGTATATATATATATATATATATATATATATATATAAAATTATAAGTTAACATTTTTATTGGAAGAATGTTGGAATGTTAGTTGCAGGATAGTTCACCTAAAAATGGAAAGACAAATTAAGGCATCTCAATGCTGTCACTGCAGGAAAAACTTTTTCCTGTGAATACTGTTGTCATGACAAGTACTTATCTCTGATGAGCTATTCAAGAGATTGGACAGACTCGTGCCGTGTTAAGTAACTCAAGTGAGATTTGGAGTGCACATGTACTGTGTATGAACATGCACGCAGACCGACTGATGCTCTCATAACATATGCTTAGATATTATTTGTTGTTTTTATTTATTTATTTGTATAACATCCTCTTGCAGTTGAATTCCCACTCTAACGTGATTCGGCAATGTAGAGAACTAGCGTAAATCCTCATGAAAACGAATACTTCACAATTCCAAAACCTTGCCAGTTACGGGATTGACAGGTTGCTAGTAGGCTTTCCTAGTTCTGGTTTTGGAACATTTACAATTATGTTGGAATTGTTTCATGTTAAGCAAAATTCGCAATAAAAGCACATAACATTGCGATCAACATTGCGATCATTTCGCCGTCAATCTGGGGGTCCGAGTGCCCCTTGATCATTTAGCTGTCAGAAGTGCCAGGGGTACTCAAGGAAAATCTAGGGGGGGGTAGCCCTTCCTAGCCCTTCCTAGCCCACCCTTATACACAGCTATGCTCCCATTCAGTTTTGGTTTCATTCTGGGATAGAATGGAAATTTGGATTCAAGACTGCCATGGTCAACCAGCTTCACCAGCTAAGTTTCTTCCATTCCATGATGCACCAAACCAACATAAGCCAGTCTGGACCAGAAACTCATTGTACTCTAATGTGCTGTTTTCCACCAGTTGATCCTTCTCAATAGTTGAAATAGGATATAATTAGAGATTGTTTAATGTATCTAATGTGTTTCTAAAAGTGTCAAATGTGTTATGCTTGTTATTAAAGTGACTCATTTTATTTTGGTTTTCAGCTGCAGAAAAGGGAGCGATCGTGTCGATATTTTGTCCAGGTATTTTTCTCTCTATATGTATACCCCTCTCATCCTCATTTCTGCTGGGGTTTTCATGGAACTGTTTGTGAGCTTGTGCATTCTCCTCATTTGTGTGTTGATCGTGATTGTAAGGCCATGCTGTTGTCATTTGAGGCCGTGACCAAAATGTAACCACCACTATTGCAAATTACTCATAGTAGTCTAGACACAAGTAGATGCCTCCTCCAGTCTGAACTGGCAATATTTACAGTCAAATGACACATTTAATAAAAGCTCAATACATTTCTTGAATTATTAAACTTTTTACGTTTACAAAAAGTAGGTTTCCAGAAATAGTCCATTGAGAAACTTATTTCAATCGAATCCTATTTTAAATATTTACTGGGACGTGTCTTCAGTGTATGTGGTGATTACATCAGCAGTTGTTTCTGTTGAAGAGGAAGAGCTGATTTTGTTCATGGCCTCAGTATTACCCATAATTCTGTGATTTTTGCATATATGGATTGTATGAGACCAGCTTGGCTTATTGTCTGTTGATATTTAAAATGGTTAGCTCACCCAAAAGTGAAATTCGGTCATTTAGTCTTTGTGTCTTTCTTCTATGGAGCGTGTTAGGGACTGAACAGTGTAAATATAGTATATAATGAGACTATATATTTGTATGAAATGCTTTTCTTTCTTTAATGGAACAATCCCTTTAAGCAGATCCACTTTTTATGATTTTGTTATTCATAATTAAATTGTTATACAATACATTAGATATGTTAGGTTAGAACTTCATTGTTTTTTCAGCGATTACGTCTTTTGAAAGCAGAGCTGGACTCAAATCAGCAATCGTCTGCAGCTTTTTGCTTGAGCTCTGCATGCACCCCCCATGCTCCCCCTTTCCCACGTGCGTTGGATGTCACATAAAGCCTTCCGCGCAAAACAAAAGAAACGGCATAATGATTATTGGTAAACAACATCTATCATGACCAGTCAAGGATCACATTTCTTGACTTATGAACATAAATGTCTTTATGGAATATGCCCTGTCTGCGATGAGCGAGACTCGAGGTCAGTCAGTCGGATCGGAGCGTGGGCGCGGAATATTTTAATCTGATCTCATCTTGCATGTGGGGTCAGGACTACTACTGAACACACTGATAACAAAATCCCTCATTTTGACATGAATATGATTCAACCTTGTTCTGAATGCTTTATACATGGTTTGTCCTTAAGAGAGTATCACAAATCTGACTTATGGCTTATGGACTCTGTAAGCTGTATGCACGCTCAGCTCTGTTATAGCTCTTAGACAGACCAAAAATAAATAAATAACCTAAAACAGTCTGAGCAGAAGGAAACTCGAATATGTGTAGATTAAAATGAATGAATGCTCAACATTTCAGCTGAATAGGCTGCATTATCTTGTGTCTTTGATTTATCTTGAGCAAACAAAAGAAGAAACATAACAGAAGGAACACAAAGCCTCTAGATAACTTAATGGAAACACTTTACATGAATGATCCCTTTGTTAAGGGTTTATAAAGGGGGTTATTAATGACTAATAACTCATTTATAAATGCATTGTAAATCATTCATTTGCAGTTATAAAAACATGCATAAAGAGGACTTTTGTGGTATATTTGCCAAATATTTAGACATTTTAATTCACATTATAAATGCTTAATAACACTATTCAACATTAGTATTGTTTAATGTTCATCAGGCTTTATTGTATCCTTGCAGATGACTTTATGTAACTAGAATGAGGTAACCGGGGACATGACAGTGAGTTGCACCATTCTTTTGATATTATTGTGAAAGGTGCCCAAACAAGTGAGTCAAGACATTATTTACATAGCAAAATGACAAACCTTTCTTTTAATCACAGTATAATAATTTTATTTTACTGCATTGAGACAATCATGCATTTTTATGTTTTTGATTAATACATGTATGAATAAGTATTTAAGTATTTTTAACATATAATTAAAATGCTCACTATTTGGAATGTTTTGCATAAAAGTTGTCCTTTTTTCATTCATGTTGTTATACCTGCATATCAATTATTTATAATATATTTGTAAATGACTTATTAGTCAATAATTATAAACCCTTAACAAAGTGAATCTTAATGTAAAAAGTGTTTCCATATTAACACATTAGCAACAGGTCTGTGGATTGTTCATGCTCTGCACTTACCAAAATTAAAAAGAGCATGAACCATGCTTGTGTTTATTATTCAAGATGATAAGCAAGGAATTCAGTGAGTAACTGTAGCAGTATACAGTAAATCAATGGATTTGCTGTCACTGCTCAGTAGTTGATGCGTGCAGTAGAGAAATACAGTCAGATTCAATAAGAAGACTTGTATTTATCCACTGAGAGCTGAACAGTGCCAAGATGCTTTATTATTTTTGTTTCATGCACCAGTGCAGTGCTAGACTTATTAATAACTGGGATGGATCAATACCTGAGCTGATCCAACATTAAGAATAGATTTTATTTTTCGCCTTGTTCAGAAACAAAAGCCCATAACTGAGTGTGCATTAGGGGTCCAGAGTGTGTGTTTCTGAGGGGAAACAGGTTTGATATTTTAACTATTGATGCCCTTTGACGATCAATAAACAACAAACAAAAAACTGATGGGCATCAGGTGTTGTTTTGAAAGAAAATCTTTCATTTGTTTGTTGGGATCTTGGTAGGCTCTGGCCCCATTAGACGAATCCTGTTTAGATTTTATTAGGGTTTAAATATTGTGCTTGAACAAATCAGTGTTTATATTTTGACTTGCATTGGCAAATTATGTACCAGTAAAATTCATTTTGAACATACAATGATCAGCCACAACATTAAAACCACCTGCCTAATATTGTGTAGGCCCCCTCGTGCTGCCAAAACAGCGCCAACCCGCATGTCAGTGTAAGAATCAGAGATGATATTCTTCTCATCACAATTGTACAGAGCGGTTATCTGAGTTACTGTAGACTTTGTCAGTTCAAACCAGTCTGGCCATTCTCTGTTGATCTCTCTCATCCACAGAACTGCCGCTCACTGGAGGTTTTTTGGTTTTTGGCACCTTTCTGAGTAAATTCTAGAGACTGTTGTGTGTGAAAATCCCAGAAATACTCAAACCAGCCCGTCTGACACCAACAATCATTCATGTGATTATCTAATCAGCCAATCGTGCGGCAGCAGTGCAGTGTATAAAATCATGCAGATACTGGTTAGGAGCTTCAGTTAATGTTCACATCAACCATCAGAGTGGGGAAAAATGTGATTTCAGTGATTTGGACCGTGGCATGATTGTTGGTGCCAGACGGGCTGGTTTGAGTATTTCTGTAACTGCTGATCTCCTGGGTTCAAGAGTTTGTGTGTGTGCTCAGTTTCTTGCGTTAAATGCATGAGAGGAAGGGAAAGATAAAAAGATAATTTATTTTTACATATTATAAGGAAAATGTGAGCAACAATCACTGCCACAATTCTGGGGTGATGTGGGTGGTTGCCATGGAGGTTCTATGTAGTTTCTAGAGTGTACTGGTATTGCAAGCAGAGTTGACTTGCAGGAAATTAATGATCGATATCACAATTCAGTTGTCACTAGCTAATATGCAAATTATAGATATTATGAATGTAATTACTTGAGAAAGTATAATTGTAGTTGCATTAGTCAAATGTTAATGTATTCTTGATTAAAAAAAAAATCATTACTAGCAGGAATTGCCTTTTCTTGATATCAAAAGATTAGTTTAAACTAGTAAAAGCCTTATATTTAATATATGTTACTGTATTTTCATTAGAAAAATTTCACAATTATCTGTCAGATATCCATATACTTGTTGGAATTCCAAATATACAGTACATATCAGCTATATACTAGTAATACAATACCCTTTGGAATTACCTGTATTTCAATTAATGTGGCTTAGAATATGGTTTGAACTTCATCTAAGTTACAATAATGAACAAACACAATCTGTTTTAATTAATAACACATACATTATTGTATTGTTCTTGTACATATTGAATACATCAAACATTCACAGTGTAAGTATGTGAACCCAAGGCTAATGACATCAACATAAACTAATTACAGTCAGGAGTTGGCAAACCCGGCATCCAATAAATGAAACAAGATTGGAGGTGTGGGTTAGAGCTACTTTGACTTATAAAAAGCACTCAAACATTTTGAGTTTGATATTCACAAGAAGCATCTGCTGATGTGGACCACTCCTCGCAAAAAAACTAGATATCAGAAGACCTATGATCAAGAGTACAACTGGAATGGGTTACACAGTTATCGCGATATCTTAAATAAAAGATATTAATCTGTCCACAGTTAGACGAACTGTCTATAAATGGAGATGAGTTAGTACTGTGGCTACTCTCCCTAGAAGTGGCCGTCCAGCCAAGAAGACTCAAAGGGCGCACAGCAGAATGCTTACATAAAACCCTTGAGTGACAGTTAAAGACTGGAGGGAATAACTGGAACTGGCTAACATCTCTGTTCATGAGTCTACTAATACATGAGTCTACTCGTGTTAGGATCCTTACACTCATGTCTGGTTTTCTTTTTCTGTCAGGATCCTGTCACCTGTTTATCTGGTTTTGTGTTTCTGTTTGTGTCTTGTCACCACTTGGTCTGTCTTGACCCCACCCCCTTGTTTACCTTGTTATTAGTTCATTTACTCCTACCCTCATCATTTCCTTCCCTTTATAGTCCCCTCATGTGCTCTGTTCTGTGCTGGTTCATTCCTTTATTCTACCCCGGATTCTTCTTTGTTCTGTCATAGTGTCTTGCACTCCACTGTCGATTGTTTGGTATTGTTTTTCTTTTCTCCTAGTATTGTTCAGTCCTACTGTTGTGTTTTTGTTCTAGTTCCTGTTTTGCCCCCTCATGACTTGTTTATTTTACAGCAGCATTGTGGTGCTTTCTGGGCCGTTTTTGTGCTGAACTTTTCCCCTGCGTTTTCTGTGTTTTGGTACCACAACTACTGACATCACTGCTGTCTGCAATTGGGCATTATGTTTGCTAAGGTATTTTGTGTGTGTGTTTCAGTGGGTTGCTATTAGTGGTGTGCATCGAAGTGAGTTTCTGTGCCTTTCCGAATAAGGTTTTCTGCTTCGGGCACATCCCTGTGTTGCTAGGTGGTTTTATCACTTAGACAAATAACAGTACACCTCTCCTCACCAAGTTGCCTGATTTGAGGTATCATTCATACACATGACATTACCATTGCGATGCATAGAGGGGTTTTTAAGGGTGGTTATGACCTTTAGCCTCCACATTCCAGTCAAAAACCTCCTCAAAAGTGGATTCTGCTGGTGTTTCAAGACAGGATTAGTCCTCCACAACCCAATGCAAACTCACATCTATCAGAATGTTTGGTAGGTCTCTTCATCTCTGCTCTTGTGAGATTTTGCTTTCAAATATTGCTTTTTGATGGAAATAAACCGAAGCTTAAACATGTGCAATGCAACTTCTAATAAATGCTGGAAAGTTCCAGTTTGCCAGAATGCCATTTGCATGGAAAAGCGCCCCTATTTAAACTGAAGAGAGAGAAAATAAAAAGGATGCTGAGGTTTAAGAAACCTACAGCTCTCACTCGCATCTTAACAGTGAACTTTCAAGAGAAAAAAGAGAAACTTTCTTATTTGTTATCAGCAGTCAGGGTTGGGAGGGTTACTTTTGAAATGTATTCCACTACAGATTACAGCATGTATTCTGTTATATATATATGGAAGTAAACTATTGCAGGGTAAACTTCTTCAGCGGTTAACAGGAGACCACAGGCCTATTTGTTCCAACAGCTTAAGCCGTAATATTCAGAAGGTTTTTCTTTTCTGTTTGAAAGACCTCAACAGGCATATACACTGGCTTCCAAACATTTGGAATAATGTACAGATTTTGTTGTTTCGGAAGGAAATTGGTACTTTAACAAAAGTGGCATTCAACTGATCACAAAGTATAGTCCGGACATTACTGATGTAAAAAACAACACCATCACTATTTGAACAAAGTCATTTTTGATCAAATCTAGACAGCAGCATCACTCCAACACCTTATCCTTGAGTAATCATGTGAAATTGATCATTTGATACTAGAAAATCACTTGATATTATATCAAACACAGTTGAAAGTTATTTTGTTCATTAAATGAAGCTTAACGTTGTCTTTGTGTTGGTTTTTGAGTTGTCACAGTATGCAATAGACCAGCATGTCTTAAGATCAATATTAGATCAAAAATGTCAAAAAAGAAACCACTTTCTCTAGAAACTCATCAGTCAATCATTGTTTTGAGGAATGAAGGCTGTACAATGCTTGAAATTGCCAAAAAACTGAAGATTTCATAGAAAGGTGTAACTACAGTCTTCAAAGACAAAGCACAGCTGTCTCTAACAAGGACAGAAAGAGATGTGGAAGACCAGATGTACAACTAAACAAGAGGATAAGTACATCAGAGTCTCTAGTTTGATTTGGTGCCAAAGGTGCTTCAACAAAGTATTGAGCAAGGGCTCTGATTTTTTTCATTTTTTTTTTTTTCATTATTTTTTTTTTAAATACATTTGAAAAGATTTCAAACAAACTTTTCATGTTGTCATTATGGGGTATTGTTTGTAGAATTTTGAGAAAAATAATGAATTGAATAAATTTTGGAATAAGGCTGTAACATAACAAAATGAATACTTTCCGGATGCACCATACAATGCTTGAAATTGAAAATTTGCTAAAAAAAATGCAGATTTCATAGAAAGGAGTCTTCAAAGACAAAGGTCAACTGACTCTAACAAGGACAGAAAGAGATGTGGAAGACCAGATGTACAACTAAACAAGAGGATAAGTACATCAGAGTCTCTAGTTTGAGAAATAGACGCCTCACATGTCCTCCGCTGACAGCTTCATTGAATTCTACCCGCTCAACACCAGTTTCATGTACAACAGTAAAGAGAAGACTCAGGGGTGCAGGACTTATGGGAAGAATTGCAAAGAAAAAGACACTTTTGAAACAGAAAAACAAAAAGAAAAGGTTCGAGTGGACAAAGAAACACAGACATTGGACAACAGATAATTGGAAAAGAGTGTTATGGATCTTAACCCCATTGAGCTTTTGTGGGATCAGCTAGACTGTAAGGTGCGTGAGAAGTGCCCGACAATACAGCACATCTATGGCAAGTGCTACAGGAAGTGTGGGGTGAAAAGTCACCTGAGTATCTGGAAAAACTGACAGCTAGAATGTCAAGGATCTTTCATTGTCATTGCTGCACGTGGAGGATTTTTGATGAGAACTTTGAAGTAGTTTAAGGAGTTATAAAAAAATTTTCAAACTGTAATAGTAATTTTTCATGTTATTAATGTCTCGATTATATATATATATATTTCAATAAGAGCAAATTTTGACATTATTCCAAGCTTTTGGCTGCCAGTGTATGCTCGTCACAAACGGGGAAAAAGGAGTTGGAACACCTTCTCCCAAATGCTTGGGTATTAGTGATTTGCGTTAATAACATTAAAAAATACCTCTAAAAGGAGGGTAATCATAGATGGTAAAGATTTCTCATTTAAGCTCTTTTTGAGCTAGTGTTAAATATTTCTGTATTGTTTTGAGGGTACTGTATCACTGGTGTGTGCAAGCGTGTCTTCACTTTTTAGCCAGTGTGTTATGAAAATCTTGACTGTGGCTACAGGACAGATCATATTTTCCTTCTATGTATGGCAATAAATGTTGACATTTCACAATTTACAATTGCATTTTTAAATTTTTTTAAAGTGGTACTTTCTGCTGCATTATGTGACCTATGTACTTGTAAATGTATGGATCTTTTAAAAACAAACAGCAGAAAAAGGTGCCAAATTTACTGTCACTCCCTCAATTTTGTAATTAATGTCAGGGTTATATAATACAATGTACCTTCGCTTAAACACTTAACATGAGATTTGTGTTGCTCTCCAATCAAGCAAAGAGCTATTATAGCTATTATGATCGCAATAATACCATGCAAACTGTACGCCACATGCCGTATGTACTGTATGTCAATGAGCATGCAATGCGCTCTCAAATTGGCTAAAAACTACTATATCAAATATGTATTAAGGAAAATCAACAATGCAAGAAATGCGCATTTACGTAAGACTTGAAATCATCAGATTATTCCCTGTTTTTGTTGTTAGAATGTAAACATGCTTGCGCGCAACAATTGGGCACATTTGATAAACATAACCTTGTGCGACTGGGGTCTACATGTGTGGACATTGTATTTTGGCTTCACTATACACAACATAATTTAATTTAAACCGACTGATCTCAGATTAGTAGAACCTGGGCTGTCAGTAAAGAGTTAAACTTCGTGTGAGTCATGTGACAAAAGAACATGGCACAGATCACAGCGGAGTTTGTGTTTGGGAGAAATTACAACAAATCTACATCTGGTAAGAAACCTATTTTCTCGTTTTTACATTGAAACCTTTTTGAGTCAAAAGATAAGAGTCTCTAGTTTTATCTGATATGCCATTTTTTTTTTTTTTAAATTTGAGCAATTTATTGCAAAATGCCATGCTGCTAAACACAATGTCCACAATAGTGTAAAATAGCACTATGTTTTCATTAGAAATCCTATATTTACTTCATTTTCACTTAAAAATCAAATTGATTTCAGATACTTGATTTGGAGTTAGGATGAAAATAAGGTGCATTTTGAACTATTTTGAGACCAATGCACACAGACAGCACACTGGAGGTTAAGTCATTCACTAAACAGGAAGCAAGGGAGCATCCTATAGCTTTCCTATGAAACAAACTGCATTCAATCCACACTTCCTATCAAAAGTGGAGTTTCAGGCTGCAGAATATGTTTGAACCACTCAACATGTTAGGCAGACATGGTACAATGGTAACCAGTACATAGTAATTATAATGTATATGTTTATTTTAACATGGTTGGCAGTGATTGGATGATGCTGGCCATTATTTTCTGATTTCTGATTGGTAAAATGCTTCAGCACTGGTTATCACTTGTTTGTTTGACAGTGCAAATCAAGTAAAAAAATTATTTTTATAGTTTTTTATTTACGCTTTTTCCAATACACATTGTTCCAAAGCAGCTTTACAGAAAAATCATAAAATTTAACAACTTAGTCCCGCTGTCCACATATATGGACATCCATTTTTAGGAGCACTATTTGCTTTATTAGCATTTTTAGTATGTGCTACTAGTTACAAATCAAAAAGGGAAATGGGAAATGCACACAGCAGTCATGCTCAGATCTCAGGAGGTTAAGAATGCTGATTAAAGTGTTTAAACATGAAACACAAAATCAGGGTAATGGTAAAAAATCGATGTGTACCAACTGGTTTATACTCCATTTATGACCTAACCCTGATAAAAGAATACCGTTCTTTTAAGGCGTTTACATGACCTTTCACATTGTAACAACTTTTGTCTTTCATGAACAGTCAACAGTTTGTTGAATGCGGTGCCATTTAGAACTGTATTTAGTACTCTTAAACAGGATTGACAACAGTATTCTGCTGCTTTGTGAAAGCAGAGTACTGTAGGTATCTCTGTGTGTTACTGAACTGAAAACATGAGAGGAAAGTTTATCTGCTCATTTTTATTCTATCTTTGTAAATCAGATTTTTTTTTTTTTTTAAATGGACTTTCTATTCAAATAAGCTAATTTGTGTCATGTGTGTGGCCATGTTCTTGATTTTAGTTGTCTTTTAATGTCCTGTTAATGCATTTACTTCCCAAAATCCTTTAAATGGCTCATCTGCATTTTAAAATATCTATCTCTCTTTCTCATTTGTATACATCACTCGTAATTGAGACGTTAAACTTAATTTTAAACTGTCAAAGTTTTCCTATATGAATATTTATGTTGTGGTGTTCATGACGTGATTCATGATGATTCATAAACTGGAATGCATTAGAGAGTGTTTGGCGTCTTACATTTTTGGACCAGAGATGTATACTGGGAGCTCAGACTGACCTGGGATCAGTTTGTAATCTGCTTGTGTTCTCCACAGGGGTTTGAGAATGATCTGGGGTCAGGCACTAAGCTTCTTGCATTGGCTGCGGCGCTGGAATGAACAGATCCTGCGTTAGACTGGATCCAACCAGTTCAGCTTGGCCCAATATCACCGCCTGATCCGGTTCAGCTCTGCAGTGGATTATAGAGCTTAGCGCTGGTCCATGAGACAGAATATTTGAGTTTAGACCCAAAAAGCAAGAGTAGATTAGAGTGGTGTTAAATCAGGTCTGTGTATGGCTTTTAACCCCAGCATGTTACTCTTGCTTATTTACACTGCCTTAACCAGTTGCCCTGGGAAGTAGCTCCAAAGCAATTTCAAAGTTTTTGGGAGGAACAAACTAAAATGAAGTCGATACTCGCAGATAATTCTCCCCAAGCATGAAAGAGAATATTTTGATTTAAAGACAATACGTGAACAGACAGAACAGAGCATATCTGTCTCTCTTCAAAGATGAATTGTGGGTATTGTACTGTATGTTTATGTAATCATTGTTTATCTCATGACATCAAGGAGAAAATATCATATATATATAATCCAGGGTTCCCACACCTTTGACCAGTGAATATCCATGGCATTTTAAGTCATTCAACCAACAATCTTAACCATAACCCCCAACCAACCACTAACTAACCAGCTAAAGCCCAAAGTATACTTCAATTTTGACCGCATGCTCGGCGCCTGCGTACTGTCAGACGCAAACCTGTCAAAGTATACTCCATATGAGGGCATATATACAGCTATAAGACACAGAACTATTTCTCATCAGGAGCTTATATCCAAAAATATGTTTTTATATTCCTTCAGACTTCAGTTATACATATGCAGGTATCTCCAGACCTCCTCACACTCTTGCTCTTGGCTTCCAAATCCACTGTTGTTGATTTTCCTTTCATCTCCTGAAGTTTAGCGGCGAATACATTTTCTTTGTGCACATTTTTGTGACAACAGCGGTTCAAAAGTGAGTGTTGCCACCTTGTGGACCCACTAATTAGTTCAAATCCAAGTGCATGCGCATTCTGCACATTTAATGACATACAGTTAAGAAAAATTGGGTTGCGGGCGTTCAGTCTTAAAACCCAAAACAACCACAACCAACTAACAAATTACCCACCAACCAACCATCTAACCACAAACCTGCTAGATAACCAACCAAACAACTAGTAACTAATAAAATGGCTACTAACTAATCAACTAATGAACCAACCAAACAAATAACAACCAACCAGTAACCTGCTAACCATTTCACAACTTCCTACTTACTAACTAGTTAACTGGCTACTAGCTAATCGACTACTAACAAACTAACTTACTAATCAACCAACTAACAAATACAACCAACCAGAAACCTGCCAACCATTACATTTTTTTAATCACTTTCCACTATTAATTAATCTACATACAAATAGAGAAAAACGAAAAGTTTATCTAATCAGAATTTATGTAATATCGATAAATGAGTTCGTTTCCACATTACATGATATTAAAACAAACGCCTGCAGAAACAGGTGTATAAAACATTATAATCTCTTTTGATAATTGTACACCTGAAGCACAAATGCGCTGCAGCCTTCTTTATCAGTTGGGTTGCTAGGAGACAGCTCTAATGAGAGTCAAACCCCTGCTAAGCTAATGGGAGCGTTGCAGTTTTGTTTCTTAAACGTCATCTTCCGAATATCGGGGAATGTGATGCATTTATGGACGGAGATATCAAGTAGGACTATCCCACATCAAACTCGAATGGAACGCAGCATAACGTGTACCTGCCGAAACAACATTTATTGCATACAACATTTAAATCACAAATATTATTAGATAGATTTTTCCAGGTATTATAGACCACCTTGGTTGATTCATATAAAAAAATGATGACATACTACAGTCAAATTAGGCTTGCTTGAGCATTAAGTGTCGTCTCAAGCATTAAGTGTCGTTTCAAGTTATGGCATTCGTGTGTGGACACGTTTTTAAAATGTCAAGTGGTATTACTAGATAGCTGGAACATAACGTATGATGCCCAAAGGCATAGGTGTCTTATTCATTGTGAAACTGTGTTTCCTTAATGGCATGAATCACAGTGGAGGCCTAGACTTTAAATGCACGGCCCACCACTGCTAGCTAGCTACCCAACAAACTAGCCAACCAACGCAACATCAAGAGTTTTTCATTTTATTAATTATTATTGATCTTATTTGTCTAGTTGGAGATGTTCTCTAAGTATAATTGTTTAAGTAGATTAATAAAAGGTAAATGAATTGAAAGTTAAATAAAATACAAATGGTATTCTAACCCAGAAATCTCTAAATAATGTGTACAAAAATCCTTGCTCTGTTACAATGAACGACTTGATAAGCCATGGACATTCTTTGGTCGTAGGTGTGGGAACCTTGAATTGTATGTGTGATACGTTTTCCCTGATGTCATGAGATAAACAAGAATTAACACATTCAACCCAAGTACAATACCTATAATTTATCTTTTGAGAGAGACAGATATGCTATGTTCTGCCTACATGTTTATCATCTTTAAATCAGAATTCTCTTTCATAATTCTTTTGTCAGAAGCCCTTAGAGCCACGGGATGCGCCGTGTCCTTGTACGGTTTACCGCATTATACGGGACCTCTCCTCCTGCAAAAAGTGCTGTGTTGAATGTGTTCTCAAATGCTTAATGCTGTGCATTGAAAATGAAGCTTTCGCTCACATCTCCGAAAATTCCACGGCTGTAAACTTTTAGCCTTGGCCTCAAAGCCTCTTTGAAGTGAGCACAAATTAAAACATCTCTTGAAAGTTCTCTGTGAAGACACGAGTGAGAGCTGTCGGTTTCTTAAACCTCAGATTCTATTTAATCTTCTCTCTCTTGCCTTTAAATAGGGGTACATTTAAGTCCAAATGGCTCTCAGGCAAACTGGAACTTCCTTGTGTTTATTAGAAGTTGCTGCACATGTTTAAGCTGCAGCTTATTAGCATTTGGATCGCAGGTCTTTCCTGTAGCATGTTAAATGTTTAATTGGCGGTAGAGTTTGGAGTGATGAGCTTTTGAGAATGGAGGTTAAACATTGTTTATTGATCTGTTGCAGCTGTACTGTGCATCCATGCGGCTCACATCTAAATGTAGATGCAGCTATCTATGCAGCTTTAAGCACAGTGTTTTCATAGAGAGAGAGAGAGACACTTCTTGAAACTAACAGGTGGCAAGTTGGAAGTGTTAGATTGGTTAATCGTTATTTATTTGTATCATTTCTTGAGCAATTTTGCGAACTGGCAAGCGTAGCCTGTTTTTGAATGCTTTGGGCACTTGTCAGCTGGTCAGGCTGGGAGACCCGCTGACCAGAGAGCTAAACCATCTTAGACTGGTAGGTCACCTTTATCAGCAGGGATGGTACAATATTGGTTGTTTTATGTTAATGTAACAACATCACTCATCATTTTTACCATGGCTTTTCTAAAGCTTCAGTTATGTTAATCTGCATGTGCCTTCATGAATTTCACTTAGCTCTGGTCCAAACCTCCAGTCCTTAACTGGTCATGTAAAATCCATCGTAAAATGCTCTTCTTATACTCTGAAGGCTTCAGTTAACTACAGCAGCACAGCAGTGAATACTTTCCCCTTTAGCCAGTAAACTTCAAGAACCTGCAACTCATATATATCTTTGCCAGTTGTTTTTCTCAGGATGTGGTCTCAGGTTTGGCAATGTGCTAACTGCATCCAAACACTTATTTTGTGTTGCTCCTGTAGGCAATGGTGGAGACGATGAATAACCTGCTGCAGCCTCAGGCACGGACAGCATGGATGGACCTCTCGATGAGCGATCAGCTCAGGGCTGCCACTATGCTGCTGGACACTGTAGAACAGGGTGCCTTTGTTCTTGCCGACAACCTGCTCAAAACCGATGTTGTACAAGAAAACACAGAAAATATACGTAAGTCATTGTTCAGCTGAACTTTATCTCTAAGATTACCACAATCACAGATCTCTTGTTCATCGTACATGAAACGTACGGGAGGCTCATTGGATTCCAATAATGTTTGATGTTAACATGTTGCCAAGTAAGGCTCTGCTTTGTGTTGGGTCCTGATCAATCTCTAAGGGTTTATTTTGTGATAACAACCGGCTCACTGTACATTATCCCACTTCTTACATGACTACTAACCAAATAAATAAATAAATGGACATGAAATACTGATTTGCGTTGAAATTGTTATTATTAGAAATTTCTGAACAGCTGAATTGCGTCTGAGTTCTATTGGTAATTTATTTTAATTTGTTTTTGAAAATGACCATCTGACTGCTAATTATCCCACTTATTACAAGACTCCTTGCCACATAAATAAGAAAAAGGACACGAAATATCAATTTGAGTTGAATTTGTGTGAGAAGAAATAAATCCCTGAACAGCTGATTATTTTGCGAAAATGACTCTGACTGCTCATTATCCTGCTTATTGCAAGACTTGACAAATAAATAAATAACTGGGCATGAAACACTGATATGAGTTGAAATTGTATTTAATTTATTAGATTACTTGTTGAGAACACAGAGTGAGACGATGATGGTGCCATTGACCAATCAGAATCAAGTTTTCCAGAGAGTCTTGTAATAAGCTATAATAATGCTGCCTATTTTTGCAACAGCCATTATTCATTTCCTCACTGTAAGATTTGGGATGTGAATATATGAGGGTCTGATCCTCTTAATGCCATTCAGCAAAACTACCAAGGGGTCAAGGTTTGGCTGGTTAGCACGGTCCAGTTAGCCCTTGCTAGTTAGCATCTTTCTGCACTGAAGTCCATTTAGAAGTAGGCATGCATTCTGATGAACATTTTGGCAAGCAATATCTACAATTAAACGCAAATATTTTCATATATTTTAGTAGATGTTTAACCAATGACCAATATTTTGGAGAGCGCTTTAAAGCATGAAATGGACTTCAGGCTCATCAAATCGCTATGCTGAAGGGCTTGGGACTGTGCACGTTTTTGTGGTGACATCAGCCAATCAGCGTTGTCAGGACGTTGTTTTCCATGTGAATGATCTCCAGAGTGATCATTCGCATGACTTTTACAGCTCAAAATGGATGCCATTCAGCAACAATGGCAGCATGTCATTGTAAACTGCCATTGAGATGAATAGGAATAACAAATAGCTCTCTCCAGGTATAATAGACCTCCTTATATGTCACAAGCCTGCATGACACGCATTTTTTTAAATGGAAAGCTGAGTTAGCATGCTGCTAATGGTAACTTTGTG
The DNA here is from genome assembly GCA_032164185.1 of Moxostoma hubbsi. Taxonomy (NCBI): domain Eukaryota; kingdom Metazoa; phylum Chordata; class Actinopteri; order Cypriniformes; family Catostomidae; genus Moxostoma; species Moxostoma hubbsi. The sequence goes on along the minus strand of JAVLUX010000003.1, from coordinate 4,273,576 downwards.
TCCTTTACAAAGTGTTTCTCAGCTTGGGGAGGAGACGGATAAGGCATTTTGAGGATGCCCATGTGTTTCTGAAATGCGTTTGTTTGTGAACATAGGAGTGTACAGTAAATGTCAGCATTCCCAGTGTCAGACTGTTGTCAGAGTGTTTGTGTTTTCCTTTGGGGGTTGTGATGACAGACACTATGGTGAAAAGGGTACAAAATGGGGCCTAAAACTCTTCGTTTTAGGTCCACTGATAATGTTAGTACCATTTCGTTTTTTTGATTTAGTAATATGTGATAATTTTCGACCGTGTCTCTGTCTGAAACATAGGTTTTGTGATAACGTAAATGCCCACTGTTCTGACTGGCTAACATCGTGCAGCCCCTCAAATTCATCCATTTTTGAAACTCAATCTGAAGTAAATGAACAAGCTCCACAACATTATAAAACTAAATTTCAGGGTTTACACAACGCACATCAACACATTGCATCTAAATATATTAAACTGTTCATCTCAAGCACAACTGTTAACACTCACACACTGTCTACACAGTTGTGGTGCGTTGTGTTGTGGTGCGTTGTGTTGTGGTGCATTGTGTTGCACCGACAATAAGCAGATGTCCTGTTCCATTGTGCACTACACCTGCTGGCACTTCTAATCATAACAACACAAATAAACGGTTTAGAAAGTTTGTGCCAACACACCTGGTTGAGACATCCTAAAGCCGCTGCATCACGTAGCATCAGCGGATGCACCCGGTGTAAACAGTGTCAGCACCATAAACTATCAAACAGTCAATTTTGAGTTCTGAAATGTACAGTACATTTTTCTAGTAGAATGACCTCTCATATGTCAAAATATCAAGAACAATTTTTATTCCTCATGGCATGACCCCTTTAAAAATCCTTAGAATGGGCAACAGGGTTGAAGTAACAAGGTTAAACATTTACCCTAAATTGAGCAATCACTCTGTAGGGGGTAGCTCATTTGAGACCAAATGTTTCGTTGGTATAAAGTTCTTGATAAACTTACATTTACCAGAAATAGTCAACACTACAATTTGTGTAAACATGTAGAAAATGGTTTTTATACTTTTTTACTTCCTGTAGTGCAAAGTGTCCAGATGATGTTGCTGCTTTGGTGTCACAATTTTAAGTAATATAAAAATGTTTGTAATGTTGAAAAAAATCATGCATTATTAGGGTTTGCACGCAAAATGTGGGACACAGCAAAATATTAGTATGTTAGTAAAATAGTTTAATATGATAAGTAATTTATTCTACAATTAACTGAATTGTAATTCGACATTTTATGTTAAATTATGACATTTATTATGTTAGATGATTGATTGACAAAAAAACATGGGGTTTGTGCCACTAAGGCTTTTGGGTAAGGAAAAAACGAGAGAACACCAACAGTTAGGGGTGTGTAAGTCTGGATGGTTTATATCCTCTTTCCGAAGACAGGGATTTAAGGAGGTCTGGCTGCCATTTTGGGAATTAATAAAGCAGAATTTATCATGTCTGGCATCCGAGTTATACCGATATTAAGGGATCCGGAGCTTGCTGTTTGAGAGGGAGAGACTCTCTCTCCTGACAAACTTTTTATGGGCATTATTTTATGTCTCTTGCAGAGCGCTGATATTAATCTGAAGGCTTTGACACCTTTAGCAGGCCTCCAGGCCCAGTTTGATGGTGCTAGTTTGCAGCATTATAAGGTTTGTTTGGCCCGTGGGGTGGCTGCGTCCCATACTGGCACAGTCAAGCTGAAAAAAGCCTTCAGTTAAAGCAATAGTTCACCTAAAAATGAAAATTCTGGCATTTACTGGCAATGAAAATGTTCGGAATGGAATACAAGCTTGCTTTGAAAAATTGTGAAACGGTACTTTTTTGTCCCATGACCTCTTTACATTGCCTGGGAGTGGTGTCCAATTACCTTCTTGGAAATTGAATAGCCATTTGTATTTCAATTCAGTTTTGTGTAAAATTGGGTAATTGAGTAAACGATGACAGAATGTTAGTTTTACGGGAACTATATTCCTTTAAGATGACTCAGAGCACCATGTGGAGTATCAAGAGAAGATTAGCGGCATTGCCATCTGATGATAGCGTTCAGGACAGTTGTTTGGGGAAATAAAAGCCTGGGTGTTTATTTGTGTGTGTTTGTGAAGGGATGTGCATCTTTTGCCAACCAACCCTGAAGCGGTTGTTATCCTCCTACTTGGGTTTAATATAATATGCCTCAAAAATAGTGTGCCATTCTATTTAGATTTTCCCCTTTTGATGGAGCGTGTGTTCGTGTGTTTATTTGTTTGAGTGTCTGTCCTCATAATCTGGTGAGCAGATTTTGAACGATTAAAGTGTTATTTAAATCGGCTTTTGATTTATCTCGAGGCACAACAACATCTCAGCGCTGCTGTTTGCCAGTCTTAAGCCTCCCACAGCAAAAAAATATTTCCTGTGAGCTAGAATCCTCTTTTTTTTCTGCCCATCACTATGTATCTATCATGTGTGAATGTGACGGTGGTGAAAAGCCGCCCGTTCCACTCCACTGGTGCTTCCATCACTGAATGGAAATCCACGTTGAGGTGTTTACTGTTAAATTTTGTTTTTTATTGTGTCGGGAGATTTTGTAGCCGATTTCTTTGACGCTGTTGTGAGAATGTCTGTGAAAGGCCGAAAGCGGCCCGCAGTCGTCAGGCACTGAGAAGCGACGCTAGAACCCTGCGGTGAATAAATGGCTAAAATCTCAGAGCACAAGAAGACATTCTGATTTGTGTAAACGGCACAGCAATAGTTTTCATGTTTTCTTTCTCCACTTGATCCTCCAGAGAGTCTCTAATTTTGAAGATGCTGTCTAACTGTTTGTGTGTTTTCAGAGCTAGAGGTGGCGAGGATGAGCACAGATGGAAATCTTCCCGATCTGAGGTTTCCTCAGACTGGAGGCCAAGGCAACTCCATTCACCTGTCAGCAAACACCCTCAAACAGCATGGGAGAAACGGTACCGTCAATGTCACTGCAATCCACACATTAAACATTTTAGTACATATGACTTATGCGTTATATTCCAAGTCTTCCCCTTAACCCAAACCTTCCCTAACCCTACAGTGGAGTACATTATTGGCAAAATACTTTGTATGGCATTGAAAGGTTGGATCAGTACCCAACAACCAAAAAAAATATTCAAATATGAACTGGATGAATGATAATTGATTGTCATGAAACGTATTTTTTTAGGTAGTGCTGGGCGATATATTGAATATTCACTATATAATTGCAATGATGTTGCTGGCAATATACAATTAAGCAATATCAAGTGGAAGTTAATGCACTTTTTAAATGGCAACTACGTTTCCTAAAGAGCAAGTTGTTCACAATTCTTCAGGGTCACACAATTAATCAAAATACACCTGAATTGTGATTTTATGTGAATATTTATGGAGCCAGAGTAATGCCAAAACAATTTGAATTTGAATTGTGTAAATTTGAATTATAGACTTTTGAATTTGAATTCTAAGTGTGATTTTGCCAAATGAAATATTACATTGTATTTTAAATAGATTTGAATTAAAAAAAAATTTAACTCCAATCCTGAACATTTCATATTTAACCAAATTAAAATTTTAAATTTTTTTTATGGCACAATTTTATAAATATGTATTTTCAAACAGCACATTTTTGTTCTTACACTGTCATTTTACAGCTTACACTGTAAATATCCCGTTTTAAAAAATACAGCTTCAAGTTTTCAAGATGAAGAAGAAATTCAGAACACCAAAATTCAATATTCTAAAATTCAAATGCAGAAATTCAGATCTACAGAAAGTGGGTCAGAGGTCAAGCTTCCGTGTTCCGCAGGGAAGAGTAGAGGGTCTCGGAAACGTTGAACGGAGCATTTTGGCCAATTACAGGTCGAGGTGCAATAATTCTCTGGCGCGAGCGTGATTCAAAAGGTCGCTATTCTGACCATGAAGTGGTTCTTAAACTTTTATGATTCATATTTTTATGGTTAGCACGTTAGCACATTCTCAGCACATGAGACATTTGTCTAAGCGGTCTCTGGCATTTGTTTTAGTATAAAGGATATTTAGTATGAAAATGATTAGTATGCGTAACAGTAAGCATCACATATAACTCAATAATGAATGTAATTCTGCTTCATTCTGTGATCGGAATCCACATCAGATCCAAGTCGGATGCTATTTCAAACACTTGTTGGTGTTTGTAAGTGCGTTTTGAGCTCAAGACATGAACATGACGAATGATCATTCAGATGTGTGTGATTTAGCAGGCGTGATTACATTATACCAGTGGCTCGCCGGGTCTCTCACCATTCACCAACACACGAACGTTTAAAACTTTCTAGAGAGACTTTTCCAACAGAAAGTGTGGGTGCGACTGCAAAGCTTGAAGTCAATGACACTGTTTTGATTTCCTTTCTCCCAACGCAATGAAAGCGCTTCTCCAACACACAAACGTTCATAGAGTTCTGAGACTCGTTTCCCAATAACTATTGATCTTAGCTGTTAAGAGGATTTTCTACGAGCAATTTTATGAACATTCGTTATTTTTTTATGTGCAACCAGATTGTGATATATCACCCACAAAATGCGACGAGACTCAATCCAGTTCGCGAGCTCCTCTCCAAATGCATTTCATGCACGAGTAATTTTGCTCATCTACCTGCAAAAGGTGTCTCGGAGTGACAGATGACAAGAAATGCTGTTTGAAGAAACACACTTTATTATATTTTTATGAACAGACAAAAGAAAAGCCGTCAATCATCAGTGTAACTCTGCAGGTTGAGTAATATATACAGTTATCTTTGTATTAAACAAAGACGAAAGTGATTAAATCACAAGGTAATACAAAACACGTTCACCTTGATCCTAAAATGGAGTTCTATTTTGTTTTTCTTTAAGGCAGCATAAATATGACCAAAACGGCATACAAACACATTTGATAAGAACACACATTTTTTGGGAACACTATAATTTTTTAGGCTTATTAAATATGAATTATTATAATGATCTTTACATTTATGATTGTCTTTAGTTCTTAAGTTGTATGCGAGTAATTTGCAACTGTTGCTGCATACTGATACTTGATGGCAAATGGAGCCGTTGGAGATGGTAAATGTTTGGATTTGGGTTGGTGGTCATATAGAGCATGCTTTTATCTCTTTGTTATTTTAATTTCTTTTTCGTTTCGTATAAAATGTAATTTGAATTTAGAAATGTCTTTTCGTGAGTTTTTCGTGTTTCGATAAATTAGTACAATTTTTAAAGCAAAAATATTCACTGAGTTTGGAGATTGATCATAAAATCGAATATTGATATTTTAAATGCGATTATCATTCAAATGTTTTTTTACATATCGTCAAGCCCAAAAGGGAAGTTACGTTTTTCATGAAGTAAAATGAAGTAATTTTATGGAGACCCGCACAAACATGTGTACTCAATTCCATATTGCAACATGTTACTTATTAATGTTTGTATATTTGTTTGTTTTTGAATAGTCTATAGGCAATATAAACATTTTATTTTATTGAAAAACGTTGTTTTTGAAAATATTAAACTATTCGTTTGTGGTATGGCTCTTTTGAAAAAATGCATCGACCAAAAATTTTAAAATAGGCTCCTTAGTGAAAAAAGGGTCCCGACCCCTGCATTATATGATTAATTTCATGCAAATTGTAAGCTTATTATAATTCATTTAATGGCTAATTTACATACCGAACTCCAACAAACGTTAAAAACACAGTATGACTGTCATGCACATCCCTATTGATGTTTAGTCATTATGCCATTTATTTGTAGTTTGACTGTCAGAATCATTTTAAACGGAACATTTCACGTGTTCTTGTCATAAATCTACAAACCTGCCAAATAAGTTTAAACAAGCAGCATAAAAAGGTTCGATTTTGGGTAATGTTGATTATTGTTAATAATAACAATGTAAAAATGTATAAGCCTTTGTAACGCGGGGTCAGGATGGACAAGGAGGAGGTGAGAACCGGCTTGTCAATTGTAAATAATATTTTAATGAAGAACTTAAAACAAAAGCACAAACACATACACAACGGACATGTCCGGGATTGCTCTCTCTCTCAAACCGTCATCACCGGCCGCCTTTATCACTCACGCACCTCATCAAGCCGATTGGGAACCGGGCGTGCGACATTCCAGCCCGGCCCCGCCCCCCTGCACTCCACACTCCTCCCGGCGTTACCTCAGGCCGAAGAATATTGAATTTGGTGTTCTGAATTTCTTCATCTTGAAAACTTGAAGCTGTATTTTTTAAAACAGAATATTTACAGTGTAATTCAGAACCAAAAATTTGCTGTTTGAAAATACATATTTAGAAAATTGTGCCATAAAATAAAACAATTCAATTTGGTTAAATCTGAAATGTCCAGGATTGGAGTTTAAAAAATTCAAATTCAAACCGATTTAAAATACAAACTTTGGCAAAATCACACTTATAATTCAAATTCAAAAGTCTATAATTCAAATTTACACAATTCAAATTCAAATTGTTTTGGCATTACTCTGGCTCCATAATTATTAAACCAGAAATGTTTGCAACTGGGTTTTTTCTCAAATTAAAGGCTTCAGATGAAGGTATTGAATGCATTACTATTGTATAAAACAAGTCTAGTCCTCAAAATAATAATAACTCTGTATAATATTATAATAATAAACTTGACTGAGTCCAACAATAATAATCATTATTATAATTTTCAACTAGGTTTAAGAAAGTGAGTCAAGTTTTAGTTTTTGCACACATTATAGTAATAATATTTGTTGGTAAATAATGATTTTATGTATTTTTATAACATTGTATTATGTATTTTTGTGTATTGGTGCACACTGTATAAATGAAAATAATGAAATATAATTAGTTAGTTAGTTAGTTAATTTCGTGAAAAACAGGTCCTCGATAGAGACAACAGAATACAACACAACTGCACACAAAACAGAGAACAGAACTTACTAAACATGCCTGAAGAGTTTGTAGTCAAAGAATTTATACATTTATATGTGCAGCCTTATATTGAATTTTTGGACCGGTGCCAGTTCATAGCGGATGGAGTTACCTGCGCGATGGCGAAAATAGAAAACAAGATTGACAATGTACCATCACTTGTCACTGCTGGTTAGGACAAAAACTCTGATTACCATAGAAAATATGTTTTATCGTGAACATATTTGCTGTCATTTGCTGTCAGTTTAGGACACAGTGTGACTATGGCTGCCTGTAGCCCTTCAGAGGACTCAAAAAATATTAAGTCTGGGCATAGAAATGCATAATTTCTTCGACTTGAAACTCTTCAGACATTTTTAGTAAGTTCTGTTCTCTGTTTTGTGTGCAGCTGTGTTGTGTTCTGTTGTCGCTATCACTGTGGAGGACCTTATTTTAGATAAATGTAACAGTTCGGGAAAGGAGGAGGTGGGAACCGAATCAACATTCAACAAGACTTTAATTATAACTTAACATCAAACTGAACTGGCACATAATAACAAACGTCGACAACACAAGCACATCTCCAAGACTTCCTCTTATCTCTCTCCTGATGATTGAGCTACTCCGCACCAGACGTACACCCTCACGACCCAGCCATGCTGTCCTCCTCATCGCAATAAACAAAATTAGTTTTCGCTTGAACGCCCCAATGTTGCGAGGGGGCTGCATGACCTATCATGAACACACACAGGAGATCAACGGTCAGTGAACATTTTCACAAAATAATACATTAGATTTCAGTTTGTTTCTCAGCAAATCTTATCGTATGCTTCCATAACAATCATAAGTCTCATGAATAATTTATTAGACTTCTGAATTATACTTTTGCATTCTTTTGAAACTTGAAGAGGTGGTCACCACAAACTGCCATTGTATGACATCACTGCACACAACATTTTCTTTCACAATTTCTTCCTTTGTGTTCAGAAAAAGAAAGTAAGTCATACAGGGTTATAACAACACAGGTGTGAGTAAACAATGAATTTTCATTTTTGGCTGAACTAATCCTATAACTAGATTTATGGTTAGGTTAATATTATATTGAATAATACAATGGGTGTCTGGTTGGTTGAAGTGACTTTAAGCCATTTCAGAGGATATACAAAATTATCAAGATATGCATATTGAATATCATCTATAATGAGCTAATTTGCATTTTTGCTAATAACCTGATCTATAAGGGCTAGAATCAAAATTCCCTCTGAGTCCTTGAGTCAAGATGGACAAAACGTACATATCAGATTTTATTTCCGCTCATAAAAATGTTCCACCATTTTGGATTTTCCAAAAAAACTACTTTTGCAAACTCTTCCTAGGCTGTTTGTCTGATTTGCTCAAAAATGTGCACGTATCATACAGGGATCGTCCTGACAAATTATTATTATTTTTTTTTATTTGTCAAATTGTTTCAAAGATATACGCCAATGAATTATTTGGGTTTGAACTGTAATTACTATTATGCCTTTATGTGCACAAGGTTCATAAAAGACAAAACTTAAAACGTATAGACACCAGGATAGTCTGAGGACATGTGCTAAATGTAATCAATTTCCGTATATCTCCGATGTCATTTCTGTCTATAAAGTTTTTCCGCTCTTTTGAATTTTCAGAAAAAACTGCTTTTTGAACTCCTCCCATGCCATTTGAGTCACAACAATTGGTGTACATCATCTACAGACACTCCTGACAAAAGACACAAAACTAATTTTGATACGACAAATTTTCCCTAAGATATTACCGATATAATTATTTTGGTAGAAAGCACTTTGATTCATTGATCAGCCTCTACTCAACGCAAAGGCAAAACCCGGTACACAGTCAACAGGCCATGTTGAGGATGCATGCAAATTTCCATTCAAGTCTGCCCATTGGGGGGCGCTACAACTAAAATACTGAAATAACTCCACAGACGTTTTATCGACCAAGTTTAAATTAGATATGCACCTTCTTTGGTTCAAGTGCTAACATATCGTTAACATACTGATTCAACAAATCAACAAAAAATGGCCACCAGCTTTCAATCAAATTTCAGCACCTAATAACTTCAATTGTGAATGGCTGATGGTCATGAACTGTATTATACACAAGAAGGGTCTATGCATGAAGCTGTGTGTAAAAAGTTGTGTGAATCGGCCGCTCTTAATAAGCTAATTCACATTTTTTCGAATAACTCTGGTGCCATTTAGGCTTGAATAAAATGTTGTAGTTTTACTGAATGCTGCAGTGCCCCATAATGATATGGTCACATGGATTTTCATTTCCATGAGAAAACTTTATCATGTATATTTATTTATTTATTTATTTATTTTAAACCTACGTTTTAGAACTTGTCCTAGGCCGTTTCCCCAATTCGCACAGAATGTTGTATACATCATCTAGTGACCCTCCTGACAAAAAATTTGAATTGTGGTATGTTTGGGAGATAAAAGCAAATACGTTCTTAGGTGTTGCCTATAATGACTAATTATCCTGTGTCTTGTATACAAAATTATCAACCGTAATACAACTTTAAAATCATGGACAACAGAACATTCTAAGTTTGTGAGCAAAATGTCATCAATTTGTGTTGCTAGGTGGCGCTATAACAGGAAAAGTTGTGCTACTTTTAAGGCAGTTATGGTTAGGGCTTTTTTCATTGCCAATTTGTGATTATAGGGGATGTTATAACTTAAAGTCATATTTGTCCTACTGTGATTAAGGCAGTTATGTTTAGCAAGACAGGTAATCCTTGAGAGTTCCCTTTACTCTGCTGTGCATGTGTCAATGTGCTGCTATATTCATTTCATTTGCCAGATGTACTCCAATAGTTGAAAGCACAACATTCTGATGACCTAATAGCCTGCATAAGCCATAGACCGTATTCACAGTAGCGGTATATTCGATTTGTAAGGCTGTCCCTCACACTCTCATCATCTGTTCAACAATGAAACAAATGGTTCTTCTGTGAATATGTTTGCTTGTCCTCTGATGAATGCAGCTTGTGGCTATATTTAGGGGTCCAAGCAACAAAGATGCTGAAACCCTATTGAATCTGTACTGATTTTCTTCTGATTATTATCCTGTATCTGCCCAAAAGGCAGCAAAAACTGAAAGTCCAAGAGACCCCAAACTTGGCAAAATGGTCCCAAATCCCCCCACTACTCAGGCGCATACGTACACTCCCATCTGACTTTAGGTGGCGCTATAATACGCACTTAGCATTTTGGCAACTGTAAGGGATACAATCAGAATTCAATCATTTCCTCTGATTCCTTGAGTCAAGACGATCAAAACGCATATCTCCAATTTGATATCCACCTCTTAAAATTTTCCGCCATTTTGTATTTTCTGATAAACATACTTTTGCGAAATCCTCCTAGGCTGTTTGTCCCATTTGCTCAAATTTTGCAATCCAAAATCTAATTTAAGCATGGTAAATTAAGGATGTATAACCGATTTTGCCCACTGGATGGAGCGCCAATACTACAAATCCATGAAAATTCTCTTCGACTAAGCATTTTGCTCTTGTAATGTGCTGTTATCCAACAATCCAAACTCTCCTCTTTTTCTTTACATTTACATTATGCATTTGGCAGATGCTTTTATCCAAAGTGACTTACAGTGCACTTATTACAGGGACTTATTATAGGGACAATCCCCCCGGAGCAACCTGGAGTTAAGTGTCTTACTCAAGGACACGATGGTGGTGGCTGTGGGGATTGAACCAGCAACCTTCTGATTAACTGTATAGTGCTTTAGCCCACTACGCCACCAGCACACGCTACTGTCATTATGTTGTCATTCTAATACAATTCTAATTTTGCATTTGTGATAAAAATCATTTGCCATGTTTGGCTGTATTTTAATTGATTCAGTTACATGCTTCCTTTTGTGCTCGTGTCACTTCCCCTCCCCCAATTACATATTGCCCTGCCTGTCCACAAAATCTCTTCGCTCTTTTCCGCTGACTTAATTATCTGTGCCTAGCAAACAGAGCGCAGATCTTCCACACTTACTCTTGTTTCATAAACAAGTCGTTGTCCAACTGGTTTCCGTCTTCAAAGGCTTCCTTCCCTGCAAGCCAAATGCTTGTTACCGACAGGCCCATCAACAGTGATCGCAAAAAAATAGTTTTCTTTTCATGTGTGTCAGTGATCCCAGACTCTGCGGGGAGGTGGAGCGTTCTTTCATTCGTTTTTGTGGAAAAAAAGCGAGTGAGTGAGGGACGCAAAAATAACGAGCAGAACTGGAGCTTTTGTCAACAGAAGCAGTAAAGCGCTAATGACATTTCAATGAAGGCAAATCAAACTGACTTTGTCGTTAGACTTTTTTCCACCCTTTTTCCCCGCTCACTCGAAACCTTTGTGGCTTTCAATAAATGCTGCCAAGTGGAACAAAGCATTATGGGTGTTATGTATTCATAGCATGATCTAGTGAGTCCCATATAATCAAAGCACAAATAATTTCACTTCATTGCCCCTTTCCTCTCATATATCCACTAAAACAGGATTCTGATCACGCCACGACAGTTTCGGAACGCTCTGTGTGAGATACCATGAACACACATGAAGATGATGAAGCCTTTATTTAATGAACGCAAAAGTGAATGGCAGAACTCCAGAACACTCTATAGGGCTTTTCCAACTGCACTTAACCCTGGTTTATCATCATTTTATACCCTGCTTTTAACCTTGGGTAAAGCAAGTGTCACAGTTGTCATTTTGAAAGGGGGTTAGCACCGCTTTTAACCCTTGGTTATGTAACCCTTTATTCCAGTATTCCCAGTATTCCTCGAGTGTGTTTTTGTCATGTTTCAGAAGGCAGACAGAGCTGATTTGCTTGGTGAGAAAGGCATATATCTTTGCAGATAACCGATAGTTTCAAAAAACGACTAATAATGGGTAAATCGGTTTACTAATGTGCAGTGTGAAATATTGGAACATGAATACCCAGAAATACCTATTAACCCAGGGTCAAGAATTTAACAGTGTGAAACATGATGCAAGATAAACCAGGATTTAATTTACTCTGGGTTAAGGATGATCCTGGGTTAACCATTTCAATTGTGAAAAAATCATTTTGGCATTTCAAATGGTTTAGTCACATCACTACTGATATAAAACAGCTTAAACCAGACTATGGTGGTTTGCTGGTCTAGCAGGTTTAAACTCATCTAGCTGGTCCCTCAGCCTGACCAGCTGACAAGTGCACCAAACACCTCTAAAGCCCTCCAAACACATCAGTATAACCACCTTAGGCTAATCCCAGCTGTTTTATTAATTCAGCTGTTATCAAAATACTGTAGCTTTACCAGTAACCAGCTAATTTTCCCAATGAGTAGTGGTGTAGCAGGACAGAATGCCACATTGCTATATTTATGTCACACCGAGTCCACAACTTTACACCCGAGTGATCTAAAGCAGCCCTCCAAATTAAATCACCGGCATATGCTGCCAAATTTCACGCTTTGGGACTAAAATATGTATTTTATTAGCCACTGGTGAGTAAATATTCAGATTTTACTCGCTAGAGATTGAGTTGTGTAGTGGCGAAGAAGAACTTGAGTGCAATCCTTTTACTGAGTTAGAAGCTGGCGGTTAAGAAGCCGGATTCAGCCTCGTCTTTTTGAGCGTTATGTCTCGTGACCGCACGGCATTAAGGAAATTGTCCTTATTTGGCTGCAGTGGGTCCTGATCTGTCCTGATCGCGCTGACATCATCACTTTAGTTCAGCCATGAAATGGCATTAACATTCCATTTAACGATGTCTTTTAACCAGTAATGCCTTGGGCAAGACACTGAACCCCAAGTTGCTCCCAATGGCGGGCTATTGCCTAGCATGGCAGCTCTGCAGTTATTGGTGTGTGTGTGTGTGTGTGTGTGTGTGAAAGAGAGAGAGAGAGAGAGAGAGCGAGAGAGAGAGAGAGAGAGAGAGAGAATGGGTCACAATTTTGGTAACTGCTAAGGTTAAAAAAGGCACTATATAAGTGCAGACCATTTACCATATATTTACAGTCAGTTGGAGAACAAAAAGACCAAAAAAAGCATTATTTCTTATCATACATTGCTTATTTAGCTTAATAGAATACGGATGAAGGAAAAACCACCGTGCAACTTCTCTTCTCTTAAAGAGACAGTACCAATTTAGCACTTGTTATACATATCAATGTAAATCACACAAGTGCATATAAACAAACATGTTACAAAATGTAGTAAGTGTAATAAATGTGTAAATACATCAATATTTAAAATGCACAATCATACATTGTGAAATATTTTAACGTCAGAAAACGCTGTAAATATGAACGAATTTAACAAATACAAATCTAGGCAAGGATTTTGAATTTTTTTAATTTATTTTTATTTTGCATAGTGGTTTTGATTTAGTAGTACTTAAATTATAATTTTTTATAACTATTAATATATAAAACTATATATAGCTTGTATCATTATTCAAAATGCAATTTTTGTGACATCATATAAATTGATAGAATGTTACATTTGTACACAATCTAAAATGTTTAAATGATTAAAAGGATCAAAAGTGAAATATTAAAATAAAATGTACATTCTTGCATATTAGATTGGGTGAAATCATATATATGAAAACTTATATACTGTATATTTATATATATATATATATACAGTGAGGAAAATAAGTATTTGAACACCCTGCTATTTTGCAAGTTCTCCCACTTAGAAATCATGGAGGGGTCTGAAATTGTCATCGTAGGTGCATGTCCACTGTGAGAGACATAATCTAAACAAAAAAATCCAGAAATCACAATGTATGATTTTTTAACTATTTATTTGTATGATACAGCTGTGCGTTTTAATAAAGCTGCATCCAAGCCACTAGGTGTCAGTGTGAGTCCAAGATGACATAAAAATGACTGATTTTACATTTTCTAGTTTTATTAGGTGTATTTAGTTTAATTTAGTGTGAACTTTCAGAATTTAAACAGCTTCTATTGATCTCGTTTCAGGTGAGATTCGGATGGCGTTTGTCCTGTATAAGCATCTGGGTTCATACCTGACAACAGAAAACGCCAGCATGAAGTTCAGCACCGAGACGCTAAACACGAACTACTCGGTCATCGTCAATTCTGCCATCATCACGGCGGCAATCAACAAAGACAGCAACAAAGTTTATTTGTCGGACCCTGTCATATTCACCGTACGACACATTCAGGTACGCCCGTGTCCTTTGTTTCTCCCTCGGTCTCTCTCTCAGGTGTTTTTCAGAGACTGATACAGGTACATAGACACGTGTGATGTTTCAGAATGAAACCTGGCAGGCAGAAAAGGTGTTTTCTGTGTTTGACAGCTGAAATTCACTCATTTCATGAAAAAAAACTTAATAAAATAAGCCTGAAGTAATGGTGTAAGTGGACATGGCAACACTGCAAAGATGCAAATGTACATCTCATTTGCTGACATTAAAGTCAGCACACACACATAACTGATCCTATTTACTTCAAAACTGGTCTTATTCTGCAGGATTCAACACTACACATTATTTCAAAGAGAAAAATGACACGAGTTGCTGAAAAAACATGAGTGGACCACTACTTGTGATCTGTTTTTTGTTTAAGGAGTTCACTCCTGAAGTGTGTGTAAATGGCTTTATATTAAAGTCTTCTTCCACTCGCCCCTGGTGGCCTTTCGTCTGTATTAGTGTTTTAATTGTTTCTTATTTCCTCAACAAGTAAACATCCTATTTACCCAGAGCTGCTGGTGTGAAGTACAGTATGTCTGGGAAAATGCTCAGAAGCAATTTAAGTTTTAATCATCTGCATATCTGACCGGAATAAGATGAGAGGACTATATTGTCTCTCATGGGATTAATGATCTGGTACAATGGCGACATTACTTTTTTATGAGATGTGTAAGCAGGGCACAAAATTAATTCTTGCCAAGCGACATATGCAAGTGAAAAATAAACAAAAATAAAAATATACAAGAAAATTATATATATATATATATATATATATATATATATATATATATATATATGTAATAATACAAAATTTTTTTTTTTTACTTTTTCTATTATTTCTTCAAAAAAAAAAATCGAATTTTTAAGATTTCATATATATTTAAAAAAATTCCAGTAATCCACAATTGAATTGTGTAAAATTAAACAAATTTAAATTGATAACTTTTTTATTATTATTAAAGACTACTCAATTCTGATATAATTTTGATATTGAAATGCATGTATCTTAAAATAATGTTTTGAGTGTAAGGAGTGAAATTATTTGGTTTTAAAATATTTAATAATATTATACATATTTTATATTTAAGTTTAAAAATGTCATGTGGTGTAACCATCCAGAAAATTAAACAAAAATGAATTCTCATTAAAAGCTGTAATTCTTGATAAAAGAAATGTTGTAGAATAATCTTTTATTATTACCCTCCCAAAAAAATGAACACAAACACATTTTTTTATTGCATTTCAGTTTCATAACTAAATTTAATTGTGTAATGTTTAACAAAATTAACTTAATATAAATTAAAATATTTTTATTTTATAAAAAATTCATTGCATTTTGTTATGAAATTGAAGTGCAGGAATCTAAAATATTTTTTGAGTGTAAGCAGTGAAACTATTTAGTTTTAAAATATGAATTATGTGAAAAACTGTCAGGTAGTGTGATCAATATGCAGTAGTAATTGTATAGTCATGTGACAAATCTAATGCATAAAACAGAGAGGAACCTTTAAGACTGTGTGTTAAAAGTTTTTAATAAAATCATAATTTTTTTGCCATGTCATTAAATATAAATACTTTGACATTTTTATGAAAAGGCAAATTTTGTTCAGGTCATATGGAGTAACCCTGAGACAACTTCTTGATATTCTTGACTCCGAAATGAATGGTAGTAAAATATATATATATATATTACCTTGAAAAATGTTTTTAACTATTAAGTTGCATACACACACACACAAACACAATGGCAATAAAAAGTTTGGAATAATGTACAGATTTTGCTCTTATGGAAAAAAATTGGTTCTTTTATTCACCAAAGTGGCATTCAACTGATCACAATGTATAGTCAGGACATTAATAACATGAAAAATTACTATTACAATTTGAACAATGTTCAGAACTTCTTAAACTACAAAGAGTTCTCATCAAAAAATAATCCAAAAAAGTGTCTTTTTCTTTGCAATTCTTCCCATAAGGCCTGCACCCCTGAGTCTTCTCTTTACTGTTGTACATGAAACTGGTATTGAGCGGGTAGAATTCAATGAAGCTGTCAGCGGAGGACATGTGATGCGTCTATTTCTCAAACTAGAGACTCTGATGTACTTATCCTCTTGTTTAGTTGTACATCTGGTCTTCCACATCTCTTTCTGTCCTTGTTAGAGACAGTTGTCCTTTGTCTTTGAAGACTGTAGTTACACCTTTCTATGAAATCTGCAGTTTTTTGGCAATTTCAAGCATTGTACAGCCTTCATTCCTCAAAACAATGATTGACTGATGAGTTTCTAGAGAAAGTGGTTTCTTTTTCACCATTTTTGACCTAATATGGTACTGTTTTTTACATCAGTAATGTCTTGACTATACTTTGTGATCAGTTGAATGCCACTTTGGTACCAATTTCCTTCCGAAACCGCAAAATCTGTACATTATTCCAAACTTTTGTCCGCCAGTGTATATATCTACGTTTTATTCCCCCACCTTTGACGAGCTAGTTTTTGAGCCCGAGTGTAACTCCTGGTAGAGGCTGGGTTGTGTGTTCAGCTCATTCCTGATGATGTCTCTTGTTCTTCTTTATCCAGCAGTCTGAAGAGAATTTCAACCCCAATTGTTCATTCTGGAGTTACTCAAAGCGCAGTATGATGGGTTTCTGGTCCACACAGGACTGCAGACTGCTTGGAACCAACCGGACTCATACCACCTGCTCATGCACACACCTGACGAACTTCGCTGTGCTCATGGCTCACGTGGACGTGAAGGTACAAGCACTTTACATACACCTGTCTTAGATATAAACATCAAAGCTTCTGGGGAAAAAAAACAAACATCTGTAACAGATGCCAAGCTCATTCTGTTCATTAACAAAAAAAAAAAAAACAGTAGGGAACATTTAAACTAACATTTTTGTACTTTGGATAGAAGCTGAAACGTATTGAACATTTCATTAATCTCATTGTTTATGAATGCAATAAAATCAACTGAATATCCATGCATTCAAAAAGGATTCGTAGGCATTTGTGCATCTCTAAAGTTGTTCATATGCAAAATGATTTCCGTTTGAGATGCTGTCAATATGTCAGTTGTGTACTGTTTGTTTCAGTGTCTATGCAGACATAAGCAAATGTACATCTGCTAGAGCAAAAACCAGCTCATGAGATCAAGTGTGTGATTTGCTGTAGAATGGAAAAGAAATGATAATGATATAATTGTCTTTTACATCAGTTTACATCAGTAAAACACATTGTAAATGTGGAATAAACAAACTTTGGGGGGTTAAGTCATAAGCCATGAGAGGCTATGGGTTACAGTAATGTCGCCATGGGTAAGGGCGTTCTTAGGCACGACACAGTGCAGACTGTGGCTTATTATTTTTATAAAACAGCAGCAATTACATTATGATGAAAGACACCAATTTTGAATAAGCAGTTCAATGTATTATTAATAATATTCTGAATAAACAAGTCTTCTGCCACGTAATGGTTAATTGTCCTAACTGTAGGCTGTTTGCGGTTGCTAGGCAACATTGGAGTTTGGTGCATCAATACAGAATGTGCTAGCCAGGTGTGTGTTTACAGTCATTATACAACGGCTTTGAACGCAGCTCATCCAGTCAGAATTCAGGGTCAGAGCTATCCATTTTATTCATTTGTCATTAAAGTCTCTGAACTTGAGAGACAAGGTGTCTGTAGAAAAGCCTGTAAAGACTTCTGAAGAAAGCTCAGTGTTAAGAAAGATGCAAGGTTTATTGTTTGTTTTGAGAAAGGTGGATGTGGAGCAGATCTCTATGGAGACCGCATATTGTTTGTTTGTTTGTTTGTTGACTCCAGGCTGAGAGGGGAATTATGGGAGATCAGCAGGTGGGTGGTCTTTATCTTTCCATATGATCCATGATCAACGCTGATTCCCTGCAGAGCGAGTTAATACATGCTCCACACACACAAACACACTTATTCTCGGGAATATTTAAAAGACTTCATTGTTACTGTTGCGTTTTGTTCTTTTTTGAATACGTGTTTTTTTGTGCAAAGGCCAAAATGATACATCTGACACGGCATGACATCTCGCATTTTTATAAGCAGTTGAAATGCATTATTTTTGAAATGATCACCTTTTAGTGAAGATTGTTTTTATTTTTCGGTTTCTCTATTTGCAGTCTAGTGTTTGTGTCTGACAGACCGTGTGGTCGAGCGAACAATCGGCCATGGGGTTTTTTTTCCATGGCAGGCGTGGGACGAAAAATGGCCTCTCAGCCAGGTGCATTTAGTCTAAAAGCCTCATTTACATTTTCCATTCAGAGGCTAAGTTCAGTTTTACCTGGAGAGAAACAAAAAGGCTCAGAAGCACGATTGACAGGTGTAAAAGACGGAATAGAAAAGAGTGGAAAAATGGGGGAGAGAAAAATGGAAATTTTGACGGATGAAAGAATGGCCTCAGTCTATGTCAAGTGGCCCTGCGGCGCGGCGTCGACACAGCCATGACTCTCCAGGGAAAGAGAGAGAAAACAAGAGAGAGTGAATCGGTGAGTGGCCTTTTGAATAGCAAGTGAGAGGGAGAATTGCAGGTCTCCTTCAGGTATGTGAGATTTTATTCACATAGTTGAAGTCAAATAGAGTAGCTGACAAAGACACACCTAATGCAGATGGAGACCCGGGAAACTACCACACCAGGCTTAGCAACATCCACAGCGCACTCTGACATACCCACAGCATGCATTGACAGACACAACCAGTCCTAGCCACATCTACATCAGACATGGAACACCCACATTGTGCTGAGACTCAATCACTGTCCAGGCATTCACATTGGGCTTACCCTCTCACAAACTGCATACATGTACACACCCACATCGGACTTAGCCAAATTCACTTCAGACAGACCGACACACACACACACACACACACCCGATTCAACCACACCCACTGCAGTCATGAACAAACCCACATCTTACTTGCCCACACCTACTGCAGACATGGACACACCCACATATAACATAACCACGCACACTGCAGTTATGGATAAACACTCAGCAGACTTGGCTTCATTCCCTGCAGACATTGACTCACCCACATCCATTAGCACACACTTCAGACAGACAGACACACACCTGGACACACCCATATTGGATTTAGCCACGCTCACTGCAGACATGGATACATACTCAGCGGACTTAGCTTCATTCCTTGCAGACATTGACACAACAACATCCATTTTAACCACACCCACTTCAGACACACAAACACATGGACACACCCATATCAGATTTAGCTGCACCCACTGCAGACATAGAAACACCCACATCTTGCTAACATCCACTGCAAACGTGGACACACCCACATCAGACTTAAGCCAAGCACACACTACATGAGTGATCACAGACTGGGTGTATCAACTACGTGACCATTTGTCCCTGACTGAATATAAGATCTTTTTCACTCCCAGATCTGACATGCCCAGAACCATTGCAGACAGAGAGACACCCACATCAGATTTAGCCACACCCACAGCAGACATGGATTCACCTACATCTGACTTAACCACACCCACTGCAGACAGAGAGACACCCACATCAGATTTAGCCACACCCACAGCAGACATGGATTCACCTACATCTGACTTAACCACACCCACTGCAGACAGAGAGACACCCACTTCAGATTTAGCCACACCCACAGCAGACATGGATTCACCTACATCTGACTTAACCACACCCACTGCAGACAGAGAGACACCCACTTCAGATTTAGCCACACCCACAGCAGACATGGATTCACCTACATCTGACTTAACCACACCCACTGCAGACAGAGAGACACCCACTTCAGATTTAGCCACACCCACAGCAGACATGGATTCACCTACATCTGACTTAACCACACCCACTGCGGACAGAGAGAAACCCACTTCAGATTTAGCCACACCCACAGCAGACATGGACTCCCCTACATCTGACTTAACCACACCCACTGCAGACAGAGAGACAACCACTTCAGATTTAGCCACACCCACAGCAGCCATGGACACACCCACATATAACTTAACCACACCCACTGCAGGCATGGACACTCCCAAATCTGACTTGCCCAGAGCCACTGCAGACAGAGAGACACCCACATCATATTTAGCCACACCCATAGCAAACATAGACACACCTACATCTGACTTGCCAACATCCACCCATTACCTGTGGCTACCCTCATATTCAAGAACAAGTTAGAAAGAGAAAGATGCATTTATGTCATTCTAGCTTTTGTCCATTTACTTAACCTCTCAGAGCTCATGTGGGGTTTTGTTGCAGTAAAGCCTCTCTCAGATGTTTTAGTGTTGTTGCCATATGTGTGAGGGAGAAAAGTGGTCTGTGAGTGGTGTATTAATGGACATTTTGAAACTGCTGGAGTGGATGGCGTGTCTGGGGACAATGTCAGCCGTTTGTCATTCGTCAATCTTAAAGGCAGCTGATCACCATGGTTACCCAATGTTCTCTATCCAGAGGTGTGCGTATCAGAGAAATCAGATTGAATTATGACAGATTAGATTCAGAAAACAAGGACTAAACGAATTCTGACATGGACTACTGTAGTTTTAATGAGTCTGAGTTGTTTTTGTTGTTTTTTTGTTGTTGTTGTTTATTCCAGAACCTGGAAACGGCACATTAAAAACAAAACACAAGGTGCGAACACACTACGATCTGAAGATGATAAATTACTTGCAACACTGCAAACCATAGAGCTATTAAGTTTGAATTATTTATATTGAGGCAGAATATAAACCTGTGATGTTTAGATCGTCTCTTGGTCAAATGTCTTCAGAGTTCACCAACCCTGAATTTTGATACATAATGGAAGACAACATTTCTATGCATGAACTTGTGTTTCTGTGCTGTCTTATTAAAATGTTGTTAATACTTTTTCTGAAGAAAGATAAACATAAATCATGATAAAAGCCAACATGTTAAATGCCATGCATTAAATACATTTTGAATAACTTTAGAAAGGGGGCAGCATCATTCATTTATTTTTATTTTATTTGACCCTAAAGCATTTGGGGGTGTTGCCACTGCTGCCAAAGTTTGTTTGTTGATATTTACTGGGTCTCATTCATGAAGCATGAACATAAAATACATTTCTCTGTAAATGATTTACACATCAAGCCAGTGGTGTAACTTGGATCTTACTGTCCCCTGTGCAAAGCACCGGTGGGGCCCATGCCCCTCTGGTGAACATTTGCACTATTAAATTGGTGGGATATCAGAGCACAAGCATGACTCCTTGAGTGTGTGAGACGTCATCCATGCGCCCTGTGCTGCCTAACAGATGGGTGATAAATCTCTTTAATCTGGAACTGCACACACACAAACGCACATGCGTGCGCGCGCACACACACACATTTATCTATTGTACTCTTTCAGTGTGTTTGACGGAGAGCAGAGATCTATTAATCACACACCCGCTCCATCACTGCTGTGTGTGTGTGTGTGTTTTATTCAAAAGACTGTTTCCTTCTGGCAATTGTGTCTTTAAGGTTCTCTCTCTAATATTTGTGGTATATTTGGTACTATTTTGATGACTATATTAAGATGAACTAATTTTGCTATAATTATAACATGCTTCTTATTTGACCCAGACAGTGCCAATTCCAAAACATGACTGCTGTTATGTACGTATTTTTTTTCTTTGGAACACAATTCTAGCATTTTTGAAGATTCTTCATACAGCTCCTTTCCAAATCATGACAGTTTATAGTGACCATCAGTGGCAGTTCTAGGGTCAGTGGATGTAAATAAATCAGCTTTTCCATTTTTGGACCTTGGTGTGTTAGAGACTGTGAAGTTAAAGAACGTTGGCTAAAGAACAAAGCCCAACGTGCTTCTCTAGAATTCAGTCGCTTTGCCCTCTTAATATATGCAAAATTCTTGTGATCCGTCAACACTTAGAAGGGACGTTGAGCTCCTTCCAGCCAGTGCCGTCATTCCTCTAATTCAGAATTCATAGCCAGAAGTTCACAATTTCCTATATTGTAATTCTGCTCTGCAAATGAAAGTGCAGGTTGGGTGAAATCATTTTCTCTGGGGAGGTACTGTCCCAATGCCATATTCAGAATTGTCTACTTTGACAACAAAGGGTAATGTGGGGTCAGGGTGTTTTAGAATGGGAGTGCTTGTAAAGCACATTTTCAGGTTCTTGTAGGCTTGGGTGGCAGTTTCTGACCACCTTAACTTCTTGAGATGGCCCTTGATTTGTGGCACCGCAACAGAGCTGAAATTGCAGATAAAACGTTTGTAAAAATGTGTAAAGCCAAAGAAGCCTTGCAGCTCTTCAATGGAATTGGGTTGGGGCCAATTCTGTACTGCTTGTACGTGGTTTCTCCTTGTGGGGTTAGAATGTACCCTATCATGGTGAAATTACCACTTCTCTGCACTGGCAAACAACTGACTGTTGATAAGCTGCTGAAGTACCTGCTGTGCATGTTGGGTATGAGACTTGAGTGAATAGATTTTGAATAGATCAGTATATCCTCTCTCTCTCTCTCTCTCTCTCTCTCTCTCTCTCTCTCTCTCTCTCTCTCTCTCTCTCTATATATATATATATATATATATATATATATATATATATATATATATATATATATATATATATATATTATACATACAGGTGCTGGTCATATAATTAGAATATCATCAAAAAGTTGATTTATTTCAGTAATTCCATTCAAAAAGTGAAACTTGGATATTATATTCATTCATTACACACAGACTGATATATTTCAAATCTTTATTTCATTTAATTGTGATGATTAAAACTGACAACTAATGAAAATCCCAAATTCAGTATCTCCGAAACTGAGAATATTACTTAAGACCAATACAAAAAAAGGATTTTTAGAAATGTTGGCCAACTGAAAAGTATGAACATGAAAAGTATGAGCATGTTCAGCACTCAATACTTAGTTGGGGCTCCTTTTGCCTGAATTACTGCAGCAATGCTGCGTGGCATGGAGTCGATCAGTCTGTGGCACTGCTCAGGTGTTATGAGAGCCCAAGTTGCTCTGATAGTGGCCTTCAGCTCTTCTGCATTGTTGGGTCTGGCGTATCGCATCTTCCTCTTCACAATACCCCATAGATTTTCTATATGGTTAAGGTCAGGCGAGTTTGCTGGCCAATTAAGAACAGGGATACCATGGTCCTTAAACCAGGTACTGGTAGCTTTGGCACTGTGAGCAGGTGCCAAGTCCTGTTGGAAAATGAAATCTGCATCTCCATAAAATTGGTCAGCAGCAGGAAGCATGAAGTGCTCTAAAACTTCCTGGTAGACGGCTGCGTTGACTTGGACCTCAGAAAACACAGTTGACCAACACCAGCAGATGACATGGCACCCCAAACCATCACTGACTGTGGAAACTTTACACTGGACTAGCAACGTGGATTCTGTGCCTCTCCTCTCTTCCTCCAGACTCTGGGACCTTGATTTCCAAAGGAAATGCTAAATTTACTTTCATCAGAGAACATAACTTTGGACCACTCAGCAGCAGTCCAGTCCTTTTTGTCTTTAGCCCAGGCGAGACGCTTCTGACGCTGTGTCTTGTTCAAGAGTGGCTTGACACAAGGAATGCGACAGCTGAAACCCATGTCTTGCATACGTCTGTGCGTGGTGGTTCTTGAAGCACTGACTCCAGCTGCAGTCCACTCTTTGTGAATCTCCCCCACATTTTTGAATGGGTTTTGTTTCACATTCCTCTCCAGGGTGCGGTTATCCCTATTGCTTGTACACTTTTTTTCTACCACATCTTTTTCTGTGTATGTATATGTATATATATATATATATATATATATATATATATATATATATATATATATATATACACACACACAAACAGGTGCTGGTCATATAATTAGAATATCATCAAAAAGTTGATTTATTTCAGTAATTCCATTCAAAAAGTGAAACTTGTATAATGTATACATTCATTCCACACAGACTGATATATTTCAAGTGTTCATTTGTCAAGCCACTCTTGAACAAGACACAGCGTCAGAAGCGTCTCGCCTGGGCTAAAGACAAAAAGGACTGGACTGCTGCTGAGTGGTCCAAAGTTATGTTCTCTGATGAAAGTAAATTTAGCATTTCCTTTGGAAATCAAGGTCCCAGAGTCTGGAGGAAGAGAGGAGAGGCACAGAATCCACGTTGCTAGTCCAGTGTAAAGTTTCCACAGTCAGTGATGGTTTGGGGTGCCATGTCATCTGCTGGTGTTGGTCAACTGTGTTTTCTGAGGTCCAAGTCAACGCAGCCGTCTACCAGGAAGTTTTAGAGCACTTCATGCTTCCTGCTGCTGACCAATTTTATGGAGATGCAGATTTCATTTTCCAACAGGACTTGACACCTGCACACAGTGCCAAAGCTACCAGTACCTGGTTTAAGGACCATGGTATCCCTGTTCTTAATTGGCCAGCAAACTCGCCTGACCTTAACCCTATAGAAAATCTATGGGGTATTGTGAAGAGGAAGATGCGATATGCCAGACCCAACAATGCAGAAGAGCTGAAGGCCACTATCAGAGCAACTTGGGCTCTCATAACACCTGAGCAGTGCCACAGACTGATCGACTCCATGCCACGCCGCATTGCTGCAGTAATTCAGGCAAAAGGAGCCCCAACTAAGTATTGAGTGCTGAACATGCTCATACTTTTCATGTTCATACTTTTCAGTTGGCCAACATTTCTAAAAATCCTTTTTTTTATATTGGTCTTAAGTAATATTCTAATTTTCAGGGATACTGAATTTGGGATTTTCATTAGTTGTCAGATTTAATCATCACAATTAAATGAAATAAAGATTTGAAATATATCAGTCTGTGTGTAATGAATGAATATAATATCCAAGTTTCACTTTTTGAATGGAATTACTGAAATAAATCAACTTTTTGATGATATTCTATTTATATGACCAGCACCTGTATATATTTACCTATCTATTAATCATGTACTTGAAGATGCAGTTTAGGGTGAAGGAGAGTTGTCAAGCCCGAATGGCATTACCTGGTATTTGTAGTGCCCCTACTGGTGTAAAACGCTGTCTACCATTCATCACCCTCGCGAATCCTGATCAGATTATAGACCTTTCCGAGATCTAGTTTGGTGAAAACCTTTGCATCATATGACTGCTCAAGAGCTGCTGGGACTAGGGACCTTGGGTTTGGGAACTCGATGGTAATTGCATTAAAATGCCGCTAATCTACATGTATGCATGGTCTTAGGTCCCCGTCCATCGTCTCGATAATAATTAAACAAAAAAAAAAAAACAGCAGAGGCCGGAGAAGTAGATGAGTGATTAAAAAATGACTCTAAAGCCTCTGTAACATATTCTTCCATAGCCTGAGTGTCTGGGTCTGATAAGGGATAGACTTTACTTCTGGGAGAAGAGTACCTGACAGGAGTTTAATGGAACAGTCATGGGTTAGGTGAGGGGATAGTACCTTTGCCTTGGACTTACTGAAGGCTTCAAGAAAATCTTTAGAGTATTTAGAAGGTACGTTAATCTTGCATCCATCCACAGAATTTGTAATGCAAACAGAGTGGCAGGGTACAGATACATCATGTCGTAAATATGACAGACGACAATGGAGTCCCCACTTCCGAATCTGCCCCTCACGCAAAGATATTTTTGGAATGTGCTTCGAGGCCCAGGGGAAACCTAAAACAAGTGGACACTTGGGAGAGTGAGTGACCAGAAGTTGAATGTCCTTAAAGTGGAGTACTCTGATTTGTTGAGGAAAGGGGGCAGTGGAATGGCAGATTATACCGGAGTCCAGATGTCTGCCATCTAGCACTGAAACACAAACACGAGGCACACATGGAATGTTTGGTAGAATAAGCTTTTGTACTTGATCTTAGTCAATTACATTTGTAGCTGATCCAGAATAAATTAGTTCAGATTGTGTTATTGTTTTACTTCTCCATTGAATAGTGGAAGAACAGACAAATGTCTATTTTCTAGTGAGTTGTCAGACTGGGTACTCATCGCTATGGATTTGTTGGGAGTATTAGGTGGATGAGGGCATGATGCAAGGAAGTAACCAGATTTTCCGCATTACAAGCACAAGCCCTGACACTGATGGTGTTGTTTCTCCTCAACATATAGACAATCTGTTTCCACTTCCATTGGCTTGACTTGAGAGGTCACTGGGTGAGATTCAAGGGATAGGCTGTGGTTGTAAGTGGGTCTGCATGTTCTAAGATGATTATCAATCTTAATTGAAAGTTTGATATATTGGACCATGTCAAGATTTTCATCTCTGCAGACAAGCTCAGACTATTATAAGGCACTATTGAATCTATTATAATAGAAGATCTTTAGTGTTTCATCTTCCACCCACTCTGAGCAGCAAGTGTGCAAAAAGTCTCATCCCTGCTTAAAGTTCAGTAAGTGCTCTCCTGCCTCCTTTCCTCCTGCAGGATGGTCAAATAAAGCTTTAAAGCGATACGTTAAAAGTTCCAGCGGGTAGTGGGCCTCGCAATTATTCTCCCAGACTGCTGTTGCCCACTCTAACGCTTTACCAGTCAATAGAGAAGTGGTAAACGACACTTTGGATTCATCAGTAGGGAAAGCTGATTTGATCAGAAGAACCATTACATTTATCTGGCAGTGCTATTGTTAGTGAGGATGGTAAGAGCGCAAGTGACCAATCTGCTGGTGGGATGGCAGTGGCTGCAGATGCTTGCTGTGAGGTGTTGGACAAATTTGATGACACATATTATATGTCTTTGCAGGATGTGGTGGGCAAAGCACTCTGTAAATCAGAAAATGAAGGAGTTGGATCCATGTGCGGTGCACTTAATGAACAAAAAGTCAATCCAGTGATAGTGACGTAAAATGTAATGTAAAAATGTACAATAAGCATCAAATAGTTCCTGCTCTATGTAAATGTATATGACTGAAATGGCAAACGATAATATGTATCTGCATTTAGGAAAAATCATTAAACCATCATTCACTATTGAAACTGTACTCTCCTTCTCAATGTTGCATGTTTACATCTCCTCCATCAAAATGATCTCAGAGTTTCCCAGTCGTTATTACGACTTCATGTGTGACTTCCAAGTAGGAAACTCATATTTATGATATTCCGATAGCATGTAAAGGCAGCATTAGCATAGACTTCTGCAGATGTGCATACATGGTGCTATCCTTTGATGAAATATTGGAATATAAACACTTTATATTAAAAGTTTAAATGTTACATATGCGAGATGTCTTAAAGGTTCCACTAACTTGTGTCTCAGCTTCATAAACATGCTGCAACTTTGCCACTGATTATTTTCACATGCAAATTAGTTTTGTTGCCAAAGGTTTGCTGCAGGTTCACCACTATCAACGAAGACATGCAAACTTCTGGCAAACATTTGCAGCGAATCACAAGCTCATTTACATGTAAAAATAATGAGTGGCAAGTTTGCGGAGTTTGCCAGACCTCTAGATTCTTTCCATATTTTTGACCTGGTGCATTCTGTTACATGGCATTCAAGAATCAGTTGGCTTTGCTGTTAATTTCATCTGTCATTTTTGGTTTGTTTTTTGCTTTTTTTTATTTTTAGAGCTTCAGTGAAAAGAATTATCAGTGAACAGGTAAAAGCAACTTAAGTTTGTTTTAGTTTATCTCACAAAACTGTATGAATATCAAAAGACTGACTATCAAGATGTAATTTTTGTTACCCTCGAGGTGTATATGAGTGTTTTTGTGTAGTGTGTGTGTTTATAGACACATAGATTTACTTGAGCTCAGTGTATGACTCTATAAACTGAGGCCTTACTGTGGATTCTGCTGAGCTGGCGTTCCGAGTTGATTTACTTATAGCACTGGGATGTTCAACACACACACACACACACACACACACACACACACACTCGCTCTCGCTGTGTGTTGAATGTAGAGGAGATATAGTGCTCAAGGGTGAGTGGGCTTCAGGAAGAGTGATGTGTTATGTGCTCAACAGCCCTCTAGGGCACACACACACTCATTAATATTCATGAGCTGTTTTCTTCAGAAGTGCTGAGATCCGGTCTTCCAGACTCAAGGTCTTCCGAGATGTGTCCCATATCAGCTGTGCTCTTTTCCCCTGGCTGTGTGCTCTCCGTAGGGACCCTAGAGAGGGAGTCCAGTGGTATATCAAACACTGCTGCCCAGGCCGTGAAGATCTGAGAGCTTAAAACACACCATCCTAATAAATCATACTCATGGTCACAAACTGTAACATTGCGTTAGAAAAACATGACAGATGGAAACACAATAGAGAGTATGGTGCATTCAGGTAAATTAGGTGACTATTTAATATTGATATTTGTCAGTTAAATGGGAAAAGTGGCCCAGTTTACCTGAATTCTGTCTATTTTTCATTTGTGTGTGAAGTACTGTTTGTATTATTAGTAGAATCATATTCTGTTGTGCATTTAAAAATGTGCATATTAGGTTGATTTTTCATCACTGTTCCAAATCTTCTTTAGAGCTGATTATAAACAAAATGTCACTCATGAAAAGTTTTACATTACTTCTGTTTAAAAACACTTAATATATACCAGATGGTAATACTTGGGGCTGTGTAAAAACGTAATTTAAGTGATCCCGATATCGATTTGACAAACGCAAGATCGATATTTTACTCTATGCCAGAGGTGATAGTTCCATTGATCATGATTGAACACTGGTTAGAAAAACTGCACAAATAACGAGAATCTTAAAGATCACTTTTTGTTTCCTTTTTTCGAAGTTGTGTTCATTCACAAAAAATGTTTAAGTTGCAGCCTTATGCTAAAATGCTTTAAATGAAAAAAAAATTCACATCAATCTGTACTCAGTACCCCATAATGACTGCAAAAAACAGATATTTGATAACTTTGCAAATTTATTAAAAATAAAAAAATTAAATATCACATTGACAAGTATTCAGACCCTTTGCTATGACATTTGAAATTTAGCTCAGGTGAATCCCATTTCTCTGGATCATTTTTGAGATGTTTCTACACTTTGATTGGAGTCCGCCAGTGGTAAATTCAATTGATTACTTATTATATTGATATCAAGTCTCACAGCTGAAAATGCATATCAGAGCAAAAACCAAACCATGAAGTCAAAGGAACTGCCTGCAGAGATCAGAGACAGGATTGTGTTGAGGCAAAGATCTGGGGAAGGCTACAAAAATGGCTACATTTAAGGTTCCCAAGAGCACACTGGCCTCCATAATTCTTAAATGGAAGAAGTTTGGAACAACCAGGAATCTTTCTAGAGCTGGCCGCCTAGCCAAACTGAGCACTCGGGGGAGAATGGTCTTTGTAAGAGAGGTGACCAAGAATCCGATGGTCACTCTGGTTGAGCTCCAGAGATCATGTGTGGTGATGGGAGAAACTTGCAGAAGGACAACCATCACTGCAACACTTCACCGATCTGAATTGAGGCCAAACAGTTCAATCTTCGTTTACATCAGACCAGAGAATCTTGTTTCTCACAGTCTGAGAGTCCTTTAGTGTTCATGTAGTGTTCCTTAGTCTGACACTAAGGAAAGGCTTCCTCCTGCCATACTGCCATAAAGCCCAGATCGGTGAAATGCTGTAGTGATGGTTGTCCTTCTGCAAGTTTCTCCAATCTCAACACATGATCTCTGAAGCTCAGCCAGAGTGAGTTCTTGGTCACCTCTCTTACCAACGCCCTTCTCCCTTGATTGCTCAGATTGGCTAGGTGGCTAGCTCTAGGAAGAATGCTGGTTGTTTTAAATTCTTCCATTTAAGATTCTTGAGATTCTTCCATTTTATGAAGGCCACTGTGCTCTTGGGAACCATCAATGCAGCCAAAAAATAAAATAAAATGTGTAGCCTTCCCCAGATCTTTGCCTCAACACAATCCTGTCTCTGATCTCTGCAGGCAGTTCCTTTGAACTCATGGCTTGGTTTTTGCTCTGATATGAATTTTCAGCTGTGAGGCCTTATACAGACATGTGTGTGCCTTTCCAAATCATGTCCAATCAATTGAATTTACCACTGGTGGACTCCAATCAAAGTGTAGAAACATCATAAATATGATCAAGAGAAATTTGATGCACCTGAGCTAAATTTCAAGTGTCATAGTCAAGTGTCAAAGTGATATTTCAGCTTTTTTATTTTTAATAAATTTGCAAAGTTATCAAAAATCTTGTTTTTGCTTTGTCATTGTGGGGTATGTAGTGTAAATTGATGTAATTTTTTTAAGCATTTTAGCATAAGGCTGCAACATAATAAAAATGTGAAAAAACGAGGGGGTCTGAATACTTTCTGAATGCACTGTACACTTAAATATTCAGTGAGTATTAATGTAAACACAGTCAGTTATGTCTCAGTGAATGTAAATAGCAATATGAAAAAATATGGACTTTAGGTTTAAATACAGCCTGTCCAATAAGTAATTCATATTATTGTAACAGCAATAACAAGAAATTTTTTAAAGTACTCACTGCTTTTGGTTGGATAACTTTATTAGCTTTAATTGTCAGTAATTGAAGTAGTTTTATGTTACATTTCATTACTTAGTTCATTTCTGCCGCTGGGTTCTTCATTTGTATTTTCTTCTTTTTTTTTCTTTTTTTTGTTCTTTTGCTTGCAATTAGTTTCTTTGTTCTTTATTACTGACTGACTGTTTACTTGTCTTGATTAATTATTTGATCATTTGAAACAATGTTTGTTCTAATTAGATAAGATTTTGTAATCTGTATCAACACAACCAGCCTTAGTAAAACTTTAGTGAGTGATTATAATCTTCATTGACCATGGTATTAACATGGTACTCCAAGGTACTTCAAATAAGATCATTGTGCTTATTTGTAAGTTGTCTCTAATCATCCAGATTTACCATCTGCCTAAAAGTACTCATTATTTTATAGACAAATATTCAGTTCTCCTTATGAACATATAGTTTACTTGCTGCTTACAAATTATAACAAATCTGAGTATCCATCAAAGATCTGATATCACGAACCTCACAAACATGGTAAAAATCTAGCAACTGATTCTTCATTTAAAGTGTTCATTGTACAGCATAGTCCAAGTACCTTGTAAACATGACTCAGGTGTTTTCAAAGTACCTTTCAATGCAAGTCCATTCACTGGGCGGCCATCTTGTGAATGCTCCTAGACAGCTGTTTCCATGGATACAAGCTGCATAAAAGTTTAGCTCCTATCTGTTTTTAATGGTCAAGACTGAAATCTCCAAAACTGTTGTTCAAGATCTCAATCAAACTACATATTTCAAATCAGCAGTGAAATCTGACAACAATGGTCTAATAAATTGTGCTTCTTTAACTCAAATCAACTACTTTTTCAGGCTTGTTCAAATAATGTACATGTACAGTGCATCCGGAAAGTATTCACAGCGCTTCACTTTTTCCACATTTTGTTATGTTACAGCCTTATTCCAAAATGGATTAAATTCATTATTTTCTTTTTCTTTCTAAAAATTCTACAAACAATACCCCATAATGACAACGTGAAAGAAGTTTGTTTGAAATATTTGCAAATTTATTAAAAATAAAAAAATAAAAACATGTGCATAAGTTTTCACAGCCTTTGCCATGACACTCAAAATTGTGCTCAGGTGCATCCTGTTTCCACTGATCATCCTTGATGTTTCTACAACTTGATTGGAGCCACCTGTGGTAAATTCAGTTGATTGGACATGATTTGGAAAGGCACACACCTGTCTATATAAGGTCCCACAGTTAACAGTGCATGTCAGAGCACAAACCAAGCCATAAAGTCCAAGGGATTGTCTGTAGACCTCCGAGACAGGATTGTATTGAGGCACAGAAACATTTCTGCAGCATTGAAGGTCCCAATGAGTACAGTGGCCTCCATCATCCGTAAATGGAAGAAGTTTGGAACCACCAGGACTCTTCTTATAACTGGCCACCCGGCCAAACTGAGCGATCGGGGGAGAAGGGCCTTAGTCAGGGAGGTGACCAAGAACCCGACGGTCACTCTGACAGAGCTCCAGCATTTCTCTGTGGAGAGAGGAGAACCTTCCAGAAGAACAACCATCTCTGCAGCACTCCACCAATCAGGCCTGTATGGTAGAGTGGCCAGACGGAAGACACTCCTCAGTGAAGCATGGTGGTGGCAGCATTATGCTGTGGGGATGTTTTTCAGCGGCAGGAAGTTGTAGACTAGTCAGGATCGAGGGAAAGATGAATGCAGCAATGTACAGAGACATACTTGATGAAAACCTGCTCCAGAGCACTCTGGAACTCAGACTGGGGTGAAGGTTCATCTTCTAACAGGACAACGATCCTAAGCACACAGCCAAGATAACAAAGGAGTGGCTGCGGGACAACTCTGTGAATGTCCTTGAGTGGCCCAGCCAGAGCCCAGACTTGAACCCGATTGAACATCTCTGGAGAGATCTGAAAATGACTGTGCACCGACGCTCCCCATCCAACCTGATGGAGCTTGAGAGGTCCTGCAACGAAGAATGGGAGAAACTGCCCAAAAATAGGTGTGCCAAGCTTGTAGCATCATACTCAAAAAGACTTGAGGCTGTAATTGGTGCCAAAGGTGCTTCAACAAAGTATTGAGCAAAGGCTGTGAATACTTATGTATATGTGATTTTTTTTTTGTTATTTATTTGTAATAAATTTGCAAAGATTTCAAACAAACTTCTTTCACGTTGTCATTATGGGGTATTGTTTGTAGAATTTTGAGGAAAATTATGAATTTAATAAATTTTGGAATAAGGCTGTAACATAACAAAATGTAGAAAAAGTGAAGCGCTGTGAATACTTTCCAGATGCACTGTATATTATCAAGTTGACTAACAGTCAATGTAGGTATCTGAAATGTGAAAGGGTTCTGTCTCTGGTGTTTTCACACCTGTGCACTCTGACTCCTGTAAGTTGCACAAAGCCAGCTATCCAGATAGTAGCTTGTGGTTTCAGTCAGCAACTGACCATATTTTGGCGCAATATGCATCCTATAGTCAGTGAATGGGCTATTGCTGCACCATCTTAGACTCCAAAAAATGATGAA
Source organism: Moxostoma hubbsi (assembly GCA_032164185.1). Lineage (NCBI taxonomy): Eukaryota > Metazoa > Chordata > Actinopteri > Cypriniformes > Catostomidae > Moxostoma > Moxostoma hubbsi. The sequence continues at coordinate 4,240,345 of JAVLUX010000003.1, read as the reverse complement.
ATCAGTCACGAAATAAATGAGAATCCTTTGAACATGTTCTGATCTCTCTCTCTCTCTCTCTCTCTCTGTAGACGGCAGACCCTGTTCATGATCTGTTGTTGGATGTCATCACATGGGTGGGCATCTTGCTCTCCTTGGTGTGCCTGCTCGTCTCGATCTTCACCTTCTGTTTCTTCCGCGGCCTCCAGAGCGACAGGAACACCATCCACAAGAACCTCTGCATTTCGCTCTTCATCGCAGAAACCCTCTTCCTCACCGGCATCAACCGTGCAGACCAGCCTGTATGAGAGAGAATCACTTTTTTTCCCCTTACACCCTGAACACCATAAACACCCCACACCCGTGACCCTAGAAATGACCCCTCATACCCTACCTTAAAATCTTAATATCAAATGATGAAATGTTTTAACATTACACCAGGTACCATTAATACAACATAGACTGAAGTGGAAAATGGACCATTTTGTTATCTAACAAACTTTTGAAGCAAAAAGCAATTTGTGGTCACCAAAAAAAAAAGTTATCTTCATTACAAGTGAACCCGTATTTAATGTCTTGATTATATCTTATTTACCTTACATGGTTTTGTTAGTGGTTTTCATAGACAAGGGCATAACACACAACCTGTCCAGGTTAGGGTATCTACTAAATCTAGCTTGCTTCTACCAATGTCCAGTTGACTTTGTGGCTACATAATGCAAAGTTTGATTGGCCAAACGACTTTTCATTTAAAAAGTTGATAAGCCCATTTATTGTGTTATCTTAATTATGCACGATTATATGGCTAGTTTCATTTGATACTTTACACTGCGCATTGTTCCCTGCTGTACACGATCCTGTCAAAACAGATCTGCAACACACTACTGCCCTAAACCCTACACTTTACACCCTAAACATCCAGTAGCCAAGACCCTAAACCTGTCACTGCTGAAAACCCTTTCTCAGATCAGTTCAGTACAGGCAAAATTGTCTTTCTCGTACAATAATGCATCAGTTTAGCAGCAATGAAGAGAGATGATGTTTTAAACGGCTGACTGCATGTTTTTCTTTGTTCAAGAGAGAGTGAAATAATGTGTGTGTGTCATAAAGGTTTAATATGGGAGTATTCAGTGTTTGTGACTAATGCTGGAACATCAGACATGACTGATAATTTTCTCTATTAAAATAATCTCTATTATGTAATAGTTTTAAATTATCTGAGCAGGTGCTGGTGGTCATTGAACAGCATCCATCAATGTTCACATAACACACCACCTCAAGAGAAAGACTGTGTGTGTGTGTGTGTGCGTGCGTGCGTGAAAATGACACTGTAAAATGAACTAGATTGGTAAAGTTCATCAAGACAAACTGTGATGTTAGATTGACAAAGCCTGGCCTGAAATTTTAAAATAGACAAACCGACCAACAGATAGATTTAAAGCAGATCAAAGGCCTTGTGAGGGTTTGTTTGCATTTGAACTTTCTTGGCCTGTTTGTCCATTGATGTTACACATAATCTCGAGGCTGCCTACACCGGATGTGTTGAAGCGAACAACCAAAATAATTTATTTTGTCTTATTAGCAGGAGTGGCACCTGTGCGTGCATCCGTTTACTGTTGACATGGGTATCCAGTGTAGATAGCATCATTGGTAATTATAGGAGTGATTTACTTTCGTTACATCGTGCCATGCCGTCTGGTGTAGCGAGGGTGTCAGCCTAACACCCTGTCTACACTGGACCTGAGCGATATCACGCTGCAACGCCTTGAGGCTGTCTACACTGTGCGTGTCAAAGCTAACGTTCTTACCCATTTGTTTGTCTTGTTGGCACGAGTAGCACCTGTGTGTGCATCACAAAAAAGAACGGGTCATCTGTTTACTGTCGGGGACGCATCCAGTGTCGTTGATTATAATAGGAATGATTTGCTTGGACTGGGTTTTTGTAGACTGGGTGTATGGGATTTTTCCCATTTCTAATCAAACACTGTGCAAAAACCTTAAGTCCGATCAGTTAGAAACGATATAGCACAATGAGTCAGAACAGTCTAGTTGTCAAGCCAACATAATGACATTTTTAAACCACTTTCCCGAACGCTCCCCCCATCTGCAATGTGGTCGGAGAACTAGACAGACATGCCTCAAACTGACAGCATTGGTTGAGATAATGTTGTTATGTTGGACCCAAGAAGTCAAGGTTTGGCTGGTTAGGATGGTCTGGTTAGACCTTGCTGGTAGATGCCGCAAATCTACCCTCTGGAGACAAAAAGCATCTTTATCCATTATGTCATACAAAGGCAAAACACAGTAACTAGCACAACACTGAAACAGGTTAAATGGATTCAAATGTATTAGTTATTACTGTTTTGAAAGCATCACAGTGTTTACACATTTTAGGGAAATCAGACCATGTGTACCTTACTTATATTTGTGTCCACAAATATAGCTGGGATAGAAGAAAGTTTATTAACATTAAAAAAAATGACACACTTCACCGTTAAGAAAGGGTTATTTATGAGATGATGACTGTCACAGTTTTTTTTATGTGATGTCTGTGTGTTTCAGATCGCCTGCGCTGTGTTTGCGGCTCTCCTGCATTTCTTCTTCCTGTCTGCATTCACTTGGATGTTTCTGGAAGGCGTGCAGCTGTATATCATGCTGGTGGAGGTGTTTGAGAGCGAACACTCACGCCGCAGATACTTCTACCTGGCCGGATATGGCATTCCTGCACTCATAGTGGCCGTTTCTGCTGCAGTAGATTACCGCAGCTACGGAACTGACAGCGTGTAAGACACACATGCATATACAGAACACAGCCCCACTGGGATCTACACAAGTGCTTGTGTTTGTGATTGGAGCAGGGTTATGGTGTACTGTTGCGGAAATTAAAGTTTGAATAATTGATGGAAATCTCATTTATCAGCCAGAAGACACAAGTCAACCTGCAGTATAATCTCATGTGTGTGTGCGCTCTCACAATTAAGTGACTTGAGTGATATGTCTCTCTTCTATTTTCAGGTGCTGGTTGCGGTTGGACACTTATTTCATCTGGAGTTTTATAGGCCCTGCCACACTCATCATCATGGTAACTAGTCCTGATGAATGAAAAAAACCCTACACCCTAGACACTACATCTTAAACATTACAACTTTTGCATTACACCCTAGACCTAATATGTACACCCTTAACCCCAAACCTAATCCTATACATTACTCCATAAATGCTAACCCCTAAAACTTATACGGTTTGTCTTACATAACTTGTATCCAAAACCCTACATCTAATACCTTACAATGTATACCATACAGCTTAATCCCTAGACAAACATCACCTGAATCCTACTTCTACACCTTATAACTTACAACTTAAACCCTCACCTTAGACCTAAAACCCTAAACTCTACGGTGTATCCTATATCTTTCACCCTACAGGCTAAACACTACAACTTAGATTGTACATCTTAAATACATTATACCCTAAAACCTGTTCTGTCTTAACCCCACCCTGAACCCTGCATGTTATACCCTAGACCTTAAACCCTAAACCCCACAACTTATCTTAGATCTTACACCCTACATGCTAAACCCTACCACTTATACCCTGCACCCTAGACCCTACAGCATAAACCCTAGTCACTATACCTTATACCCTATTCTCTAAACTTCACCATGAAACCTACCATTTATACCCTACACATTAGACCCAATACCTTCTGCTCTACATCCTAAACCATTACACTTTATACCCAACACATTATACCCTAAATCCTAAACATAACACATTATGCACTAAACCCTACACCTCATACCATACATTTTGGAACCTTTACAGTCTAAACCCTAAATCCCACACCATATCCTAGATCACTTACACTAAACACTACACATTACATTCTAAATCATCCTAAACACCATATATACCTTGCAACCCTAAATCCAACAGCTTATACCATTAAACAATACCTTATACAACCTATAACATAATACGCTCTTCAACCAAAATCCAACATCCAACATCCCGTAGCCCAAAACCATCAACCCTCTTCTAACGATTGTAATCAGCATGTTTGATTCCTAAACCATTCCTGTGCTCCTGTGTTTCCCAGCTGAATGTGATCTTCCTGGGAATCGCTCTCTACAAGATGTTTCACCACACCGCTATCCTGAAGCCAGACTCTGGTTGCCTTGACAACATCAAGTAAGCCTAACAGTGATGGGTGTAGACTTTTTTGGGTGAAGTCTCTAAGTGCGATCTACCTGTTTGTTGAACACTGACAGATATGGGGAATGTTTAGGCAACCTGTTTGGAAACGGTCATTATAGTTACAATTAGGTTTGGTGCCGCTTGTAGCATAGAATTAAACTCCAGCTTTAAGGACAGTGTATATGTGTGTATGTGGTCCAACTGATCAGTTCAAATCGCTCATTTTTCATATTACTGTAGTAGATTGAGGTGAAAGTAAAACTGGCACAGGAATCCCACAGTGTATGCGTGTGTATTCTATGGGGAGGATGTTGTTACCTGACGATCTGTGTTGTTTCACAGGAAAGAGCAGCAGACATTCTGCACAAATTAACTTCTGCATGCACATGAATATTCATCACACACCAGCCACTCAGGAAAGCAGGGGCTAAAGCTATAAATATGCAAATACATGACTGTCCATTTAGTGTGCAGTGTGCAGGACAGTGAGCGGATGTGTGTGCCTGTGCATACGTGTGCTTACGTGTGCTTATTTGTGTTTGAGAGAGATTCATGAAAAGACCTTTTGCGACAATGATTTTGTAGAATCGGTGCCATTAATTAAGCTATTAATTAAATAGCTACTTACTACATAGGAAATTGGTTGCTTTGGACAATGGTCAGTGATACAGTTTTGCGGTCATTATTCAATAATATTTGACTGCAGAATGCAGGGATTGATGAGTCAGAATCATATATTGCAGCGAGCTATGAAATAAGTGAGATTCGAAGTATATAAAGATATATTCAAATACATACTAATATATACTGTAAGATGATAGAGGATGTAGTAAGACTGATTTTATTACATAATTTGCAGTGTTTATGTGTGTTGATGCTCAGTGTTGAGCTCTTCTGCTGTGATTCCTTTTTATTGGTAACAGTGAATCCTAAACACAAGTTGTTTTTTTTTAATAAACAAGTCAAAAGAAAAAAATCACACTGCTTTGTGGCATTTAACAAAGCATCTATGATTGCTTAACAACCCCAGAGCTCATAGTAGGTTTGTCTCCAATGGTTGTATACATAATCACTAAAAATCTCTATTTATGGTAAATAAAAATAATGTGATGTTTACTTTCGAACTCAACTGCTGCACTCTGATTAAGGATATTCTTGAAATAATTTTTTACATAAATTTGAAGGGACTGATCTAAACTGAAGCACTGCATTCTCAACAACAGCGTAGTGATGTGTTTGATTAATTCACAAGCGAGGGTCTTATAACACTCAGACTTCTCCCCCTCCATGAGGTCTCAGACGAAATTGGATCAGTCTTGTATTCAGATGTTCTATTCATGCTAATAATCAGATGATTATAGTCTGTTGTTCATAGTTTTCATACTCTGCTGTATTTGTTTGAAATTAGACATACATACAATTCCAATAAAGCAGATCTAGACCAGTGGAACTGGAGAGGAGGAGGGTTTCAGAGAAAAACACTCTGTTGTGAAACCAGCTTATCTGCTAAAGTGAACAATTTATGACAGAGGGAGTAAACAACTTGACTGGCTACTCGATGACATTAAGCTTACATTATTAGCTTACACCATTCGAGCCGATTGGCTAAACATATCACATTTGAGCAAACCGATTGGCTAACAAATAACATCTTGCACTATGTAGAGTTTAATGCCTGAGCTTCCTTCATTTTAAACAGTATTGTAAAATCACTATCAACTCAAAACAATATATGCGGCATACCAACCTATTAAGCTTTTTTTCCCATAAAACCGGTGTGCGTATGTCTTTCTTTGTAAGTGTGTTTGCGTGAACTTCGACGTTTCCACTGTTCACCATGATATGATTTATGACTGTGCTCTCTAAGAAATAAAAACAAAAAAGATTTAAAAGTGTGTGTGTATGTGTACGTCAGTGATATATAAAGCTATTTGTAATGCCGAGTTATTAACGTCAAACCATCTAGAGGTCATGACCTCATTGCTTCAGTCTTGTCATGCCACAAATCCAGATATAGGTATATCGGTCCCTTCATTTGTGTCTGTGTATATGGTGACTATGGCTTTGGTAAGTCATTTGTTTGGTTTGTGTTCAAAAGGTAGGGTTCCCGGTCAAGTTGAACCTGATGTGAATGAGTGTTGTACCTGTAAGTTTAGTAACAGTTGGATAGTTGCTGTTGCTTTTTTTTCAGTTGTTTTTTATTTGTTTAACTGTCATTGTTATTACTTTTTAAGGTTTTTTTTGTAATCTGCACATTTCAAATGATTTTCTTTTCTCTTTCTCTGTGTTTCTTGTTCATGTTTCTGTTGTTGTATTTGTCCAGCTATCGCTATTATGATGGTTGTGTCATAGTGGAGTGGCGCTGGTAAGATCAAATGGTTTATAAACAAACATACAATTTTTCCCTCCAAAGGCCACCATCACCAGTCCTCTCTTTTCCTCCTGTGTTTGTTTGTGTGTGTGTGTATGTATGCATGTATGTGTGTGTGTGTGTGTGTGGGGGGGGGGGGGGTCTTCCTTTGAGAGGGGTTGAATGGGTGCTTGCGTCTTCAGTTCCAGCGATTTACGTTAGGGTCATGGTTAACGGCATGACGAGACAATTCAATCCTTTGTTTTACTTGCACTTGCCTTGTAGGAACACTCAGTGTTTCTACAAGGTTCTGTAAAGAGAAAAACTCAGCACCTTGAGGAAATTATTCATGCCATATTATTACCGTCCAGAAGACTTTCTGCTTCCAAATAGCTCATTTAAGGCTTCCATTGGCATGCAGATTCGCACTTGGAGACAGAATCAGACAATATGACAAATTACTGCTAATTCACTCAAAACGTTTAAAAGCAGTCAGAGGCATCTTTTATCATAATTCAGGTTAATTTTTCATGTTTAACCCCAGTGATCTGCAACAGGGTACCAGAGGAAGGAGACACATTCGTCTTGTGTTTGTAAAACTCCCAGCAGGACGTTTTTAATGCAATAAATCGCCACTATTAAATTCAACTTCAAATGCACCCTGGGTTTTTTAGTGCGAGTGGTTGTGTGAGAGAGAAGATATGACTGAGTTTACTGATTATCTGTAATTGATTATCATATCTTTCGGAAATTAGAAAGTTTAAGTGAATTATCTGTGGTTTAGTGATATCTCAAAGACGGTCTCTGGAGACGAGATCTTTACTCCTGCATTTGTGTGAGAGACATTGCGATATTGGTCCCTTAAGCAAAGAGTGAACAAATGGAGGGATAACACTAGAAAAGTGTATTACATATAAGTGCGTGGTAATGAAGAGCTCTCAGTGGTCTGAATAGAGTGGGCCCCTACACATTTGTATTTATAAAGGTCTGGGGATTTAAATTCATCTTAAGCAATAATGTATTGTTACGATCCCAAGGGAGACGGGCATAATTAATAAAATTGTAACACTATATTTAAACCTCACACAATACAGAAAAGCTGTCATAAATGGAATGATTCAGTTCAGGCTAAAGTAGACCACAGACATAGTGATGTGAGTTTGATGGAGCCCAGAATGGATCAAGCACCTCTACCATTGGAAGGAAACCACTTAAGTAGAATGGAAACCCTGCACAACAGTGTTCCCAATCACCCATCAGCCAGCCAATCATCTGCAAAAAGACACACAGACGCACTCACAGAAGGGACAAAGAAACACAAACAGGTAGCGGCCAATAGGGTCGTCACAGTATTTTGAAAAATGGATAGTTCTGGTCCTGGATGCCCATAGAGGGTAACTATTAGCCTTAGTTTACATGTCAGGGATTATATCATCTAGGGTAAAAAAAAATTGTGTCTTTAATATTTTTATGTTAGGGCTGTCAATTTAACAATTTAGGTGAATTCATTGTATGAACAAATTAACACAATTAGGGGGCCTGGGTAGCTCAGTGGTAAAGATGCTGGCTACCACCCATGGAGTTCGCTAGTTCGAATCCAGGGTGTGCTGAGTGACTCCAGCCAGGTCTCCTAAGCAAACAAATTGGCGCGGAGGGTAGAGTCACATGGGGTAACCTCCTCGTGATCGCTATAATGTGGTTCTCGCTCTCGTTGGGGCGCGTGGTGAGTTGTGCGTGGATGCCGCAATGGATGGCGGGAAGCCTCCACACATGCTATATCTCTGCGGTAATGTGCTCAACAAGCCACATAAGATGCGCATGTTAATGGTCTCAGACGCGGAGGCAGCTGAGATTTGTCCTCCGCCACCCAGATTGAGGGGAGTCACTACGCCACCACGAGGACTTGGAGCACAGTGGGAATTGGGCATTCCAAACTGGGAGAATTATCACAATTAATCATGCTCCCTGACCTATATGAAAAATTCTGTAATAAGGAATTTTCAGAACAAGCTTAAAATACAATTTTCTTATTTTTTCAAGTCTTTATCTTAGAAAAAGAGAAAGCTGGTGAAGCTGTTCACAAATGGAACGTTCTTGGTTTCAAAACAGTTTGACGGAGCGCAACAGAATGACATTACGGCTGAGATCTCTGCAAAGAGTGTATTATGCGATCTCCTTGGTGTCATCAGCTTGGCACGCACACTCAAATCAGAATGTCTCCCAATCCTTCTGAAGCACGCACAGACCATGTATTCATGTCATAAAATTTCAGCCTTTTGCGGTTCAATATTGACATATTACTACATAGTGATTAATCGTGCAGGCTTGAAGGATCGTGAAATGAGTCTAATGACGCGCTCTTTAGGAAATGCAGTGGCCAAATAAAAGGTGCGTTAATGTTATCGCTATTTTCACATTAAAATGAATAGTTCAGACTCTTCTGATTGTATGAGGCCCATCCAAAGCTGTTGTAAAGTCATTCTACAAATGGGTTACTTATAGTTGACAGCATATTTAGCCAAGATATGCAAAATATTTTTAACATAAAAACATTTTTATACATCAGGACTCTTTTTTTTCTCTCCCCAATTTTGAATTCCCATGCGCTCTTAAGTCCTCGTGGTGGCATAGTGACTCGCCTCAATCTGGGTGGCAGAGGACGAATCTCACTTGCTTCCGCATCTGAGACTGTCAATCCATGCATCTTATCACGTGTTTTGTTGAGCACGTTACCATGGAGACGTAGCTTGTGTGGAGGCTCACACTATTCTCCTCAGCATCCACGCACAACTTGCCACGCGCCCCAACGAGAGCGAGAACCACATTATAGCGACCATGAGGAGGTTAACCCAACGTGACTCTACCCACTCACCCGGGCCAATTGGTTGCTTAAGAAGCCTCACTGGAGTCACTCAGCACGCTCTGGATTCGAACTTACGACTCCAAGTGTGGTAGTCACTGACTTTACTTGCTGAGCTACCCAGGCCCCCTGTACACATTAGCTTTAACGAAAACCTTTAAAGTGGATTAAGATTGTCTTCATAATGTATTGGATATTTACTAGCCTATATGCTTAAAATAAAGTGTTACTGAAATTCATCTTAAAATGTTTGAATTCTTTTGATATTTTTCACTTCAGATTTTCCCTTCTTCGCTGCTACACAAATACCCCATCCGTCACACCCCCAAGTGTTTATAGGCCAATCAACCCGATTAAATGCCCCTGTCATAAAGATGGATGCTGCAAAATGATGCTAAATAGTCTCCACTTTAATTCCATCAATCATTTATTTTTGCTGTGCACCTGTTGTGGTTATTAGACCCCAACTTGGCGTGTGTGTGTGTGTGGTAATTACCCCTAGCACCTGTGCATCTCTGTAATTGCCCCTGTGTGTGTCTGTGAGTGATTTGTGATATGGTGGTGTTTTGTGTTGAGTGTGTAAGTGTTAAATCTTGTTTGTGACTTGCATCATCAGAAAAATATGTTTTTCGACTATTGATGGTAAAATGTTATATATAATAATAATAATAATAATAATAAAGGGGAGGATCTCTGCTTTCTAATGCCACCTAGAATGAGCTTCTAGTCCAATCAATGCATTGAAGTGAGGATTGATTGAAATTGATGGCAGATTTACTGTATTATACTGTAGATGCAAGCAGTCCTAACTGTATCATGGAGGACAATAAAACCAAAAAGAAATATATCGGAAACTATCGACATTTTTGCAGATAACCGAAAGTTGCAAAAAGCAACTATTGGCACCCTTTAATTGTTAAAATCAATAAACCGGTCTACCGCTAACTGATACATCGAAGCTAAGTTTCATTTTAATTTCATGTGAGTGAGTTCTGCTCTGAAATGTCTGTTTATTTATACTAATATTTTTTTGCTTTTCCTTTTATTCCATTAAATTCTTCAGTTATGAGGATTATGATCCAGAGATCAAGTAAGCATATAGTATATCCAGCATCTCTCCATCTTTCCCCTCTGTCTCTCCAACTCATATTTCTCTCATTCCTTGACCTCATAATCAGTAAATAAGCCCACTTCACTCGCTTCTTGTTTTTACGTTCTCATTCACAGTCCAATACAGAGTGCTGTCAATCATTCTGACAGCCTCTGTGGCCCTCTGTCTTTACCTCTCTCATTTTTTCATTCTCCACTCATAACCTTCTTGGCACCCTTAAATTTTCCCCTCTTTATTGTGTAAGCTGTCCTGAGGTGTCTCAAAGCGGAGGTTCTGAAATACATGTTATTCAGGACAAGGCCATTTTAGCGGTAAATAGATGTCATCCTCTCAGTGTGATGGGCCGTTTCTGGAAACAAAATCTTTTTAATAAAATGCTAACGGAAGTATCACTGTTTCTATTGCTCATACTTCGGATGAGGAATTCGAACAAACTCTAACCCTTAGTTTTAAGCTTTGAAGCTTTACGGATATGACTGATACCTCAGATTACACAAATTGTTGATGTTAATTTTCTAATCAATATTGGTTATGTTTTTCACCTGGTGCACGATAAAAGAAATATCCCCTTGATTTACAATGAATGAGGGACCCAGCTATACGCTGAGCCAAAACATTATGATTACCTGCCTAATATGCTGTTGGTCCTCGGTGTGCCACTAAAACAGTGCTGACTCATGGAGGCATGGACTCTACAAGACACCCCTGAAGGTGTCCTGTGGTATCTAGCACCAAGACATTGGCAGCAGATCCTTCAAGTCCTGTAAGTTGCGAGGTGGAGCTGGCGTGGATCTGACTTGTTCAAGCACATCCCGTAGATGCTCAATCGGATTGAGATTTGGGAAATTTGGATGCCTGGACAACACCTTGAACTCTACCTCATGTTCCTCAAACCATTCCCAAACAATGTGTGCAGTGTGGCAGGGCGCATTATCCTGCTGAAAGAGGCCAATGCCATTAGGGAATATCATTGCCATGAAGGGGTGTACCTGGCCTGCAACAATGTTTAGGTAGGTGGCACATGTCAAGTTGACATCCACATGAATGGCCGGACCCGGGATTCCCAGCAGAATATTTCCCAGAGCATCACACTCCAGCTTGTCGTCTTCCCTTAGTGCATCCTGTCGCCATCACTTCCCCAGGTAAATGGCGCACACGTGCACGGCAGTTCAGATGCTCTCATGCCCATTGTAGGCACTTTCAATGGTGGACAGAAGACATCATGGGCACTCTGACCGCTCTGTGGATACATAGCAGCAGGATGCGATGCACTGTGTGTTGTGACATATTCCTCCCATAACTATCATTAGAATTTTCAGTAACTTGTGCCACAGTAGACCTTCTTTTGCATCGATGAGCCTTCAGTGCCCAACAGCCTGTTGCCAGTTTGTGGTTTGTCCCTTCTCGGACCACTGTCGGTAGGTACACACAACTGCTGACCAAGAGCACCCCACAAGCCTTGCCATTTCAGAGATGCTCTGACCCGGTCAGAGATGAGGCCAACATCCCTTGTCAAAGTTGCTCAGGTCTTTACTCCTGCCCATTTCTCCTGCATTCAACACTATACGAACTCATTGTTTGCTTACCATCTAATCTACTCAGACATGACATGTGGCCTTGTTAGGAGAAAATCAACATTATTCACTTCACATGCGAGTGGTCATATTGTTTTGGCTCATCGGTATATCTAGAGACCAGAATATTATAGAGGCTTTGGGGAACCACTCACAACACCCTAGCAACCCCATAACATTGCACTAAAAACCATTTAGGACATTTTAGAATCACTCAAAAATGCATAAAACACCACAGGAACTGCATGGCAATGTACCAGTAACCACTCGGGAAAACCTTACTAATCGCAAAGCAAAACCCAAGCCACCACCCAAAACATTCATTGTGCTAGCATTGTGGGAGTGAGTTTTAAACATATAAGCATCACCCCCACAATAAGCTTCATGCAAGCTGTCAAATCACAAAGACAAGATTGTTAATGAAAAAAGTAACCAAAAAATTTGAGTTGGCTCTATGAAAGATACATATATGTATAAATACACAATTTATCTTGTAGCCTAAGCTAAAGTCAATAATCTGTGTCCCTTGACTATGATTTGGTTCGAATTTAATGGAAAACTATGTGAGTGGTGCTCAGTGACATGGCGGAATTTTGAACAGCCCACTGAGTCGTAACCGACCGCCACTGGTGTGCATACATTCAGAGAAAACAATGATTTTTGAAGGCTAATAGGGAGCGTTTTCAAAACGCTGAATTTTTGGTGGAGGAAAGCAGCATTCTAGTGTGGATGAGAGGCATAAACATAGCAAAATCAATGTGTTTTCAAACTAAAACATATTATTGTATGTGACGAGGAGGAGGGCAGGGCTGTGACTACACATGCCTGGCCCCCAATCGGGCTAATCAGCCGAGGAGAGGGATAAATGCAGCAGTTTGAGAGAGAGAGAGCCACATGCAGCTGCCATGTTCGTTTATGTTCTTGTCTTTTTATTTAAGTTTTCAGTAAATATTACTTTGATGGTTTGTCCAGTTCCCACCTCCTACTTGCCTTAAGGCCCCGTTCAGGGGTAAAAAGAATTTCTATATAGCCGAGCAACAGTATACTGTTTGCAAACATTCAGACACCTGCCACACCGCTGTGGGAGGCGTTTAGAGGAGCATTTAAACATGAGGACGCAACATGTAAAACCTCAACTAATGTGACATTAAAATTATGAGTAGAATTTACATGAGGTCAGTTAATGAAGCTGTTTTAACCACTCAATGATGATTTAAATTAATATGCAGTTGAAAATGTTTAATTTCTCTTTTTGGATTCTGATTTCATGACGCTAACATGCTATACATGGCGATAATATGTGCCAATAACACTCTGTTATTGTAATTTATGATGACAATGTGGAGGTGAGGGCAAGGTTGAGCGCCTGTCTGGGGAGAGAGAGAGAAAGAGGTAAGGACATCCACCTGAGATGAAATGAGACTAAATTGCATTCTATGTTCACAGTGAGAGTCGGAGGAGATAAAAGATGGCCAGTCCATAGAAAGAGATACAGACCAGAGACTTTGTGTGAGCGCTGAAAAGCCGATACTGATGTGTGTGTGCTTTAAAGTGATTGAACAAGTATTAAAAGTTCACTCACGTGAACTGTGAAACCGGCTCCCACTTCCTCCTTAACCATCAATGAACTTTGTTACACTGGTGCCGAAACCCAGGAAGGATGAGGGTACGCTGCTATGGAGTCATCTTCACCGCTGGAGGAAGTCTTCCGATCCCTCGGCAGCATCCACCAGGCTCAACACCAGGCCCTCATGGATCTACGGGCAGAAGCCTTTCTGGAGCTCTTCGAGCACATGGTCCAAGCTCTGGAATGGCCGTGGGTGCAATGGGCAGTCTGCCTCTTACCGCGGCTGACCGGGGAGGCCCAACTCGTGGCCCAACAGCTCCCTGTCGACAACCTCCAGAGGTAGCCTGAGCTGAAGAAAGGGTCAGCCTCAGTCCACAATCAGTGGTTCCGATCCCTGGCACTGAACGAAGACCCGCTCCTGACGCCTGCTGGCGGTGGGTGCTGGCTGAGGAGCCCAGTGACGTTGGGAATTTCATCGATCTCGTGGTGCTGGAGCAATTCATCTCCCGACTATCCACCTGAGATGAATTGTGACTAATTACCATTCTATGTTCACAGTGAGAGTCGGGGGAGATAAAAGGCAAGTACACAGAAAGAGAGGGAGAGAGATACAGACCAGAGACTTTGTGTGTATTCTTGAGACTCTTTATATTTGAGTGCTGAAAAGCCCCTCTGTTGTTGAAAAGTGATTGATCAAGTATTAAGTTGACTCGCGTGGACTGTGAAACCGGCTCCCGCTTCCTCCTCACCCATCATTCAACGAACTTTGTTACAGACACTGATACTACTGCAAAGATAGGTTTATACGAGAATACAGACAAAAGAATGGTTATGGAGGTATACAGTATCTTACTTTGGACAGATGTGTGAATGGTTTTCGCTGCAGACGGCAAATGAGTGAATGGGCACTTGAGAGTATTTGAGCAGATTTATTCCTAGACTAATTAAAAATTTAAATCTCATGACATGTTCTTGAAAAATGTCTGTACGCGAGCGTTCTTATTGATGTAGGTACATTTGCACACTAATAACTCTGCACACCGGTGTGTTCATTTTGAATACTGAATGAATAACGTATAGTAGGTGGAGCTTCAGGTCACACCTAATAATGACGTGGACCAATGGCATCAAGAACGTGTTTAGCAACCGGTTAGAAGTTTTCCTAAAAGTTTTCCCAGACGAGCTCTTACGAATCACTCAAACGAACACAAAAACACTTTTGGGCAGATTTTCAGAATCAGCTTTATTGCCAAGCATGCTTACACATACAAGAAATTTGATTTGGTGTCAGAAGCTTCCAGTGTGCAATAGCAACAACACTGAAATAATAAAAATGAGTGAATGGAATATAAAGCATATATAAAAATACACAATAAGACACAAAAATATACATATATGCAACGTACAGTATGTGTGTGCGGAAGAGGGTATGTATAGGATATGTTTAATAAGTATAATAGCCTAAGCTTGTTATTGCACATATTATTGCTCAGTGGGGCAGTTTTAACTGTTCATGAGATGGATGGCCTGAGGGAAAAAGTGGTTCTTGTGCCTGGCTGTTCTGGTGCTGAGTGCTTTGTAGCGCTGGTCAGAGGGCAACAGTTCAAAGAGGTAGTGTGCTGGGTGAGTGGTTTTACTCGCCCTTTTCCTCACTATAGATGTGCACAGTTCTTGGAGGGTGGGAACAGGACCCTTACAAAAAACTAGACTTGCCGCAAACTTGAAGCTAATTTACAGCTCGTTATTTACACATGCAAATGAGCTTGTGATCTGCCAAAAATGTTTGCTAGAAGTTTGCAGATCTTCACCAGTAGTGATGAACCTCTGCCAGACCTTAATTTGCCGCAAGTTTGCCACTAAGCACATTTGCATGTGAAATTTATCAGTGAGTAATTTGAGGCAAATTTGCAAAGAAATCTACATTTTTGTAAGGGAAGAACCAGTAATCCACTGAGCAGTCTGAACTGTCCTTTGTAGACTTCTGATGTCCGATTTGGTCATCTTGGATGAGGCTGATGACAGTTGTGCCATTTGCAAACTTCAGGAGCTTGACAGAGGGGTCCTTGGCAGTGCAGTCATTGGTGTACAGGGAGAATAGAAGGGAGAGCACACATCCCATGTCTGGGCCTAGAGTGTACTATATCTTTTCTAACTGATTGGATTGATGGTTTTTGCACAGCAGATAATCAAAACTTAGTCACATAGACGTATACTCTGTCTACAACAGACGGGAGCATCGCATCATGTAGCGTTAAAAGCAAATCGCTCCCATCTACGCCGGAAGGGTTTGTTGCGTCTTGTTCTATTGGTGATGCTGCAGAGCTATTAATTTATTTTGGCATCCAACTAAAATAAAATGGTTTTACTTGCCAAATTTCGTTCATGTGAATCTTTTTGCCATTGATTGTATTCATTACTTCATACTTCAATAACTTCTGACTGTTTTATTAAAGCCAGCTAGTGATCTTTCTCATCTCTGGTATGATAATTTAAATAAGATTTTGTTTATGTCCTTATGTATATGCAGTTTTAGCCACAATAACATTAAATTAGTAGATACAGCTTATTCATCCATTTAACAGTTGCTGAAGTCTACTCAAGCTCACATCTGATTGATTACACCCTGTCTAGACCTGACACGAGCTGCACAACGTGACAAAAGCAAATCCCTCCAATTATAATCATTGATGCTGTCCACACTGGGATATGTAAGACCCATCGTGCCGACAGTATATGGCAATTTTGCGCTGAATGCACTGGCGCTACTGTCAATAAGACAAATAAACAGTTTAGAATGTTCGTGTTGACGTGTGTTGAGAAAACAGAGGAGAGAGGCTTGAGTGGGGATTTGAGGAGAGAGATATAATGGAATAATTCATGGGATGACAAAATTTGTCAGGTGACAAAATTCCTAGATGGCGGTGTCTGTTGGGTGTTTGGTCTTTTAATAGTCCTCAACTTTTCTTCCTCAGTGTAAAAGAACAAAGAAAAAAAGAAAAGGCAACTTAACCAAAAGACCCGAGATATTTAATAGTCTTTTTTTGTGCTTCCATAAGTCATATTTTTGGGAATATTTCAT
The DNA here is from genome assembly GCA_032164185.1 of Moxostoma hubbsi. Classification (NCBI taxonomy): domain Eukaryota; kingdom Metazoa; phylum Chordata; class Actinopteri; order Cypriniformes; family Catostomidae; genus Moxostoma; species Moxostoma hubbsi. Next base: position 4,223,625 of record JAVLUX010000003.1, on the reverse strand, counting down.
ATCTATATACACCGATCAGCCACAACATTAAAACCACCTGCCTAATATTGTGTAGGCCCCCTCGTGCCAACAAAACAGTGCCAACCCGCATCTCAGAGTAACATTCTGAGATAATATTCTTTTCATCACAATTGTACAGAGTGGTTATCGGAGTTACCGTAGTCTTTGTCAGTTCAAACGTGTCTGGCCATTCTCTGTTGATCTCTCTCATCATCAAGGCATTTCTGTCCACAGAACTGTTACTCACTGGAGGTTTTTTTTTGTCTTTGGCACCATTCTGAGTAAATTCTAGAGACTGTTGTGTGTGAAAATCCCAGAAATACTCAAACCAGCCCATCTGGCACCAACAATCATCCATGCGATCATCCAATCGTGTGGCAGCAGTGCAGTATATAAAATCATGCAGATACGGGTCAGGAGCTTCAGTTAATGTTCACATCAACCATCAGAATGGGAAATACATTTTATCTCATTTATTTGTACTGTTGCATGATTGTTGGTGTCAGATGGGCTGGTTTGAGTATTTCTGTAACTGCTGATCTCCTGGGATTTTGACACTATCTGGCCATTTTGTAGATCCATCTGATCCAAGTATGTAATAATGTTTGGCAAAACACCCATGCATTTAGGGGTTAAATTAAATGTCTGGGTTTAAACAAGTTATGCTCAGTAAGCAGCATTTGGGCATAATTTAGATTACCACAAAAAATAATTTTGACTCGTCCCTACTTTTCTTTAAAAAAAGCAAATATTGAGGTTACAGTGAGGCACATGCAATGAGTTTGCACTAGCTTTAGTGCACTGGCCAACCTCAGTCTAACAATTACAATAACAAGATAATCAACAAATTCACACAGTGTGGGGTGATGGTAAAGCATTTAAATTACATTTGTAAGGTGCTGTCTTTACAGAAGTTTAGCCAAATTCACAGCCAGGTGACTCCATCCTTCGCTACATAGGGCAAGCCGTGGCCGTTAAGACCGTTAAATGTCCAACATTACACAAAGTGTTTTGTTGGTTTAAGTTTATCAACCAAGTACTCATTGTACACTTCTATGCATTGCTTTTTCAGTGTTAAACTACTCTCTGTACAAAATGGCGTAGAATAGTGAGGAAATTAGTGATTTGGACGCACCTACACTCTATCTTATCTATCTATGTATCTGTCTGTCTGTCATTTATGTCAAGGCTTTTTCAAGCCAACACCAAAGTTTGTCTTGCACTTACACTTGCAGAAACAATATGACATTTCTGTATAGTGTTTGTGTGTGTAGCATTGTGCCATTAGTGTATATTGGGTGTGCAGCATATGTAATAGTGTATTATTTTGCTGTTAAATTGAGCTGGATGTAATCAGTGGAGTGGATCCGTCGCCCTGCAGGTGAACACAACACAGACACAATCGGTTCAGCTTTTTCTGAAATGAACAAGGGGATGTGTCTGCTAACTGCTGTCACAGAGAGAGAGAGAGATTTTTCTGGCAAGAGAGAAAGAAATAAAGGAATTCTTAAAGGAATAGTACATGAATAAAATTAAACAAATTAAAATTCTGTAATGAGAGATAATGCATTACACTCATGAATTAAATTCCTTTCTGAAGAGATATGGTAGGTTTTGGTGTGAAACACCATTTTACAGAAAGAAACCAAGTTCAGTCATGGCAACTCTAAGATTTAGCATTTTAATGTGGGTATGACATATTGATAGGATATTGTGTTGGCAGACTAGATCTGCTAGGCTACTACTAGAACATTCACAGACATACTAAGTTAAGCATGTGTATGTTAGCTAGATGCCTTGGCCTGCTTGGCCGAATGGAATAATGCTAATGATCCTAAAGCTCTATGTGTGCTTGGGCCTGCTTGGCCGATTGGCTTAAACAGCTAGTGACCTGACTAATAATCTGTACCTGGACTCGGAAAGCCCAGAGCTTATTTAAGTAGTGACTTAGCCTAGCTATGTGTGGATTTACACTACCGTTCAAAAGTTTGGGGTCACCCAAACAATTTTGTGTTTTCCTGAAAAGTCACACTTATTCACCACCATACGTTGTGAAATGAATAGAAAATAGAGTCAAGACATTGACAAGGTTAGAAATAATGATTTGTATTTGAAATAAGATTTTTTTTACATCAAACTTTGCTTTCGTCAAAGAATCCTCCATTTGCAGCAATTACAGCATTGCAGACCTTTGGCATTCTAGCTGTTAATTTGTTGAGGTAATCTGGAGAAATTGCACCCCACGCTTCCAGAAGCAGCTCCCACAAGTTGGATTGGTTGGATGGGCACTTCTTGCGTACCATACGGTCAAGCTGCTCCCACAACAGCTCAATGGGGTTCAGATCTGGTGACTGCGCTGGCCACTCCATTACCGATAGAATACCAGCTGCCTGCTTCTGCTCTAAATAGTTCTTGCACAATTTGGAGGTGTGTTTAGGGTCATTGTCCTGTTGTAGGATGAAATTGGCTCCAATCAAGCGCTGTCCACTGGGTATGGCATGGCGTTGCAAAATGGAGTGATAGCCTTCCTTATTCAGAATCCCTTTTACCCTGTACAAATCTCCCACCTTACCAGCACCAAAGCAACCCCAGACCATTATATTACCTCCACCATGCTTAACAGATGGCGTCAGGCATTCTTCCAGCATCTTTTCATTTGTTCTGCGTCTCACAAACGTTCTTCTTTGTGATCCAAACACCTCAAACTTGGATTCATCTGTCCACAACACTTTTTTCCAGTCTTCCTCTGTCCAATGTCTGTGTTCTTTTGCCCATCTTAATCTTTTTCTTTTATTGGCCAGTCTCAGATATGGCTTTTTCTTTGCCACTCTGCCCTGAAGCCCAGAATCCCGCAGCCGCCTCTTCACTGTACATGTTGACACTGGTGTTTTGCGGGTACTATTTAATGAAGATGCCAGTTGGGGACCTGTGAGGCGTCTGTTTCTCAAACTAGAGACTCTAATGTACTTATCTTCTTGCTCAGTTGTGCAACGCGGCCTCCCACTTCTTTTTCTACTCTGGTTAGAGCCTGTTTGTGCTGTCCTCTGAAGGGAGTAGTACACACCGTTGTAGGAAATCTTCAATTTCTTAGCAATGTCTCGCATGGAATAGCCTTCATTTCTAAGGACAAGAATAGACTGTCGAGTTTCAGATGAAAGTTCTCTTTTTCTGGCCATTTTGAGCGTTTAATTGACCCCACAAATGTGATGCTCCAGAAACTCAATCTGCTCAAAGGAAGGTCAGTTTTGTAGCTTCTGTAACGACCTAAACTGTTTTCAGATGTGTGAACATGATTGCACAAGGGTTTTCTAATCATCAATTAGCCTTCTGAGCCAATGAGCAAACACATTGTACCATTAGAACACTGGAGTGATAGTTGCTGGAAATGGGCCTCTATACACCTATGTACATATTGCACCAAAAACCAGACATTTGCAGCTAGAATAGTCATTTACCACATTAGCAATGTATAGAGTGTATTTCTTCAAAGTTAAGACTAGTTTAAAGTTGTCTTCATTGAAAAGTACAGTGCTTTTCCTTCAAAAATAAGGACATTTCAATGTGACCCCAAACTTTTGAACGGTAGTGTATTTTAACCAATGACCTAAGATAGAGATGTGTGCCAGGGCTGGATTTGGCTACAGTTCACTGTGTGAATTTGCTATGTGTTATGGCCATAAGCAGACCTTACCGTGCAAGCTGAAGGAAAAGCCCCAGCAACCACCTGAGCAAATTGTATTTTCAGAGAAAATACAGTGCTGCAGTGGAACCACCTTACTTGCAACTGATCAAATTTAAATGTTGGGCAAAGACTCTCTCTTGTATGTTGATTGGCTACCCCATTACACATCAAAGGACCTTTCAGCTTACACCATGTGAGCAAATTGGCTTGACATATCACATTTGAGACTGCATAAACAGCAATTCTCTAATAATGTTTCATTTTTAAACAGTACTGTTGCAAATAGTTATGTGGCATCCCCATGTGGTATCCCTACACAAAATTACTGTGTTTACACTGTATTTTTGGCTTTAAATGGCCATGACAGGAGATGAAATATTGGACATAACTTTGGACAGTCAAGCGATTAGTAGTCTCACGTTAGCATAATATACTGTATAGTATAGTGTAAATCTTGTGGTCATAATATTTATCCCAGTGTAACTTTGTTTTTTACAAATTGAGGGAAGTCAATATTATCCTCTGTGGTGATGAATGTGGTATTGACATTTTTGAAGCCCAAAACGTTCTCTTAAATCACTGAATGGGAAAGAAAATAGATCAAATGTAGTTCTTTTTAATTAGTCTCCTGGATACAAATTTACCACTTGAGCAGCTGATCTACAACTTTTTCTACAACTGCAACAAAAATTCCTTGTAGTGTGAGTAATCTGTTTTAATAGCATATTTTGCCATTGCATTAAAGGCTGATTTGGTGTGTGTTTGTTTTAGATCGTGGGTAATTGGAGCCATAGCATTGCTCTGTTTACTGGGTCTGACCTGGGCATTCGGGCTGATGTACGTAAATGAGAGCACCGTGATCATGGCGTACCTCTTTACCATCTTTAACTCCCTTCAGGGCATGTTTATCTTCATATTTCACTGCGTCCTGCAGAAGAAGGTTTGGAAAAACACACACACATGATGAATCCAACAATGAAAATGTAACAAATGCATGTCATTTAAACATGTATACATGTCAATTAATGGCGATAGTGTGTATGTGTGGCTGTTTAGGTGCGGAAAGAATATGGGAAGTGCCTTCGGACTCACTGCTACAGTGGGAAGAGTGTGGACTCTTCTATGGGTTCAGGGAAAAGTTCATCATCCCGCGGTCCTGGACGATATTCTTCAGCCTCACAGGTAGAAGGGTGACACACATACACCTGAAATAAACATATTAAGACACCACAAAATCCATTCTGTTGAGAAGGTTTTGTGTCCAACAGCTGTTAATTTCATTGTAAAAGTCCTTATGTTTTTTTTGTCTCTCTTTTTCTTGTTTTCTGTCTTCTCTTTCATCACAAGGTTCACCACCCGCCTTGTATGACAAATTCCTCACAGTTACAGTATGAACAAGTAAATATCAGATCTATAACTTTATACATTGTATGATTTATAAGCTCAGTAATGCTCATGTATCTATTGCTTTAGGATAGTTCACCCCGAAATGTAAATTCTGTCCAAATTTACACACTGTCAAGTTTTATTTGTTTCTCGGAATACAAAAGGAGATGTTTAGTTTTTCCATACAATGAAAGTGAATGTGGACTGGGGTTGTTGAGCTCCGTAAATGACAAAAAACACCATAAAAGTAGTCCATATGACTTGTGTGCTATTTTCCAAGTCTTCTGAAGCCATACGATAACTTTGAAGAGGTTTGACTTTAATTACGTCAATAATTTTTTGTGTTCTGTGGCTGTTTGTCAGAACGTACCATATGACTTCAGCGTCGTAGGTCTTATGGACTACTTTTATGTTGTTAGGGTGCATGTTTTAAGCTCAACATCCCCAGTCCCCATTCATTTTCATTGTAAAAAATAAATAAATCTCCTGTTGAATAAATTATGACATAATTGTCCTTTTTGGGTGAACGATCCCTTTTATTTTGCAATTCTAGACATGTTTGTCATATGCATCAGTGTAATCTGTATAAGAAGCATTACTTCAGTAAGCAACATTTTATTGATTTTATTCACGTTTAGCCGTTATACACTGAGATTGTGGAAATCGGGCAGTCAATTTTTGTGGAAATTCAAATCCTCCTCAAAGAATGTATTCATTCATGGAGAAATATTCATAAAAATACAAGTTTCCTTTCCAAGCCCGTCTTTTGAAGGACTTAACCGTAGATTGCTTTAAAAGAGAGATATGGAGGGAGGATTTTCATTGTGTGTCGTCCTTGTCTCCTACAAATCTATTGGTTTGCATATCTCTGCTGTAATATCCCATTTCCATGGTAACAGTATGTCTGCTTACATTATCTCCATGGAGACAAGGTGTCCAATTTGACCTTTAGCCTTTTAGGGATCATCTGTTGAGATGTCTGCAAACAAGTGTAACAGGATTCTGACATGTACCAGAAACATGCAGCGTTGGCCGGCAACCCGTGTGTGCGCGTGTAAATGTCAGAGAGATGAGTTATATGCTTTGAACACGCTGTTCAATGCTGACAAGATACTTTTCCTTGTGTTTACTTTTGTTTCAGTATTTGGATACTTAAGCCAAACTTAAAAATGCTTCAAATATCAAACCTGCCATAAGCTGCCATTAATTTGAAAGAAATATAGCACAGTTTTCATGTAAATGTGAAGTTAGTTGTAGAAAATCTCTAGCATCATTTGTTTGTAGATGCCACTTGGTTTGATATCGTATCTATGCTATTAAATACATCTTTAAGAGTGTATTAAAGGGAACGTTTACGCAAAGGAAAAGTCTGTCATAATTTACTTGCCTTCATGTTTTTCCAAACACGTTTGACTTTCTTCCATGGAACACCACAGGAGATGTTAAGCAGAATGTTCAAGACTGACAGTCTCAGTCCCAAGTAACTTTCATTTAATGGGGACAAAGAGTTTTGGGTGTAATCTGATTATAGTAACTAGTTACTTTAATCTAATTACTTTTAGTAAAAAAGTAGTACACGTTACATATTTTTGTAATCAGATTACAGTTACTGTCTTTCAGTTGTTAATTACTTTTAAGTGCATTAATTGGGTTAAACATTTCTAAAATATTGTTATTCGTTCAGAATTTAAAACATGAATTATGTTCATATGTATGTTTGTTTGCGTTTCTGTGACAGCTGAAGACATTGTTTAGAATTAGTTGAGCATAGAAACAACCTTTGCTTCAGAATTGCAATCTGGTACTGATTACAAATTACATGTCTAAAATTACAATCCGTAACAATCTCTTGGATTACATTTGTAGGTAATCTGATCAAATAATTTTTGAATTACTTTTAAATTACATCTGAGATAACTTTTGCTTATTTAATGTCACATGTATTTAAGTAAGATAATTTTATTATATTTAAAAATATATTGTGGTGAAATATTAAATAAATCAAACTACGATAATTGATATGATTTGTTTTTGTGTTTTACAACGATGGCCGAAAAAGTTACTGTGCGTTATTCTTATTTACAAGAGGATATTTTTAACCCCTTAATCTCTGCAATTTGTTTCACTGAAATTTTAAATATTACCGTTCAAACATACTGTTGATTAATTGCAAAAAAAAAATTTTTTTACATTTTTCAGAAAACCACCCAAATAAAAAAATGACTCTAATCTTAGTATATCCAGAAATAAAACAACATTTTTTTTGTTGCTATCCTAACTTTGTAAACATGTAATTCTGGTTCTGTTTACTCTACCTCACTTAGAACAGTCTAATTTTATTCTGCTAGGTGGCAGAAAGCACTAGAAAAATGATTGTGATTGTTTTATCACATCAATCACAATACACAGATCTGAAATTTAGGTGGCGCTCTATCGCATTTAAGCCCTCACAGATGTGCTCATCCATAGAAATTCAGTCTAATTTTCAGTTCAAGCAACACCCCCATTGTTTCATTGAATATCTCGGCCTCTGAGTGGACTACAAGCTCAATCTAGGTGTCATTAGAAAGCTGAATATCTCAAATCTATCATATAAAATCTATTTATCATCAATAGTTGAAAACATATTTTCTAATGATTTGTTTTGCATGCTTTTCCTTCTGGATGGCATATTTTGTTTTGGACATCTAAGATATAACATTGGATTATGCAGCCAAGCAAGCTCACAGACAAGTAAACAATGGCTAATTTTTTAAAGGACTTCCTGAAGTAAAAGCAGATAAAGAAAGCTTAAAAAACGTTTTTAGCTATTTGGGGCTTACAGAAGCAGTTATCGGAATTCAGTTATCACTAAATAAATTAAGCACAATTTACTGCCATTGCCGGATTAATATTATTAATGGAATCCATCAAAAAGTAACTCATCTAATTATGAGTATTATACTATGTAATTTAATAAAATTACAAGTACTTGAATTTTGTAATCTGATTACATACAATATTACATATAATCTGTTACTACCAGATCTGCTTTGTTGTGAAAGTAACTTGAAAGTAATTAGTCATGTAATTACATTTCCAATGAAATAATCAGTAATCTGATTGCAACTGTCTAGGATTAATTAGTCATTTGTAGCTAATTACTTTTTGAGTATTTTAGCCAACACTGGTAACAACATTCTTCAAAATATTTCCTCTTATGTGCCATAGAAGTCAGTCGTACGGATTTGGAACAACATGAGTAAATGTTGACAGAAAAGTGTCCAGAAGTGTCCAATTACTATGTAAGGGCCACTGTACATGAGCATATGAGTGTTTTAGTCCAATTCTATCATCATTAGTTGCAGTTTGTGTGCTTGTTCTGGTGCTATCAGTGCAGGCAGTTTCAAGAATGTGTCTCTGGTTGGTTGTGTGTTTAAAAATTCCGATGTGACATTGCTCACAGAGCCGAATCCGCCGGATGTGGAATGACACTGTGAGGAAGCAGACAGAGTCATCATTCATAACAGGAGACATCAACAGCTCAGCTACACTCAACAGAGGTACACACACACACACACACACACACACTGTCATACAGGTGCTGATCAGATGTGACATCATACAGGGGACACCCACATGAATCTATGGAGCTTTCTGTGGAATTCACAAAATGTAACACATTCCCTGGCACTTGCACTTGCTGCCAATAAGAGTGTAGTACTCTTAGCTCTCTTTACACATTTGTGCTCAGATTCCATGTGAGTTTACAACTTAAAACTGCAGTTATGTTCCTTTTAATAAAATATTTCCTGTGTTGTAAAAAATACAGGAGTATTTCGAATCAGAGAGTTTGTCTTGCCATGTATCAGCGATGCAGGAAAAGCTCAATATGCAAATACTTGGATCTATTTTGTGGCTTGGAAATAAAATGTCCTTTTTGAAACTGTTAATTAAACCTTAAATAAGTTTAGAAAGTAATTGACGTTGTGCTAATTAATTGAGCTAAGTTAACATTTAGATTACATTTATGTTTTTTAAACTCTTTGTGTGTTCTGTAAGTGTGCAGTAAACAGGGGGCTGAGAATTGAATAAGCTTAGCGGGTGGCTTGTCTAAAAGTGAAATGTTCTCAAAGTTTGTCGAAATGATATTGATGTTCTGCAGGTACAATCGGCGAGCCGTCAGTATGAAATCACTCCCTGAGCAAAAGACCTGCTTGGTCAGGACAGAACAGCAGATGCCTTGAAACCAGGACACTTTTATTTGAAGAAAATAAGGCACTTTCCACAAATAGCATACAAAATAGGGCTTGAAACTTTGTTAAACTCTTTATTTTCTGTTCAACTCTATTACCAAAATCTGGATGTCTGAATCCAACAATTAACATAAAAATGTCATTCTTAAAATGTAGAACACCGCTTAATATTATGTTGTTGTTGTTGTTGTTGTTGTTTTCAATCACTATTAAAAAAAAAAGTTAGTAATTCTAAATATTTTTCAATAGATTACAATTAATGGATTAACAGTGAATTTCTACAATTAAAATATTAATTCAACAGACTGAACATGTAAATTGACATTTTTAGAACAAAAATTAAATAACAAATAAAGGACAAAAATACATAATATAAATAAGGAAGAGCAATAGGCAATAAACTATTATTTAGCAATTAGCTAAATAATAGGCTAAAGTTTGGTGAAAGAGACCGATCTCTCTCTCTCTCTCTCTCTCTCTCTCTCTCTCTCTCTCTCTCTCTCTCTCTCTTCTCTCACTCTCTGTTGAGTGAGACAGTAATGTTCTGTTATGATGATGGACTGAGGGAGGAAGTGTCACAATGCCAATAATTAGGCACTCAGCGCGTGAGCCCGCACTCACACAGCACTTAACCCAGACGAGAGTGTGTGAGATGCTCTATCACTTTTGGTGCTTCAAGCGGACAGTTGTATTAAACTGAGATGAGAGCTGTACTCTGACAGAAAGAGTGTGTGAAAGACATTACAAAGAAATCAAGATACTTTACTGACGCCACACACACACACATACTCTATAAATATTGCTTATACAAATATGGACATCTCTACATTTTCCCAAAGGGAGGTGTTGTCAGATTCAGCTCTCAGTACGCACAATTTTTTTTAATCAATTTTAACCCGAATGAAACTTTTTGGGGTCACATGGCCAATGCTCAGCTCAGATATATATATACACCAACAGGTCAGCTAGTGTGTGGTAAATTGGCTGGACCAGGGTTCATAACTTGGCCTAGCGGAATCTTATTTATTTATTTTCTGATTTTAGAAGAAAATTGAGAATTCTGCAGAATAGATTTTAAATATGCTAAAATGCGTCAAACAAAGCTGAGAATACTACACTCTTGTTGGTAGCTGAAAGGATAATCAAATTAGCCAAAATATTCAATTAACGAACATACAGGGGATGCATAGAAATGTTTGAATGACAGATGTTTCAATTCTGCAATTGAATTCCTCAGACACAGATTCCATGTAATCATTACCATTAACCCATGGATGTGTTTATTACTCAGCCCTGGAAGATATTCAACAAATATATAGGCTAAATCTACTTTTATTGAAAAAAAAAAAAAAAAAACAACAACTATGGAATATGCATAAACAGGGACTTTGTTCATAGCAGGTGATTTGAAGTCCAGCAGTAAAAGTAATTTTTGAAGGCAGAAAATGTGTTACAAAAGCTGTGCTTTAAAGGCCATGAAGCTTTGTGCAAAACTACATCATTCAGCAAGCTTAAGCAAAGAATGCTAAAGCTAAATTTACCCCCTTTTAAACACCTTTGATAAACTAAAACTTTTAACGTACACACAATTTATTTTCCGATAAACTCACTAGTTACCAATTAGGCGGTTGTTGGATGCTAGTCAACCATCCTGGGGTGTGTTTCCCATGCAATGATGCAACTCACTGTTTGAACACATAAGTATGATGCATTGTTAGAGAAAATAACAATCTAGCCACAACTGTTTACCAAAAATGTAGTTACTTTCACACATCCATTGTTTGAACCACGTCAGATCAACGATATAGAGCTGTCATTAATGACGTTACGCAGTGGAGTATTAACTTCTGCAGAGATTGAATGGATGTAAAATTATTTTAGCTCATTTACATGGACACCAGAAAGCTGTTTATTGCAAGAATGCAATAGTGGGGATTCCTTCTTATGTAACACTCTGGGGTTCCCCCAGTGCACTTCAGCACATACTCACATATTCAGTCAGCAAAAACCTACAAGTACGCCGCTTAAACGTTTACATGGAAACATAAGCCACAATCTCTGGCTGAAATCTAGGTGTGTTACCCAACTTACAATATTTGGTTCCCAGAACGTTTCAGGAATGTTAGGTTTTATATCAATAACATATACTGTGCTGTATATTTAATCTCGCATCTAGAAGGAATTATTTACTAAGAAAATAAATAAACGAATGTCAGTCAGCTAGTCGGCTCAACTGAAAATTTTGAATGTTCTGGATAAGTCACACAAAAACCTCCTTGCAATGTTCTGGGACCGTTAGTTTATGGTTCTAATAATATAACCTAAAGAGAACATTCCTAGAACATAAGGAATTCATTCCCAAAAAAAGGAACCATAAATTAATGCTAGGAGAATCTTTTGTGTTTGCTGAGCCACGGCATAAGGAAAATGGCATTCACATTTATGTTCTGACATTTCAGAATGCCACTTTCTGCAAAAATCCTGGAATAAGCTGTTTTCTTATGTGCTTGTTAACCGTCCTGAAAAGTCTACAGAATAAAAGAATATAGAATGAAAGAAAGAAATAGAAGCTACAGGGAGGTCAAATGACGTCGACATAAACTATGCTTCTAACCACAAGTAAAGAGCTGTAGTTCCAACCACACGACATTGCGATGCTCTTTGCGAATGTTCCTTGAAACTATGGTTTTTGGAAACACCAAATTGTTGAACTAACTGGGTAACAATCAAAAATGCTTTTAGGAAGACCCATTCATGATCTTTCTCAAGTTAATTTTGATTATCTGTGTGAAGGACACACCCTGCCCCCATTAGCCAACGAGAGTCCATGTAAAATTGATATGTTGATGGTCTCGCAACCACAATGAACAATTCTGTGTTGCTTTGAGAAAGCTAACATTGGTTGAATGTTCTTGCTTTTTATGTGGCTGCTGCTGGGATGTCTGTATGATAATGCTAACACTGTCGCTGCATTCATTTGATCTTCTTTGTCTGTTTTTCTCTCCATCTGTTTGGCTGCATCAGGTGCCATGGCCAATCACCTCATCCCAAACTCTCTGCTGCGCACGCACGCCTCTAACAACCCCTATAACACCTTACTGGGCGAATCTGCTGTCTATAACAACCCCACCCTCAGCATGTACAGTGCTCAAGGTGTGCTGCAATCTTCCATTGCTTTAACTTGCTGTCCACTAACTGTATGTGTGTGTGTTGGAGGGAAGGGTGCCTGCTATGATGCTTTAAGATAAACTTGTTTGTGGTCATCTTTGTCCTCTGTCTGGTGCGCTGTGGTCCAAACAAACTGAAATAATCCCAGCGACTGTTGGCTGTGTCTTGCTACAGGACAGAAATGCGACTGCAATCAATTTTTATCATGTATTCGTTTTTCGAATTGCAGGACTAAATAGTCCACTTTGAGCATAGGCATCTCTAACATGTCTCATGCAAATGTATTTGAACACTGACTCAGGTCATCAGTCTTAATTGTGTCGCTACATGACAGGAATGCCACTGCAATCATTATATATCCAAATGCGACAAAATCGGCAATTTAACATGTCTCATGCAAAAGGGTTTGTACAGTTGCTCAAGACGTCAGTCATTCAGTCTTGATTGCGTGTCGTAGCACTGATTAAAGAAAGGAATGTGCTTCTGCACGGCTGCATACGAAACGGCCAGTAAGACACATATCAGGTATTCATTTACAACAGGTATCTACCATGCGTTCATCCTGAGATGTCAACAGTAGGCCTTGCATTTCGGGATGATGTCAGCAGAAAAGGGTGCATAGGAGAACAACTTAACCTAGACAGAAATACGACAGCCATCTTTAAATGTGCATTAGTGCCGAACCAAAGGACAAAGTTGTCATCTCCTCTGTAGACATGCAGCTTTAACGTGTCTCATGAAGATGGGTCTGGACAGCGACTCACAACATAAGTCTGTCTTGATTGTGGCGCGTTGCGGCACTGATTAAAGAATGAACGCACTTTTGCAGGGCTGCGTGCTCAGTTTTTCAAAGCAAGACTTCAAACATCCAGAGCGTTCCATTAGAACTGGCATCCACCATAGGTTCACTCCGAGATTCCCACAGGAGGCCCGACTTGTCTTGTTAGCAATAGCGCATCTCTGCAAGCAGCTGTCTCACTCCTGTCTGTCTGTTATGTTGGTGATCTTCTTCCTCTTCTGTCAACTCATGCTTTAGATAGCACCACCTTTATGAAAATAGAACATTTTGGAATGCATTAAGGACAGAGAGAGATTCCTAGATGACTTTAGCAGCACAGGGCGAATGCAGGATAACGATTTGCTAATCTAGACAGAAATGCAAGTGCAATTGTTATACGTGTCAAAGTTGTCCAAGACTTTGCAGCGTATTTCGTGCAGATCTGTTTGGGCAATGACACTAGATGTCAGTCTGTCTTGGTTGTGACACATCGAAGCACTAACACGACTGAAAAGAATGAATGCATTTCTGCAGGGCTACATGCAAAACAACGACTTCTAGACAGATATGGTATGGGGCTGTAATATTTGCATTAGTGCCAAATCAAAGGACAGTCCACTGGTTTGAAGACACACAATTCTCATGCAGATGGGTTTTGACAGCAATGCTGAACACCAGTCTTGATTGTTGGGGCTGCATATGCAGTCAGTTCCTTTAGAACAGGCATCCAACATGTGTTCATGCTGAGATGCCAACTGGAGGCCTGGCTTCTCCAGTTAGCAATAACGCATCTCTGCACGCAGCTGTCTCACTCTTGTCTGTCTGTTACGCTGGTAATCGGCTTCCTATTCTGTCAAGTCCTGGTTTGGTTAGTGCCACCTTCACGAATGTTTAAACAATTCTGTGAGAATTCGGAGAAAAGCTCTAAAGACACATTTTGGACCAAATGATTGGGGAGGGTTGAGTGTAGGATAACTACCTCTTCATCTCAATTGGCAACATTGTAGCGACCTTGAAATGTAATATCAATAAAAGCCCAGAAATTACGAATAGATCCCAAGCCACTTTTAATGTTCCTCTTTAGCCCGATCAATAACTCTCTTACCGAATACAATTCTGAATGTGCTACTGCATGCAGAGCAGAGCGCACCACTAATGGATGCAGAAACCCATTTCCACGCCCTCCAGACGTTTACTGGGGTCTCAAAGTGCAATTCCATGCGGTTTACATGTGCGTCCAGGGATTGCGAGGGGATGTGGGGGTGTGTGTCTGCGGTGAAACAAGCAGGTCAACCGTAACCATTTATATGTGCTTCATTAAACTGTGTGCATGTTCTCTTTGAGCGGTCACTGTGAATGCTTACCTGTACTCTCTCTCTCTCTCTTTCTTTCTCTCCATGCTGTCCTTTAAGAGCCCTACAGAGAGACAAGTATGGGAGTCAAACTAAACATTGCTTACCAAATGTAATTTCCCTTAAAGTGTCCTCCTTTATACAATAGTAAACACCATTCTGCTAACAGATGTTTAAATCAATATTCTAATCAGAGAGCACTCTCAACCTCATTACAATAACAATCTTTTTTTTTCTTCATCAAAACAAATATATGCTTTTGATTAAAATAGAAGCTGAGTGGACAGTTTGTTGTTTTGAAACCCAAGTTTTTATTCTGAAGTATAATTTGCATACTTGTAAGCTACAGATAAGTAAAACAAACATGGCCCATTGGAAGCATTTAGTTCCAATGTTGTGGTTAGTAGTTTCTGTAATGTCAAATTCTAAAGATGAAGAGAAGCTGCTCTCTCTGTTTTGTAATAACATATGAGTGTCATATAAAGGCCAGCATGATTTTGTTAGTTGCTTTTACACAGCAAGCGATTGCATGGCTGTTGTGTATTTTTGTGCATTTGTGAATGTGCATTGTGTTTTTGTTGTGTCTTACAGCTTTGCTGAGTGTTTCAGTATGTCTGTAATACGAGTGTCATGCGATATGTCTGTTGTAAGAAAGATTTTGCTTTGATTTGAGGCTGTTCAATGTTCAAAATGTATAGATGAAGATGCGCTTGACAGGTAAGTTCAAGGGCTTCACTAGCACATTTCAATTCTTCATTGAGTTCTAAACCTCATGTCAGCTTTGAACCCTTGACAAATTGAATCAATACCCACAATAGCATTAGTTTGGCAGCCCAGTTAATATCTGCTCTGGGATGAGCAGTTTCAAGGTTTTTCGGTGTGGTTCTACAAGCATGTTTGCATGTTGGACTGATAGATACACCAGGCGCATGTGATTTTAATTATTGCTCTCTGACTCTTCATCTTGCAGAGGGAATCCTGAACAATGCTCGGGATACAAGTGCCATGGATACTCTACCACTGAATGGTAACCATGGCAACAGCTACAGCTTGGCCAGTGCCGATTACTTGAGCGACTGTGTGCAAATCATCGACCGCACATACAACGTACACAAAGAGACTACACTGGAGAAGCGAATTCTCAAAGAGCTCACCTCCAACTACCTGCCCACTTACCAGAACAACCACGACCGAACGACCGAACATGGACGCAACCTGATGAACAAGTTGGTTAACGAAGTCAGCAATGGTGGCGGGGTTAAAGACTCGACCATGTTGCCCGTTAATCTTGTGTTGGGCCTGGACAACTCGCCATCTTTTCCAACTGAGGATAGCCTTGGTCTGGAGCTAATCAGGGAAGAGTCTATTGCACCCTTGCTTCCACCACCACGTCCTGTCAACCACACCCAGCCACAACCCATGTCGTTTAGCTCCACCTCCTCATCCCGACGACGCCTTCCGCAAGAAAACAGTGAGAGTTTCTTCCCTCTGTTGACGGAAGAGCAAACAGAAGACACTTCATCACCCCAGAGAGACTCGTTATACACCAGCATGCCCACGCTGCCTGATCCTGACCGCAACGACACTCATTCGCTGCCTCACAGTGGTGACATGCACACTCTCCCAAGGAGCGGGGAGCCTGATGACGTGTACTATAAGAGTATGCCCAACCTGGGCTCACGCAACCACCTGCACCAGCTGCACTCGTACTACCAGCTTGGTCGTGGCAGCAGCGATGGCTTTATTGTCCTGCCCAAAGATGAACTTTCATCCGAAGAGATGCCGCAGGAGCCCTCACACCTGGTCACCAGCCTATAGAGGATGATGTAGAACATGCACACCAACCCTCATGCAGTATGCTCACTCCCAGCTCTATTCATCCTCCTGGCTATACCCATACACCCTCCTCTGAGTGCTCTTCTACGTTTCTGTACCGTTCAGTCATCCGTTGTCGTTCAATTTTAGTTTTTTACATTTCTGCAGATAAATGAACTGCAACAAACTATACAACATTGGGAGGTGATTTTGTATTCTCTTCGGTAGAGGATTATAGGTAACTCTCAAGGATTTTGAGAGTTGACATTCTTTTCGGTCTTCTTGGTGGTGCGCTTCTACTTGCAGGAAAATGGACCCAAAGATGGATTGGGATTTACTGTTTGACCTTCCGGGATGTACGAGAATCCAAAATGTGTTTTGAATCTCAGCAACCCCAAAGGAATATGAATAATCACCAGAAACATTGATAGTAGCACAGTGTGGCTAGTCAACACCGATTGAGTGACTCAAACTATTTTAATACCTTCTGTATCCACGTTTGCTTTTAAATTTTTGTTTCTTATGATATGGTGAACAGATGCACTTTTTTTGCAATAGTCCTGCAAAAGTGAAGCAAAACTGACTTAGAACAGTCTACAGAAGGACGATTTCACCACACATGCTCTAGAGACTGTTTCTTTTTTGCTGTATTAATAACAAATATTAAAATAAGGTGGGGAAAACTAATACCGGAGAATTCTAAGATATTTCTATGTAAATGTACAGACACTAGCGTTAGACAGGATAGTTCTTATTCTGTTCCTATGCTCTCCGCTTCCGTAACCATGGTGATTTTTGATCATTACCATTCTTGTCCTTTGCAACAGGTTTCAATCCATTATTTAAAATATTGTTTTCTTTTACGTCTTCATTTCAATATGAACAAAGGCAAGTTACAAAAAAGACAAAGAATAGACAAAAAAAAAGAATCATTATTTTTCCTTGTTGTATTTGATTTAGTGTTCCATTTTTTCAAGTTTGTAGATACAATATTAATTGAAGCCCAATATTGAAAACATATTGTCAGTTTTGGAGAGATAGTTTAAGCAAATAACATTTGTCAAACACTTTCTAAGGTCTTTATCATTCAGAGAGTGAGTCTGACAGGGATGCACACAAGGCACTTGTATAATTTATCTGCAGTGTTTTACTTATTAAATGCCCACATTTCGAATGAGTGAAACTAGAATACCTGGTTTTTGCCTTATTTCTTTTTCATAGGAGAATAAATGGTTATTTATTTCACTGAAGAATAAAGATGAAAGTACATGCTATTCTGCAAAATGTATGCAGCACATATAGTTTTTATCATTACAAATATGATTCTAGATTTAATTTATTTCATTTTTTTCTGTTATTTTCCCCTGTGGTTGAATGATCTTTCAAAAATATTTGTTGTACCAGTGAAACTTGTTTGCCATCAAATAAATGACTGACAAAAATGTCTAGGGTCTGGTAGCTGTGTGCATTTTCTGCAACTAAATATGTCTCAAATAACAGTGATTCTTCAATTAGGGACCCTTTAGTCTACATGACATGTTGAAAAATGAAGCTCTTTTCATCTCTGTTAAAATATTTAGCAAATGTCCTGTAATAAACATATGTTCATGGCTTTAATCAACCTTTAAGTGGATTTTGGTATAAAGTATGATGATGCAGATTTTGTTGTTGTGTGTGAAGATTTATTTATTTTTTGGTAGGGATGCTCTAATTAGGATTTTTACACCCAATACTGATCACCAATCTTCTTGTCTCTTGATCGGCCAATACCGACCCTTATACAGATCATTTCAACTTCTGGCTCTCTGCACACTGAATTTTCCTCTTGCCAGTAATATCACTTTGCCTAGTTTTTGCTTTAAAATAAAGTTTAAAAAGCGTATTAAAAAAGTATAGGCTAACAAATTATTCTCTATATTAAGATGGATAGCCCTATAGAAATGAAGCTTGGTGTCAAACTGAAGACAAACTGTTAACCTATGGGTGCATTTAAACTTAATGTGACATTTTTGGTTATTGATTCATTGTCATTATTTCATAGAATTATTCTTATTTCTATTTTTTGTATTTGCATTATATTTAATACATTACATTATGGTATCTTAATATTGTATACAGAATTATTATATTTATAAATTACTTGTCTTTTCATTTAGTTGGACGATTGTATTAATAGTTACATTTTCACTTGTTGCTGCTTGAACTTTAATGAGGGGAACACGTGCTCTTCTTGAGGGCAAGAGATGAAAGGAAAGTGGAGAAAGAGTTTGTCTTTGGTGACATGAGCGATCGGCCAAATTACAGATCACCGATCAAGTCATAGGATGTGAATATCAGCTGATGCCAATCGAGCAGAGCATCCCTATTCTTTGAAGAACCCTTTAGACTTTCTAACACAACTGAAGTCAGAAGTTTACATACACTTAGGTTGAAGTCATTAAAACTCATTTTATAACCACTCCACAGATATAATATTATCAAACTGTAGTTTTGGCAAGTCGTTTAGTACATCTGCGTGACACGAATAATTTTTCCAACAATTGTTTACAGACTGATTGTTTCACATTAAATTGACTACATTACAATTCCAGTGGGTCAGAATTTTACATACACTAATTTAACTGTGCCTTTAAGCAGCTTTACAGAAAATTATGTCAAGCTTTTAGACAATAAGCCAATTAGCTTCTGATAAGGGGTGTACTGAATTGGAAGTGTACCTCTGGATATATTTTAAGGCTTACCTTCAAACTCAGTACCTCTTTGCTTGACATCATGGGAAAATCTAAAGCAATCATCCAAGACCTCAGAAAAAAAAAATTGTGGAACTCCACATGACTGGTTCATCGTTGGAGGTACCACGTTCTTCTGTACTAACAATAGTACGTAAGTATAAACACCATGGGACCACACAGCCATCATACCGCTCAGGAAGGAGAAGCATTCTGTCACCTAGAGATGAACATAGTTTGTGAAAAGTGCAAATCAATCCCAGAACAACAGCAAAGGACCCTGTGAAGATACTGGAGAAACCATTAGACAAGTATCTATATCTACAGTAAATCAAGTCCTATATCGACATAACCTGAAAGGCTGCTCAGCAAGGAAGAAGCCACTGCTCCAAAACTGCCATAAAAAAGCTAGACTACAGTTTGCAAGTGCACATGGAGAAATTTACTCTGGTCTAATGAAACAAAAATTTAACCATTTGGCCATAATGACCAAACATCAGCCAGGAAGTTAAAGTTTGGTCGATAATGGGTCTTCCAAATGAACAATGACCCCAAGCATACCTCCAAAGTTGTGGCAAAATGGCTTAAGGACAACAAAGTCAAGGTATTGCAGTGTTCATCACAAAGCCCTGACCTCAATCATATGGAAAATTTGTGGACAGAACTGAAAAGAAAGTGAGCAAGGAGGTCTACAATCCTGACTCAGTGACAGCAGTTCTGTCTGGAAGAATGGGACAAAATTCCAGTAACTTATTGTGAGAAGCTTGTAGAAGGTTACCCAAAATGTTTGACCCAAGTTAAACAATTTGAAGGCAATGCTACCAAATAATAACAAAGTGTGTGTAAACTTTTTACTCACTGGGAATTTGATGAAAGAAATAAAAGCTGAAATAAATAATTCTCTCTACTATTATTCTGACATTTCACATTCTTAAAATATAGTGATCCTAACTGACCTAAAACAGGGAATGTTTTATAATATTAAACATCAGGAATTGTGAAAAACTTTAAGTTTAAATGTACTTGGCTAAGGTGTTTGTAAACTGACTTCAACTGCAGCTACCAGTCCATTACATTTGGATTAAGAGGAAGAGAACTCTTGGTTCTGAATTCAAATTCTCAAAAAACTGATTCCTAATAAACCTGCTCTCAGATCATGGTTCATCTTCAAACAATCACTCTACTGCCCTGTCACTTTTCATTATAGCCAAATATTAATTTTGAAAATCTCAGTTGTTCTCTTTAATGGATGATGGACATGATGGAAAGACTTCTTGGGGACAGTGATTATTTATTATAAAAAAGTTACAAATTGTATTGAAAAATAAAAAATATATTTTTAAGTTCTTAAAGGGACAATTCAGTCATTGTTTACTCACCCCTATGTTTTTATAACCCTACATGACTTTTTCTTTTTCTTAACAAAGGGAGAAATTGTGAAAAATGTTTGTGATCGGTGATGTCATACAATGGCAATTTATAGTGACTAACTCTTCAAGCTTCAAAAGGACACACACAATGTGACTCGTGATTGTTATGAAAGCATACGATACGTTTTGGTGAGAAACAAACCAATATATAACGTATTACTTCATGAAAATGTTCACTTACCGTTGATCTCATGTGCGTGTTCATGATAGGGTACGAGAGCAAAAGTTCACGCAGCCCCCTCGCGACATTGGGGCGTTCAAGTGAAAACTTGTTTTGTTTATCTAAAAACAGGTCCTCCACAGCTGTGTCGACAACAGAACACAACATAGCTGCACACAAAAAAGACAGAACATACTAAACATGTCTGAAGAGTTTGTAGTCGAAGAATTGAGGCATTTCTATGCCCAGCCTTATTTTTTTGTACTCCACAGAAACATATAGGAGCCAAAGAACAAGAAAAAGGTATATTTTCAATGGTAATCAGAGTTTTGTCCTAACCAGCCATGGCAAGCCATGTATGACATCACCGAGCACAACGTGTTTTCACAATTTATTAATGTAACACGGGGTTATGATGGGGAGGAGGCGAGAACCGGCTTGTCAATATAAATAATATTTTAATGAAGAACTTAAAAAGCACAAACAAACACACAACGGACATGTCCGGGATTGAGCTCTCTCTCTCGAACCATCGTCGCCGGCCGCCTCTATCCCTCGCGCGCCCCATCAGGCCGATTGGGGACCGGGTGTGCAACATTCCAGCCCGGCCCCGCCCCCCTCCACTCCACACTCCTCCCGGCGTTACCTTAGGCCAGGGGCCACCGGCATTATGTACACCCCCCCCTTTCCCTGGGGAGGGGCGTGCTTTACGATCTTATCCCCGCCTTCCTCGACCTGGGAAAACAACAACAAAAAAATAAAATAAAAAAAATAGGCGAGGGAAAAGGCCAACGCGGCGCGAGAGAGAGAGAGAGAGAAAAGGCTCACTCACCGATTCTCTGATGAACCATCGCGTGGTCCTCGAACACTCCTCCGTACTCTCCGGCGGACGACAGCCGCTCCTCTCCGGGCGAACCGGAGTCAACCTCCGATTTCCTGGCGACGAGTGGAGACATTCCTCCGCCCGTGGCAGCGGCCCTACCGCTCCGGGCGGTCGGGGAGTT
The DNA here is from genome assembly GCA_032164185.1 of Moxostoma hubbsi. Lineage (NCBI taxonomy): Eukaryota > Metazoa > Chordata > Actinopteri > Cypriniformes > Catostomidae > Moxostoma > Moxostoma hubbsi. Next base: position 4,201,886 of record JAVLUX010000003.1, on the reverse strand, counting down.
TCTTCCCTCCACCCCTCGCGGACGGCGGTCTTCCCTCGACCCCTCCACATCTCTGGTGACGGCAGGGCACTCCTCCGCCCCGGGCAGCGGCTCCTTCGCTCCAGGCAGTCGGGGAATCCAGTCCCCACTGCGATGGGCATCCCTCCTCCTTCCCGGGTTTCGGCACCAATGTAACACGGGGTTATGATGGGCAAGGAGGAGGCGAGAACCGGCTTGTCAATATAAATAATATTTTAATGAAGAACGTAAAAGCACAAACAAACACACAACGGACATGTCCGGGATTGCGCTCTCTCTCTTGAACTGTCGTCACCGGCCGCCTCTATCCCTCGCGCGCCCCATCAGGCCGATTGGGGACCGGGCGTGCAACATTCCAGCCCGGCCCCGCCCCCTCCACTCCACAATTAGTGTTATTAATTAATTAATAGGAAAGTAAGTTATATTGGGTTATAATAGAGGGGTGAGTAAACAGTGACTGAATATCATTTTGGGTGAACTAAACCTTTAAGAAAAGGTGAAAGGTTGAATTTTCTTGATTTTTAACATTTGTTTTATAAATTCACAATAGAAGGGCGTGGTCGCGTGTCTGTCTGCGGCAGAGAGGGAGTGGTGTGGCTCGTCATCTGCCTCGCATGAAGACACTAGAATAAAAGCATTTCCTGAAGTGCTTCACTGCACCTCTTCTCCTCCTTTTCCATACACGAACCTGAACTTCTTTACAAGGGGAAATTTAAGAGTCTGGTTATATATATTTTTTGGCAATTTTAACAATTTAAGTCTTGATAAACATACACATAAACATTAGTTAAAATAAATTAAAGAGAAACCACAAAAGATTTAAAGAGACTGAAGGACAAAATATTTTTTTTCTTTCAAACTCTATGGAACAGAAAGTTTTCCCTAATTGAAGAATAATCCATAAACAGCATGTTAGGCAAGACAACAACAATTACAGGATAATTTCATAATGCCACATTCAAAGACAAATGCACAAGAGTTTTGATCTGTGTATCTAGTTTATAAACTTCATGTGTGAACTCTAGTAAACTTTTAATGTACATCAGTCTCTCTGACTGCTCTAAATATGATTAATTATCTGCGGAGATGACAGTATTTACATTTAAATCAGTTCTGTTGGATGAGTGAAAGGTGAAAACGTGTTTTGAAGTGCATTGCTCTTAAAGGATATTAAAAACACAAGAAACAAAGATGACAAGTTGCCATGGATACAGAATTCCTCTTCAGCTCTACGGAACAATGAGAAGTGTTGTGTGAAATTGCTTTTATTGAGTTATTCTGCTTAATTTGATTTGACACTGTGGTGGAGAGTCTAAAGGATTCATAAGAAAAAAATAATAATGCAGAGATTCTTGAGATGCATCAGGTAAAATGAACACATCTTGGAAAATTAAACAACTTTCAGGAATGTTTGATGCATAATTTTAGAAAACATGGGGTCAAACCAAAGCAGCATAGAAAACAAGACTGTTAAACATTATTCTAGACAAATATTCATGCGATGTAAATAACTTGATAAAACCAAGCTCAGCAGTTCCATAAAATTTCCATTATGTTCTAATGAGTTTAATGTCAATTTGTAAATCAAACAATATACACAGTGGGTTCCATAAATCTGAGACCACATTGAAAATCTGTGATCCAAAATCTAATTTAAACAAGATACAAAGTTGTAGGATTTGGAAAGCTTTGTAAACTTTCTGCTGCAAATATTTGACATGGACAATCTTAAAGAAATTGTTCACCCAAAAAAACTCACCCCTGTGTTTTTATAACCCTATATGACTTTTTATTAACACAAAGGAAAAAATTCAGAAAAATGTTTGTGCTCTGTGATGTCATACAATGGCAGTTTATAATGACCACCTGTTCAAGCTTCAAAAGGACACAAAAGTATCATTCAGAAGTCTAATACATTATTCCATGAGACTTATGAAAGTTATGAAAGCATACAATAAGGTTTGGTGGGAAACAATCCGATATCTAATGTATTATTTAGTAAAACTGTTGACTAACCTTTGATCTTATGTGCATATTCATGATAGAGCACGAGAGCAAGAGTCCCATCATGACATTGAGGCGTCCAACCGAAATCTTGTTTTGTTCATCTAAAAACCGGTCCTCCTGCACAACACAGCTGCACAAATGATGCAATTCTATTGTTGGACCAGTGCCAGTACAGTGGAGAGAGTTACAGTTGAAGTCAGAAGTTTACATATACCTTAGCCAAATACATTTAAACTCAGTTTTTTACAATTCTTGACATTTAATTGTCAAAAACATTCCCTGTCTTAGATCAGTTAGGATCACTATTTTAAGTATGTGAAATGTCAGAATAATAGTGGAGAATGATTAATTTTAGCTTTTATTTTATTTTATTTTATTTAGCTTTTTCAGTGCTGAATACACTTTGTTAGTATTTGGTAGCATTGCCTTTAAATGTTTTAACTTTGTCAAAATTTAGGGTAGCCTTCCACAAGCTTCTCACAATAAGTTGCTGGAATTTTGGATTCAGATTTTGAACCAGACAGAACTGGTTTAACCGAGTCAGTTTTGTAGGCCTCCTTGCTCGCACACACTTTTTCAGTTCTGCATACAAATTTCCTATAGGACTGAGCTCAGGGCTTTGTGACGAACACGGCAATACCTTGACTTTGTTGTCCTTAAGCCATTTTGCCACAACTTTGGAGGTATGCTTGGGGTCATTGTTCATTTGGAAGACCCATTTGTGACGAGCTTTAACTTCCTGGCTGATGTCTTGAGATGTTGCATCAATATATCCTCATAATTTTCCTTCCTCATGATGCCATCTATTTTGTGAAGTGCACCAGTCCCTCCTGCAGCAAAGCACCCCCACAACATGATGCCACCCCCATGCTTAACGGTTGGGATTGTGTTCTTTGGCTTGCAAGCCTCACCTTTTTTTCCTCCAAACATAACAATGGCAAACAGTTCATTTTTTGTTTCATTAGACCAGAGGACGTTTTTCCAAAACTAAGATCTTTGTCCCCATGTGCACTTGCAATATATAGTCTGGCTTTTTTATGGCAGTTTTGGAGCAGTGGCTTCTTCCTTGCTGAGCAGCCTTTCAGGTTATGTTGATATAGGACTTGTTTTACTGTGTATATACAGTAGATACTTGTCTACCTGTTTCCTCCAGTATCTTCACAAGGTCCTTTGCTGTTGTTCTGGGATTGATTTGCACTTTTCGCTAATTGTCTAAATGATTGACATAATTTTCTGGAATTTTCCAAGCTGCATAAAGGCACAGTTAACTTAGTGTATGTAAACTTCTGACCTACTGGAATTGTGATCTAGTCAATTAAAAGTGAAACAGTCTTGTTGAAAAAAATTACTTGTGTCATGCACAAAGTAGATGTCCTAAACGACTTTCCAAAACTGTAGTTTGCTAATATGAAATCTGTGGAGTGCTTAAAAAATTAGTTTTAGTGACTTTAATCTATGATTATGTAAAGTTCTGACTTCAGCTGTACCTGCGGAATACCAAAAATGTAAAACAAGCGATTGATATAATGTGCTGTCGCTCTTTCGCCCCTGTGTAGTTCCTGGAAATCAGTTGATTTCTCTCCACTCCTGACGGACACAGACGCTGCCTTGTGTGTCTAGGCAGCGATCACACCGAGGCAGCATTTGTGGATGGTTCGTGTTCTCACTTTGAGAACCTTACTATGGCAACATTGCGGTCGCGGCTTTCCTTCTTAAAGAGGAACGTAACTCCAGCCACCCCCCCACGTCGCATCGGTGATGGAGGATATTTGGGGATGGCAGCGGGCTCTGTTTTGCCGGAACCACTCGCTCCCAGGCATTCTCGTTGACTTCCGTCCAGGCTCAAGGTGAGAATGGCTCGCCTCATGGCCAGACTGCTTACTCCCTTGAGCCCCCTGAGCTGGATGATGAGTTCGCTGCTGCATCAGTGAGTGTTCCGGCGTCTAACGCAGAAGAATTGACTGGACTGCCACCTTCGGTTCGGCACGCCCAGTCTGAGGCCGACACCCAGATGGCCGACATGCTTGCCTGGGCCGTCGTCAGCGTGGGGTTAGACTGGAACCCTCCGTCCTCCTCACAGCCTTCACGGCTAGATGATTGGTTCCTCGGGTCCGGGCACCTCTCACAGCCACAACCGCCAGGGACAATCCCTCCCGGAGGTGCATAATGAACTGACGAGGTCGTGGAGGGCACATTTCACTGCACGCAACCGACCTCCTCACTCATCTGCTTTCAGTACCCTCGACGGCGGGGCGTCCCATGGGTACTTGGAGGTCCCCCAGGTGGACAGAGCAGTTGCGATCTACCTGTGTCCCAAGAACCCCTCCATCTGGCGGGAACGGCCGGTGCTCCCCTCCAAGGCCTGTAGGATAACATCATCACTGACCTCCAATGCCTACAGCGCCACAGGACAGGCCACCTCCACCCTGCATGCCATGGCCTTCCTGCAAGTTCACCAGGCCAAGGCACTCAAAGATTTGCACGTGGGTAGTCCTGACCCCAATGTGTTGCAGGAACTGTGCTCACTGACCGACCTCACACTTAGGGCCACGAAGGTCACAGCGCATACACTCGGGTAAGCGATGGCTACCCTTATGGTCCAGGATTGTCATCTCTGGCTGAACCTGGTCGAGATGCGGGACATGGACAAAGCACGCTTCCTCAATGCCCCAGTCTCCCGGTTCGGTCTATTCAGCAACACCGTGGATGATTTCACCCTGCAGTTCTCAGCGGTGAAGAAGCAGACGGAAGTCATTTCCCACATCATGTCCCGCCGCTTCACCAATCAAACTGGGACCAGCTCTCAGCACCAGCATCGAGACCCCCGCAGGAACCGCACGCCCCCACACTCCCGAACGTCTTCGAGGACCCGGAAGGCTCCCAAGTGTTCCTGAGACGGCTGCATCTTCACGAAAGTCGCAGAGGCAGCCCTTGCACCGCTGAGGGAAGTAGGCATCTGCATACTCAATTACCTCGATGACTGTCTCATCCTAGCCCACTCTCGAGATTTACTGTGCGCCAACAGGGACCAGGTGCTCAGGCACCTCAGCCGTCTAGGGCTTCAGGTCAACTGGAAAAAGAGCATCTCTCTTCTCGGCATGGAGTTAGATTCAGTCTCAATGACAGTGCGCCTCACCAAAAGTGTGCGCATTCAGTGCTGAAATGCCTCACCTTATTCAAGCCAGGCACTGCGATTCCTCTAAAACAATTCCAGAGGCTCCTAGGGCATATGGCATCCTCCGCGGCGGGATTGATGCATATGAGACTGCTTCAGCGCCATGGCACCATGTTGCAACAGGAACACAGCTGCTGGCTCCTGGATGGGGCCCCAGCTGGGTTGGCACATCAACTGCCTAGAGTTGCTTGCTGTAATACTTGCCCTGTGGAGGTTTCTCCCACTAAAACAGGGCAAGCATGTCTTGATTCAATCAGACAGCACAGCTACGATAGCGTACATAAATCACCAAGGTGGTGTGCGCTCTCGTCATGTCACAACTCGCCCACCATCTCCTCCTCTGGAGCCAGCAATGGTTCAAGCTGTTGCGTGTCACTCACGTGTTCGCTTCCCAAGAGAACTCCCATTACCCGGTCTGGTACTCCCTAGTGGAGGCTCCCCTCAGGACAGATGCGGGCACATGTATTGCGCAAGTACACATTTCCCCCAGTGAGCATTCTTGCACGGGTGCTGTGCATGGTCAGGGAGGATGAGGAACAAGTCACTCTGTTTGCCCCCTACTGGCCCACACAGACTTGGTTCTCGGATCTCACACTCCTCACAACCGCCCCTCCCTGGCAAATTCCCCTGAGGAAGGACCCCCTTTCTCAGGGACGGGTCACCCACTAGCATCCGCACCCAGATCTCCTTGCCTGGCCCATGGACAGGATGTGAAAGATCTAAGTGACCTACCACCTGCTGTCATAGACATGATCAACCAAGCCAAAGCTCCCTCTACCAGGCAACTTTACGCCCTACAATGGCGCTTGTTCATGAATTGGTGTTCTTCCCGATCTGAAGACCCACAGAGGTGCGCAGTCAGGTCAGTGCTCTCATTTCTGCAGGAGAGGCTAATCTTCAACCTTGAAGATTTATGTAGCCACCATATCGGCTCACCACGACGCAGTGAATGATAAGTCCCTAGGGAAGCAATATCTGATTATCAGGTTCCTTAGAGGCACCCAGAGGTTGAACCCTCCCAGGCCAAGCCTGTTCCACTCATGGGATCTCTCCATGATCCTTGCAGACGTTCAGAGACCCCCCTTCAAGCCACTAGAATCAGTCGAGCTCAAAGCCCTCTCCTTGAAGACAGCCCTCCTGATTGTGCTTGCTTCCATCAAGAGGGTTGGGGACCTGCAAGTGTTCTCTGTCAGCAACACCTGCCTGGAGTTCAGTCCAGCAGACACCCATGTCATCCTAAGACTGCGACTGGGCTACGTGCCCAAGGTTCCTACGACCCCCTTCAGGGACCAAGTAGTGAACCTGCAAGCGCTGCCCCGGGAGGAGGCAGACCCAGCCTTTTCGTTGCTGTGTCTGGTACGTGCTTTGCGTACCTATGTGGACCGCATGCAGAGCTTTATATGTTCTGAGCAGATCTTTGTCTGCTTTGGTGGACAGCGGAAATGGAATGCTGTCTCGAAACAGAAGCTTTCCCACTGGGTTGTTGATGCCATCGCATTGGCCTATAACACCCAGGCCGTGCCCGCCCCCTTGCGGGTTCGAGCACACTCTACAAGAAGTGTGGCATCCTCTTGGGACCTGGCCAACGGCACCTCCCTAGCAGACATATGCAGAGCAGCGGGCTGGGCAACACCCAATACCTTTACAAGATTTTACAATCTCAGTGTCGAGTCAGTCTCGTCCTTTGTTTTGTCAGGTCCAAGCTGGTAGAACTCGGTAACGTGGAACAACTGACCGGGTGTACCGCTCTCACCTAGAGCCTTTCCCCTCCACTGAATTCGGCGGAGGAATTCCCTGACCAGACCCATAATAATTAAAGTGCAACTTAGGACATGTATGTGTGTGCGTGTGTGTGTGCGTGTGTGTGCGTGCGTGTGTGTGTGTGTGTGTGTGTGTGTGTGTGTTAAACCAGTGTTTGAGTATAGAGGAGTCTGATGGCTTGGGGGAAGAAGCTGTTACACAGTCTGGCCGTGAGGGCCCGAATGCTTCGGTACCTCTTGCCAGATGGCAGCAGGGTGAAGAGTTTGTTTGAGGGGTGTGTGGGGTTGTCCACAATGCTGGTGGCTTTGCAGATGCAGTGTTTTTTGTAAATGTCTTTGATGGAGGGAAGAGAGACCCTGATGATCTTCTCAGCTGTACTCACTATCCTCTGTGCTTTGCGGTCCGAAACGGTGCAAGTCCTAAACCAGGCAGTGATGCAGCTTCTCAGGATGCTCTCAATAGTCCCTCTATAGAATGTAGTGAGGATGGGGGGTGGGAGATATGCTATCCTCAGCCTTCGAAGAAAGTAGAGATGCTGCTGGGCTTTCTTGGTAATAGAACTGGTGTTGAGGGACCAGGTGAGGTTCTCCGCCAGGTGAACACCAAGGAATTTGGTGCTCTTGACAATCTCCACATAGGAGCCGTCGATGTTCAGTGGAGAGTGGTCACTCTGTGCTCTCCTAAAGTCAACAACAATCTCTTTTGTTTTGTCGTCATTCAGAGACAGGTTGTTGGCTCTACACCAGTCCGTTAGCCACTGCACCTCCTCTCTGTATGCTGACTCGTCATTCTCGATGATGAGACCCACCACGGTCGTGTCATCGGCAAACTTGATGATGTGATTCGAGCTGTGCATTGCTGCACAGTCGTGAGTCAGCAGAGTGAACAGCAGTGGACTGAGCACACAGCCCTGGGGGGGCCCCAGTGCTCAGTGTGGTGGTGGTGGTGATGCTGTTCCCGATCCGGACTGACTGAGGTCTCCCAGTCAGGAAGTCCAGGATCCAGTTGCAGAGGGAGGTGTCCAGGCCCAGCAGGTTCAGCATTCCAATCAGGTGCTGGGGAATGATTGTGTTGAATGCTGAGCTGAAGTCTATGAACAGCATTCGAACATATGAGTCCTTTTTATCTAAGTGGATGAGGGCCAGATGGATGTTGGTGGCGATGGCATCGTCTGTTGAACGGTTTGGATGATACGCAAACTGCAGTGGGTCTAGTGAGGGGGGCAGCTGGGTCTTAATGTGCCTCATGAAGAGCCTCTCAAAGAACTTCATGATGATGGGTGTGAGTGCGATGGGACGGTATTCATTGAGGCAGGACACTGAAGACTTCTTTGGCATGGGGACAATGGTGGTGGCCTTGAAACACATTAGAACGATGGCACTGCTCAGAGGGATGTTGAAGATGTCGGTAAGAACATCTGCCAGCTGGTCTGCACATCCTCTGGGCACTCTGCCAGGAATGTTGTCTGGTCCAGCAGCCTTCTGTGGGTTGACTACATAGAGTTTTCCTCACACCAACTGTGGTAAGACAGAGCACCTGGTCATTGAGAGGAGGGGTGGTCTTCCTCACCACCATGTCATTCTGCACTTCAAACCAAGCGTAGAAGTCCTTCAGCGCATCAGGAAGGGAGGCATCTTTGTCACAGGCCACATACACCGTGTGTCACCACAGTCCTGGAAGTGACTGTGGATTCTCTGGGCGTGTGCAAGCTTTGTCTCTCTGATGGCCCGGGACAGTTTGGCCCTCGCTGTTCTTAGGGTTGCCTTGTTGCCTGCTCTGAAGGCAGAGTCTCAGGTCCTGAGCAGCGCGCGCACCTCCGCAATCATCCACATCTTCTGGTTGGAGCGTGTGGTGATGGTCTTGGAGAAAGTGACATCATCAATGCACTTGCTGATGTAGCTGGTCACTAATGCTGTTTATTCCTCCAAGTTGGTAGAGTCACCATATGTTGCAGCCTCCCTGAACATGTGCCAGTCAGTACACTCAAAACAGACCTGAAGAGCAGAGATGGCTCCTGCTGGCCAGGTTTTCACCTGCTTCTGAAGCGGTTTTGTGCATCTGACGAGCGGTCTGTATGCTGGAATTAGCATAACAGAGATGTGGTCTGAGTAGCCGAGGTGGGGGCGGGGCTCCGCCTGGTACACGCCTGGGATGTTTGTGTAAACAAGATCAAGCGCGTTCGCCCCTCTCGTTGCGAAGTCCACATACTGATGCAGCACGCTGATCAGCAGCACATGTACACGGTTCAGTGCATGGTGTGGTTGAAAAGGGACCCCTAGTGTCACTTCATTCGACACATTGTCGAAGTGAGCAACAGACGGGGAACGTCTAGGTTACTGTTGCAACCTTACAACTAAGAAATTCTGAAAATAACTTTATTTTTTCAATGCATTTTCATTAGTGCTCTCAGACTTTAGGAGCATAGGCTGATCTCATGAAAATTGTTACTGTGGCGACATTTATGAAAAGTAATATTACAGAGAAGTTAAATATTCTCCCAAACAGATGAGTTTAAGGTTAATGCTCTTTCAAGTTTGAAATGAATAAAACCTACCTCCCTACCCTAAGTATAATCGATAAAAAAACAAACCATGTCATTTTGTCGTACTTCTATGACATCTTCGGCTTACGTGTCGACTTGCATGCCCTTCTCTTGCGTCAGCAGCCTGAGAGACATGGGTTCTTGTCCCATGTTGAAACCAGAAAGTAATCGTGTTCACTTAATCAATGATGAATGCGATTTAGAGGTTGCATTTTCCCTCCAAGATTACATTTTTACTCTGTTGATGGTTAGGTTTAGGGTTTGGTGTGTAAAGGACCTAATTTATATTAGGCCTAGGTGTCTAACTCCAAAAAAGTTGGGACAGTATGAAAAATGCTAATAAATATAAAAAGGAGCGATTTGTAAATTATATTCCCCCTTTGCTATATTGAAAGCACAACAACTACACATTATATATTTTAAAGTTTTTGGGTTGGGACAGTCAAGTGTTTATAACTGTGAAGCATAACCAGTTCTTCTTATAACACTTATACAGCATTTAGGCACTGAAGGCACAAGCATTTTTAGTTTATAAAGTGTAGTTTTCCCCCAATCATCCAATATGTTGGTCTGTAGCAGCACAATTGTACAGGGTATTTGTTGCTGTATTCTGCGCTTCATAATGCACCACACATTATCAATTGGAGATGGTCATGACTGCAGGCAGTTCAATCTAAGACCCACACCGTCCGCTTATTCGGCCAGTGTGTGGTTTGAAGTTGTCCTGCTAGAAAATGCAGGAAAGTCCCTGGAAAAGATGGTACTGGATGGCAGTATATGCTGCTACATATTTTTAAACACTTTTATTTTTAATTTACAGGATGAACATTTAAAGCAAAAACAATATTAACAAAAAATAGGAGAAGGAATTATGCTTAAACACATCGCAGGTGTATGCTACATGACATAGACAGCTTTATACTTATACAGCTTTATACGGCCCCGGGGCCATCACAATACCCACGCTTATTCTCAAATATAAATCATCGTATACCTGCATACCTAAAATTTAAAAAAAAAAAAAACACACTGAACACCAAGCCGAACTGGTGAGGTTAACCATTCTAATAGTCATTACTGTTTACTTAGTTGAGGATGTCTTTACATTCTTTATATATCAGCCACTTTTCCCAGTCCCTTTTAAAAGCACCTTTTTTCATCTTTAAAATATATGTATGTTCTTCCATATCCATGATTTCTTCAATAATTCCAAACCATTGTTTACACTTCAAAGTTGTATCTTTAAGCCAGTTCCTAGTTATAGTTTTTTTGCAGGCTGCAAGAAGGATCTTACATAAGTATTGATCTCTTTTAAGGACTATGCCTTTAATATTTCCCATAAGTAGAAACATAGAGGTTCTAGGTATTTTAAATCCAAACACTTCCGACATAACTACCTGCACATCGTCCCAAAAAGACTGAATTTTCTCACAGCTCCAAAAAATGTGTGTGTGATCCGCTTCTAACTGTCCACACTGCCTCCAGCAAGCTTGTTGTCCGGAGACTTGTTTGTTTCTGATCTTAGGTGTTATAAAGAAGCGGATAAGGCACTTCCAGCAAAACTCCCTCCATATTTGTGAACTGGTAGTAGTTTGGTGTATTGACCACAAGTCATACCAATCCGTTTCTGTTATTTCAATCTTTAGTTCTTTTTCCCATTTTGATTTTATATATAGTGTAGAGGAGGGGCCGCTACACATCAACACTTCATAAACAAAAGAAATTATTCTGGGTAGTGTATGCTCATAGGCGTCCATCATCATTTTTGTAAGGGGATGGATATCATTTACTTTAACTTTCCTTTTTTTGTTGTAGTAATCCCTTAATTGGAAGTATCTAAATAAATCCTGATTTCTTATTCCAAAGTTTTCCTTTAAGTCCTGGAAACTTCTAATTTCACCCTCTGTAATTACACAGCTCAATGCTGTTATTCCCCTATCCCTCCACTGTTGAAATATTGGGTCATCCCTTCCTGACTTAAATTCCTCATCATAAGTAATCCACCTAAGTATTCCAATTTCTGTCTCCAATTTGAATTGTTTAACAATAGAATGCCATACCTTCAATGAGAAGGTTGTTATTGGGTCCAGTTTGTACTGCTACATATTTTTACATGTCTATCTGCATTAATGGTGTTCTCACAGATAAGCGGGTTATTCATGCTATGGGCACTGACACACCACTGGCCCATACAGACACTGACTTTTGGACATGATGCTGATAGCAGCATGGATGGCCCTTTTCCTCTTTGGCCCGGAGAACATGATGGCTTTGTTTTCCAAAAACTATTTGAAATGTGGACTCATTGGCCCAAAAAACATGGTTCAGCTATTCTACTTTCCATCTAAGATGAGACCAAGTCCAGAAAAGTCGGCAGCGCTTCTGTACAGTGTTGTTGTATGGCTTCTCCTTTACATAGTAAAGTCTTAACTTTCATCTGTGGAAGCAGCGGCGAGTGGTGTTGACTAAAAAAGGTTTACTTAAGTAATCCCAAGACCATGTTCATGATATCCGTTACAGATGAATGCCAGGGGTCTGGGGTCGACGGAAGCGACTGTGCGTCCTGCTGGATTTTTTCGTCATTACAGCGGAAACAACATAAAATACTCATAAGTATTATACAGATAAGGATACAGGGCATACAGATAAGTGTAAGACATCATTAGAGACTATAAAGTGTCTACTTTTATTTGTGTACACTCACAATAACAACAAAATCTTGTGCTTTTGTAAAATAAAGAAAATAAAAAGGGTGAGCTTTCAGCTGTCTCTGTGTTCGCGAGCATATTTCTGAAACACGTCACACAAATGAACTTAAACTCAGTGAATACTTATCACACAAACTTGAAACATATGTCTAAAGAAAGCTTAAAATGTCTACTTTTTAATAAAATAATTTTAATTTAAAACAAATATTCTCCTCCAATGTAATATGTATGGTACCTCTCAAAGTGATGAAACAATTTCTCCTGGCTCAGCTAATTATCTCTAATGTGATCACACCCATGGGTAGAGGGCGTTATTCATGCGGTAATGTGCTGAGATGATCAATGCAAATGGTGAACGCCCCCGACTGTGCCTTAAAAAAAAACATCAAGTTCGTTCACTTTTCTGCATGTTTGATAGACAGCACAATGCACAAGTGAGAAAACTCCTGGATAGTGACGGAGTTAACATTTTCCTCAGAAGAAGAGCAGGACTCCGATGAACGTTTGTATTTTAAAGAGAGACTTGATCCAGCCGAGGATACAATTTCAGATGAGCAAGTCATTTAGTTTTACTTACATTAGTTGACGTGTTATTTTATATAAACATGTACAGATTTTACTAGTGGAACTTTCCAGACTTGCGAGCCAGGATTCAGAGTATTGACATTTGAAATATGTCCTAATAAGCAAGTTTTAGTTACATTTAAACGCTGTTTCGGCTAAAGCAGGTATTTAAATTGTATACTGTATGATATAATATGGCATGTAATATGATATAAAAATAATATGAATGTTTAGATTATATTTTATCTAGTGTTTATGCTGCCTCATTATCATCAACAAAGCATGTGCTTGCAAATATACATTTATGTTAAATGAGTAAAATGCACTTTAATTATGCCCATATTAGTAAATCATCATATTATTATGAAGACTGCAATAATGATGCTGAAAATTCAGCTTTGATCACAAATGCATTTTACAATATATTCAAATAGAAAACTGTTCTTTTAAATTGTAAAAAATAGTTCACAATATCAATGTTTTTACTGTATTTTGGATCAAATAAATGTAGTCTTGGTGAGCAGAAGAGACTTCTTTTAACGGTAGTGTAGGTCTAAAATTAAGTAAAGACTTTATGTAAAGAAAATATATAGTCAGATTACTTCTTTTAACTTAAAACTTGATTTTGATCATTAAGTCTCCTCATATTCATTCTCTTTCTGTCACATTCCTCATTGATGGGCACAGGGGAGGGGTCTTTTGTCTCCTCAGGTGTGAAATACATCCATATTCATGATAGTTCACGCCTCCTCGCATATTACTTTTCTAACACTAAAAGTAAAATTACTATATTGTTTTGTATGAATGAGTGATTAGGATGGTTTTGACATCATTGTGTAGCAAAAACTCTAGGCTACAATATCAGTTATCAAAAGTCTTGTGGACAAATGTTAAGTATGTGTTATATGGCCATATTTCAATGACTTAAATATAAATATTATTTGTGCTGAATACAGTGTTATCAGACTTTAGCCATTAATATGTTTTTAATCAACTGAAAAAAGCACAAATGTCAAGGCATGTCAAAACTTCTCCAGGGCCCAAAACATCCTCAGACCCCAGAGGGTTAAAACAGTGATGTCTGAGGAATCAGAGATCACACGCATTCAGACGTGGTTTTCATCTTGCCCTTTACGTAAAGAGATTTGACTAGATTCCTTGAATCGTTTAACTATTTTGTGCTCTGTAGAGGGTGAAATGCACAAAATCCTTCCAATTTGTCTTTGGGGATCATTGTTCTCAAAGTGCTGGATTATTTGCTGAAGCATCTGTTGGCGAATTGACAAGTCTCGAATGATCTTTGCTCTTGAAGGACAGGCTGTTTTTGGATTCTCCTTATATATTATGAAATGAATACCTCACCTGTTTAACATCGCCTTATTTCAACTCGTCAAATTGCTATTAGTCTTAAATTGCCCATCTCAACTTTTACGGAGCAAGTTGCAATTAACTGATAAGAATTTGCTGTACATTTAAAAAAATTAAAAAAATGAAATTCACAGGGTAAAACAATATATTGTTTAGTTTTAGTGTTTTCAATATAGCATAGCAATTTACAAATCACTCCTTTTTGTTTTTATAAGCATTTTTCATACTGTCCCCCAACTTTTTAGGAATTGGGGTTGTAGTTAGTAAACGTTATGGTATTGCAAATAGTCAAATTTCACATGGTAGATCTTACTATAATGGCATTATGTAAAAGTAGATCTCATGCCATAGAAGTGTGAGCACCCCTGCCCTAAACCTAACCCTACCCTACCCCAAAGTGAAGTGTTTGAGTTAATTAAATGTGCTGAAAAGTAACTCAGAAGCTTCAACTTTATTGATTTGAACACATGAACACACGCACACACACACACACACACACACAAGATCTCAGTCAGTCTTACTCCTCACACACACACTGCACATTATTAATGAGTCATTATTGCAGCTCATAACAGACGGTGCCAGGAAAATGGCAACATGCTTACACAGCAGCTCTATACATACAGACCTACGGACTCTCACGGATCTGTGAATGCAGGAGCTGAACCAAAACAGTGTGTCTCTGAGTACAGAATATCAACTTTTAAGGGTTTCTTCAGCTACGGGCATTTTATGGTTTTCTTTTTTATTTATTTAACAGATTTCAGCCTTATCTCTCTCTCTCTCTCTCTCTCGTTGTTATTTGACAGAGACATTAAACTGTCTTGGAAACATTTATTTTTGCTACTATTCAAATGCCATTTATGTATGGATTTTATTGTTTTACCCATATCCCAGACCCAGACATACACTGTGATTGTTGAAATGTTAAACCACTTAAGTATGAGGTTCCCACCCTTTTTGACCAATCCATTTTCATGACTTTTTTAGTTGTTTGTTATTTCTGGAAAGATTCAGACTGATTCACTAATGAATAATTTAGACTAATTTGTGCATCATTTCGAAAACATCTGAAAAGAGCCTTCTCAAAAGAAGGATTAGTTTTGAAAGCAATTTCTTCACAAGTTTTTACCAAGATCAAAGATACGGTGATTAATATTTTAGTGCCGTGCATAAATAGAAAATGTATATGTATGGGTGCGTCTCAATCAGCTCCCTAGTTCAGTAGTCAGGGCACTGGTCCAGCAGTGATTGCACGGAGAGTCACTACGTTGTTACCAAGAGTTACAGTACCCTACTTTCAGCCAAATTATGTCAACTCTCTGACAAGTGCTGCCATCTATCATACTTCTTTGCATCACCTCCAGCATGTTTACCTTATGAGCATTGCGACTCACTGTCATCATACCTTCATAAGTTTCTCAAGTTATTAGAGAAAGAGTGCAAGTGTAAAGTCAGAGCCATATTTTCGCTTTAAAAGAGATTCTGTAAGTAATTATTTTTAATCCACGATGTGCTTTAAAGAGAAACATCAAATATTAGCATTGTTAAAGGAAAATTAAAAATCCACTTCTTCATAATTTTGTTTATGCAGTTTATCTTTTATAATATCACTGTCTATTAGTCTATGTCTATGGTACAGTCTATGCTTGATTCAGAATTCAACAGATGCGTAAGATTGTTTATAAACAACAAACAGTATGTTGCACTAGTTATATATATGTATGTATAAGGAAAAGTACATCATAGTCTCTAGTTTGAGAAATAGACGCCTCACATGTCCTCCGCTGACAGCTTCATTGAACTCTACCCGCTCAATACCAGTTTCATGTATAACAGTAAAGAGAAGACTCAGGGGTGCAAAGAAACACAGACATTGGACAACAGATAATTGGAAAAGAGTGTTATGGATCTTAACCCCATTGAGCTTTTGTGGGATCAGCTAGACTGTAAGGTGCGTGAGAAGTGCCCGACAAGACAGCACATCTATGGCAAGTGCTACAGGAAGTGTGGGGTGAAAGGTCAAGTGCTACAGGAAGTGTGGGGTGAAAGGTCAAGTGCTACAGGAAGTGTGGGGTGAAAGGTCACCTGAGTATCTGGATAAACTGACAGCTAGAATGTCAAGGATCTGCAAAACTGTCATTGCTGCACATGGAGGATTTTTTGAGTTAAAAGTTAAACATTTTTTTTTTATTTTTTTTTTCCAAATTGTAATAGTATTTTTTCAAGTTATTAATGTCCTGACTATACATTGTGATCAGTTGAATGCCACTTTGGTGAATAAAAGTAACAATTTCTTTCCATAAGGGCAAAATCTGTACATTATTCCAAACTTTAGCCACCAGTGTATATTATTTAGAATACATTGGAACAAAAACATGCATGATTTGGTAAAATGCATTGATTTAAATATATGAATCGAGCTCTATTCAAAAGAAACTAAGAATATCAAAGAGAGGTGGTATTGGAGATGTTTCCATTTCTGTGAATTTAGAGTATTTGCTGTTTATAGTTTTGTTGTAGTTTACAAAATGATAAAAATGCATGTACTGTATATTTATTTTTGAAAATCCTTTATTAGGCCACGTCCACATTAATCTGGATACATTTGAAAACTGCGTTTTTGTTTTCTAAATGCTCTCCATCCACACTGGCTTTTTCAAGCATTTTCCAAAAGCTGCTCGTCCACACTGAAACATATGAAAACTCTTAATTCTCCTTTCTGCGCATATGAAAAATTGCCATTCCTTGTGCGGTTTGAAATGCAACTGTCCTCGTGTTCCGTCACTGGACAGCAATAATGTGGGCCGCCATCTTGATTGTTGTGGGTTGAATGGACTACATGACTGTGTCACATGACAACAAATACTTCATCGTTTTCAGATATCTCCGTTTCCCCTGTCCATACTACAACACAAAGATGGCGTTTTAAAATGTATCCACTTTGGACAGTGTTGTCGCTGTGTGGACGGAAGGCTAAAGCATAAGCGCTTTCAAACAAAAAAATACTAGTAAGGATGTGGTCTTAATTAAACATGTTTTTAGAAAAGACCTTAACCTAGATTAGAGAGCACTTTTCAAGTTCTGGCCACCAGCATCATCACAGCGATGAGAAGGTGAAGTCAAAGGTGCCATTTGTCCGACCCATTTCAAAGTAATGACATAAAAAAAACTTTTTTCTATTTGCACTCACATTTCAGATCGGGAGTGCAGCATTACTGTACTTGTTTGACCATCTTTCTTCAAAGAAAACAACACACTCCTCTTCATCTTGTAAGTTTTAAGGGGTCATTTAGAGAAATACCAATTCATTTCTGTTTTCAGAAAATCTTCAAATTGTCAGCAGATAGTTAATTAAAGAAAATTCCCTGTGTTGTGGATTTATCGACATAGAAATCATAAGCAGGAGTTAAGTATAATTGTATTTACAAATCTGCTACTCAGTCAACACCCGAAAGCATCAAATCTGTATTAATGTCATATCTAACAATAGTTTAGTGAAACAGCAACTGAGAAATGTACATTTTACATCTAATAATGTTTTTCTTGTATCTGTATTAGCCATACATGAACAGTATATTTGACAATTATACATAGTTGTTAAAAAGGTCTTCATTCACAGAATTTGACATCCACAACGGGCAATTGTGCAAAGAAATGTGTGCTACAGCAGTGTCCTTCAGGATCAAAGCACATTTCATTTTTTCAGGCAACATGAAGTGGTGTAGATCCAAAAATGTACTGTGATAAACCCTCTTGTATTTAGTTTCATGACAAAATTATCAGAAAAAAAAAATAACCGGTTATAACCAGTTACCAGCATTTAAAAAGAACGTTTCCAATTGAAAATCAAACAATTTTTTGTTCGTTTTCAGTTTTGTTTTCATTCCTTGAACCGTTTTTAGTCCCTGTTATCATGTCTTCAAAATGTTGCATTCAATATGCCATTTGGATAGCCTAATGATACTTTAATTGCAAAAGAATGAACGAATGAAGGTTACATTTATATAGCGCTTTTCTGACACTACACTCAAAGTACTTTACACAGTGAACAGGGGACTCTCCTCAACTTCTATATATAAAAAAGAGAAATTTACCTAAATTATATAGAATGGGCACACCAGACAAATTTCTCTATCATGTTAAAAATGTTATATGACTAGATCAGCATGCACAGAGAATTAGAGAACTGCATATACACCTAGATCTGTAATGGCCCACCTCAAGTGGACACAAAAATGTAAACACTATAAATCTACATTTATTCATAATTTTAAGTAGTGATTTGCCAATTGAATGTTAAATGTCACTTAAGAATTGGAATGTTTTGTGTTTTTTAACTTCCAACTTGAATTTTGAAATTAACTACCCTGTTTGGTAAATTTGCACACAACCAATCTTGCGTTGGGTGGCCTGAGGTAAAACCTCAAATACATTTGGTGCGCTGATAATAATGTCCTGAATTCCCAGACGACCAAGGAGGTGGTTGTGGACTACCAGCAGACCAAGAGGAACCATGCACACACACCTAAGTACATTAATGGGGTTGACATTGTCCATATCTCCAAGGATCTCTCCTGGACCCTCACAACCTCCACCTTCATCGGCATGGTATGGCAGCTGATCAGAAGGCCCTCCAGCAGGTGGTGAAAACCACTCAATATATCAATGGTGCTCAGATTCCATCCATCATGGACATTTCAGCCATCAGAGAGCTAGAGGTATCATCAAGGAAACCTCTCACCCCAATCACGAACGGTTTACCCCACTCCCATCTGGAAAGCGTTATAGTAGTCTCCGCTGAGATAAGTCACATTGAGATAAGTATTCAGACTCTTTGCTATGACACTTGAAATTTAGCTCAAGTGCATCCCATTTCTCTGGATCATCTTTGATATGTTTCTACACCTTGATTTGAGTCCACCTTTGGAAATTTAAATTGACTGGACATGATTTGGAAAGGCACACACCCATCTAAATAAGGACTCACAGCAGAAAATGCATATCATAGGAAAATCAAGCCATGAGGTCAAATGAACTGCCTGCAGAGGTCAGAGACAGGATTGTGTCAAGGCACAGATCTGGGAAATGCTTCAAAAAATTATGGCTGTTTTGAATGTTCCATAGAGCACAGTGACCTCCATAATTCATAAATTGAAGAAGTTTGTAACAACCAGATCTCTTCCCAGGGCTGGCCACCAAGCCAAACTGAGCAATTGGGGGAGAAGGGTCTTGATAAGAGAGGTGACCACATCCGATGGTCACACTGGCTGAGCTCTAGAGATCATGTGTGAAGATTGGAGAAACTTGCAGGACAACCATATCTGACATACAGTGCATCCGGAAACTATTCACAGCGCTTCACTTTTTCCACATTTTGTTATGTTACAGCTTTATTCCAAAATGTATTAAATTCATTATTTTCCTCAAAATTCTACAAACAATACCTCATAATGACAACGTGAAAGAAGTTTGTTTGAAATCTTTGCAAATGTATTAAAAATAAAAAATGAAAGAATCACATATTAGGGTCTGTAGACCTCCGAGACAGGATTGTATCGAGGCACAGATCTGGGGAAGGGTACAGAAAAATTCCTGCAGCATTGAAGATCCCAGTGAGCACAGTGGTCTCCATCATCCGTAAATGGAAGAAGTTTGGAAGCACCAGGACCCTTCCTAGAGCTGGCCGCCCGGCCAAACTGAGCGATTGGGGGAGAAGGGCCTTAGTCAGAGAGGTGACCAAGAACCCGACGGTCACTCTGACAGAGCTCCAGCATTTCTCTGTGGAGAGAGGAGAACCTTCCAGAAGAACAATCATCTCTGCAATACTCCACCAATCAGGCCTGTATGGTAGAGTGGCCAGACAGAAACCACTCCTCAGTAAAAGGCACATGGCAGCCTGCCTGGTGTTTGCCAAAAGGCACTTGAAGGACTCTCAGACCATGAGAAACAAACAAACAAAAAAATCCCTGGTCTGACGAAACAAAGATTGAACTATTTGGCCTGAATGGCAAGCGTCATGACTGGAGGAAACCAGGCACTGCTCATCACCTGGCCAATACCATCCCTACAGTGAAGCATGGTGGTGGCAGCATCATGCTGTGGGGATGTTTTTCAGCGGCAGGAACTGGGAGACTAGTCAGGATCGAGGGAAAGATGAATGCAGCAATGTACAGAGACATACTTGATGAAAACCTGCTCCAGAGTGCTCTGGACCTCAGACTGGGGTGAAGGTTCATCTTCCGATAGGACAACGATCCTAAGCACACAGCCAAGATAACAAAGGAGTGGCTACGGGACAACTCTGTAAATGTCCTTGAGTGGCCCAGCCAGAGCCCAGACTTGAACCCGATTGAACATCTCTGGAGAGATCTGAAAATGACTGTGCACCGACGCTCCCCATCCAACGTGATGGAGCTTGAGAGGTCCTGCAAAGAAGAATGGGAGAAACTTCCCAAAAAATAGGTGTCCCAAGCTTGTAGCATCATATTCAAAAAGACTTGAGGCTGTAATAAATGCCAAAGGTGCTTCAAAAAAGTTTTGAGCAAATGCTGTGAATACTTATGTACATTTGATTTTTGTTTTTTATTTGTAATAAATTTGCAAAGATTTTTCAAACAAACTTCTTTCACGTTGTCATTATGGGGTATTTTATGTAGAATTTTGAGGAAAATAATGAATTTAATACATTTTGGAATAAGGCTGTAACATAACAAAATGTGGAAAAGTGAAGCGCTGTGAATACTTTCCGGATGCACTTTAAGGCCCAGATTGGTGGAGTGTTGCAGAGTGGCCAGACGGAAACCTCTGCTCAGTGCATGACACATGAAAGCCCACTTGGAATTTGCAAATATACACTTAAAGGACTCTCAGACTGTGAGAAACAAGATTGAACAGTTTTTTCCTCAATTCCAAGTGTCATGTCTGGAGGAAACCAGGCACAGCTAGTGAAACCATCCCAACGGTGAAGCTGTAGTGGGAACTGGCCAACTGGTTAGGTTTGAGGGAAAGCTGAACACAGAAAAATAGAGATATCTTCAATGAAAACCTGCTCCAGAGCTCTCAGGACCTCAGACTGAGCTGAAGGATCACCTTCCTAAAGGACAATGACCCTAAGCACACAGCCAAGACAACACAAGAGTGGCTTAGGGACAACTCTGTGAATGTCCTTGAGTGGCCCAGCCAGAACCCAGACTTGAACCCAATCGAACACCTCTGGGGAGACCTGAAAATGGCTGTCCACCGACGGTCCCCATCCAACCTGATGGAGCTTGAGATGATCTGCTGAGAAGAACGGCATAAAATACACAAATCCAGGTGTGAAAGCTTGTCGCATCATACACAAAAAGACTTGAGGCTGTAATCGCTGACAAAGGTGCTTCAAATAAAGTACTGAGCTAAGGGTCTAAATACTTATGTCAATGTAATATTTCTGTTTATATTTCTGTTTATATATATATATATACACATTTGTAAAGTTATCAAAAATCTGGCATTTGCTTTGTCATTATGGGGTATTGAGTGTAGATTGATTGATTGATTGAAATTTAAATAATTTTAACAAGGCTGCAACATTACAAAATGTGAAACTAATTAAGGGGTCTAAATACTTTCTGAATGCACTGAATATTTATAATATTTACTTAATAAATTAATAACCACTTGCTTGATCTGAACAAAATGAGCTTCCATTAAAAATGTTTACTCAAAATACTGTGCCACGCTAGCTACAACATGTAAGACTTAACCCTAAGAGTCTCTGTTTACCCAACTCTTCATTGTAAGCTCATTTAGCTCAATTGTAAATGCTATTAGCATTGTGTGTGTTCATTTACTTTCAATTAACTTTAAAATAAAATTACTTGAAGAATTAACAAACAACTGGAGAATGTCAAAGGTTTTATTGTTGTTTACAAATTTACAATCCAACATACAGTAGATATACATGCTCTCCAAGAACAAAAATATATTCTGAAATACAAAAAAAAAATACATAAAATTATGATGAACAAAAAACATAAAAAGAAACAGGCTATGCAATGACTTAAAGAATTTCAGTCAATCTAAATGAACACAATTCAAAATGCATTTTAACAGAGTGAACACTGTAGAAATACATGCAGGTAGGAGAAAACTCTCTGAACTAATGCTGTAACAAAAACACCAGAAACAGTTTGTATTAATAAATGAATCTATTCATTCAAAAGATCTTTTCAACTTGGCCAGACATTGCCATCATCGAGATGCGACACCATTTACTGTATGACCTCAAAACAATAAAGAAAGTGTCAGCTTGTTTGGGTAGATGATGTGAAGGGCATGAAGTAGCCCAAAAAGTCAGTGCACTGACCCAAGTTTTGACATGTCCCCAAGTAATTTTCAAGGACAATCAAACCATCCAGTGGGTTGAAAGGCAACTTTCGCTCTTCCTGCTCCAAAGCATTGATGGCATCTGCTCCTTTCTGTGCTTGGTCAGGGTCCTCTTTCTAAATTCATACAAATAATCCTTGTCAAAATGTATATAAACAGTTTCCATTGTATATATTTCCACAATTAAATATCCTAAAAATCAATATTTATTCATCCAAAAATTTAACCCAGATGTGTAGGACTTGCTTCTGTTGAACATAAACAAAGATTTCTAGAAGAATATCTCAGCTCTGTTGGTACATTCAGTGCAAGTGAATGGAGGTTAAAAAGCTTAAAAAATAATTTTAAAATTGTCTTAAAAATTGATCTGTTTCTCACCTACACCTATAATTTCATTCCTGAAGACATGGATTAAACCACTTGAGTCATATCTTTAATGCTAACTTTATATGCTTTTTGTACTTTAAAAGTTCTGGTCACCATTCACTTGCATTGTATGGACCTACAAAGCTGGGATATTCTTCTAAAAATCTTAGTTTGTGTTCAGCAGAAGAAAGTCACACATCCTCAGATGACCGTTCTTTCAGTTATAGCTTTAGACCTGCCAGGACTGTAATTTAAATGAGCCAATCCTGTTAGATCTAAAAAATAAATACAAAATAAAAATAGTATAAGTGTAACTGACAAGATAAGCAACATATATGACTAGTTTACATTTAAGATTCATGACGAGGCAATTTTCAACCACTGCAAACTTTCTTCAGAGGAACACAAACAGAGATTTTTGATAGATATATGATGTGTGTTTGTCCATACAATGGAAGTCAGTGAGGTTACAATCTTTGAAGGTCCATAAAGGCAGCATCAGTGTAATCCATATGACTTGAGCTGAAATTTTGGTTTGTGTTATGCACAGAAGACAGGAAGTCATACGAGTTTGAGAAGGCATAAGGGGTGAGAAGGCCAAATGACAAGAGAAATAGCATTTTTGGAGGAACTACTAAAATCATTTGATTAAGCTGAAAACGCCTGAGCAGCGGTTGAAGATGAAGTGTCTCTCCGGTGAAAAATAAGCAGCAATACTTCACCACTGCCCGACAATGAGAAAGACAGTATTTTCCCATGAGAAAAGTATGGTGTAAGCGCCACATACAGAATATTAATTATTGTCATTGACAACCTCAGTGTTGTTTAAGGCAAGCGGCAACCCCAACAGTGAAACTCCTTACAGAGACTGAAATTTACGCATCACATGATATTGGTGTATTTATTCATGTCGTCTCAAACACTAACAGTGCGTTCACGTACAACACAAAGACATTTTTGCCTCTCATTGCTCTTTGAGTTTGACAGCTGGATTATAAATGTGTGTTTAAACTCGCATTTGCGCGAGTAACCCGCGTGTATTCCCCCTTCTCAAGCAATAGCTGGAATCAAGTAGACGCTCATATTTTCAGAAACTTCCTCGCTCACTTTCCTCAAAGCGATGACTTTTTTCGTCTGGTCTCAGTACATGTATGACGTTGTGTCATACAATTCCGGGTGCCCACACACCGCTGCAACAATTTTTTCATACATTTTTCCAGATTTTTTCTGCTACTACATCAGTACATCAGTGACATCCGGACAATCTCAATGGCGATAGGCTTTTTGGATTTTTCATGCGGAATACGTGAATGACGCGATTTTGCGTATTCGAGTCGAGCCATTCACGTCTATTCGCATCTATGCGTTGACTTTGTATATAACCGTGCCGCGCAAAACGCTCGTGTCGCATTGTATGTGGTTGGTTAACTTTATTATCCACGTTGTGGAAAATTGTCTCTGGCTTCACTATACAATACATCACAAACAATATATAAATATACATTAAAAAGACATGCAAGTATCGGTGTACAGTTTGAAGTTTGCATTAAACATTTAAAATTGGTGTAGAAATGTGATTAACTTACTGGAATTACCTGTTGTTTGAGGAGTTGTAGAAGGTGAAGGCCCTGAGCAGCGGTTGAAGATGATGTGTATCTGCCTGGTGAAAAAATACACGGGCTTCTTTGTGTTTGTTCGACTGTGAAAATGTACACATCTAATTAGCCTCATGCAGACAAACATTTAATATACTGTAGATCTGCAAACGAAACAACGCAAGTTAGCATAACTTCTTTAAGCAAACAGAAACTTGAATACACAGAAAATTGAAAAAAAAAAAAAAACCACTACTGATTTCACACTGTTTAAATGAATTTACCTTTGAACTTTTGTTGTCCATGAGATCTCCTCATCCAAAATGGCTGCCAGCCCCAAATATGGCTGCTTAAAATTCAATCACATTCTGGTCATGTGGTTTCCATGGAATCTTAATAAATTAGGCTGGGTTTACTAAACTTCAGATTATTGTCATTTCACTCAAAATAATTAGCAAAGTTTCTTTATTATTATGAGTGCAGCATATTCTCAATATCTTGTCACAAATATAGCATATAATTAAGGAAAGTTGACAGCATCATGTTTTCAGTAAAATCTGTTTATTTTAATGAGCAATATTTTTCAGTGCAAGGAGCTGTGGAGCAAGGTAAGACACCCAGATTGTTCAGTGTGCTGCACTCTCTGATGTGCCCTTCACATGTGTGATGGTTGAAAGAAGAAGTCACAATTTATAGATTTATTTTATCATGTCAAATTGTTTATGCTGTGTAAATTATTCTCACTTACCTTAAATTATATCTACAGTGGCAACGTTAATTCCTTTTCTTGGATTTTTTAAAAATTAAGAAAACATCCTGACTTCATATTCATACAGTTCTATTAATGAGAAAGTGTCAATGATATGACAACTGTCTGTTGTCAACACCATTGCATCCCTAATGTAGACATACAATAGATGTAGATGTGTCTGACAGGGAAGGACTCATCTCTCTCTCTCTCTCTCTCTCTCTCTCATCATGTCTCACTCTGTCATTTACACACTGATTCTACTTTGCAGTGGTTCATGTCCGTGTGCACAAATGAGGCTGAACTGCAGAAATGGCAGTAATAGTCATCAGTGCCCGCAGCGGTCACATTGCGTTGGTAATGAGAGTTCTGCTCTGACAGGCCAGAGAGCGGCTCTAAAGTCCACACACAGAGCCAAATGAGCCCAGAACAACTCACAGTCGTTAGAATCCCTCTTGGACATCCACAGGCGGTGCTCCAAACAAAAGACATGGTAAGAGAATCACAATAGCGTTTATCAATGTCTGCAAGTGACATGAGTCTAACGGAGTTAGTTAATTGGCAGGACAGTGCAGAGGTCACGTGTAATGTAGAAAGTATACTATTATTTAAAAAATATATATATTTTAAATATATGTATCTTTCAGTAGCATTTTGATCATCGGATCACCACAGTCCAAAGGATGTGTGTGCAAGCCAATGGGGTTCAACACTTCCAAGCTCCAAAAGGGAAATAAAGGCAGCATAAAGTTAATCCATAAGATGCATGGTTTGTGGTTTGGTTCATGTCTTCTGGAGTGATGATTCTTGGGTGAGAACAGATCAAAATGTAACTCTGCAGTCTCATATGCAACATTTACACCGATGAGTGAAAATATTTTGAACACTCAAAGGTGTAGTGAACAATGTCACGACACTTGTCAAGATCTGGGTAGATTAGATGGTAAATTAACAATCAGTTCTCCGTGTCAATGTGTTGAATGCAGGAGAAATGGGCAGGAGTAAAGACCTGATCGACTTTGATGTGGGTTAAATTGTTATGACCAGACGACTGGGTCAGAGCATCTCTGAAATGGCAAGTCATGTGGGGTGCTCCCGGTCAGCAGTGGTGAGTACATACCAACAGCTGTCCGAGTAAGGACAAACCAAAAACTGGCGAGAGGGGGTTGGGTGCCCAAGGCTCATCGATGCATGAGGGCAACAAAGGCTGTCACGTCTGGTCCGAATTGACAGAAGGTCTACTGTTGCACAAGTCACAGAAAATTGTAAAGATGGTTAAGGGAGGAATATGTCAACAACACACAGTGCATCACACCCTGCTGCATATGGGGCTACATAAACACAGACTGGTCAGAGTGCCATGATGACTCCTATCCACCATTGAATGAGTCTAAAATGGGCATGCAGGCGTCAGAACAGGACCTTGGAGCAGTGGAAGTAGGTTACTTGGTCTGATGAGTCCTGTTTTATTTCACACCGCATGGATGGCTGTGTACATGTGCACTGTTTACCTGGAGAACTGATGGCACCACAATGCATTGTGGGAAGACGTCAAGCCAGTGGAGGGAGTGTGATGCTCTGGGCAATATTCTGCTGGTAAATCCCGGGTCCGGCCATTCATGTGGTCATCAATTTGACACGTGCCACCAACCTAAACATCGTTGCAGACCAGTTACACCCCTTCATGACAATGGAATAGCCTGATGGCATTGGCTTCTTTCAGCAGGATAATGCACCCTGCCACACTTCACACATTGTTCGGGAATGGTTTGAGGAACACAATGAAGAGTTAATGGTGTTGCCCTGGCCTCCAAATTCCCCAGACCTCAGTCCGATTGAACATCTATGGGATGTGCTGGACCAACCAGTCCGATCCATGGTGGCTCCACCTTGCAACATACAGGACTTGAAAGATCTGCTGCTAATGACTTGGTGCCAGATACCACAGGACACCTTCAGGGGTCTTGTACAGTCCATGCCTCGGCGAGTTGATTACGTTTTGGCAGCACACGAAGAACCAACAGCATATTAGCATATTGGTCATAATGTTTTGGCTCATCAGTGTATAATGAAAATAAAAGTGGCCCAAGAAAGGCACTTGTAGAACACATTTAGTATGTTTTGCAGAGGTACAGTCACCAAACCTGACAAAAACAAATTGCCTTCCAGGGTGAACACATTGATCCAACAACTGTTGGAATTTGATGTTTGTTTGGGCAATGTGTATATTAAAAAATTCTTTATAAATCCACCAGGGAGAACCAAATTATCTCAATAACTTAATAAACACTTTTGCCAAGAAAATGAAACCACAGTCAATGGCAAAGAACAATATTTTTCCCTTAAGTGTTTTCTTACCGTAATTAAGAATGCTAGCACTTTTTTTGGTTTAAAGCTCAACAAAATGTGTTTTGTGTTTAAAAATGTCTCCTTTAAAAAAAGGCTAAATTTGTTTTTACTTGAGCTTCCAGGCCACTGCCTTTGAGCATACAGTAAAGCAATCATGCATTATAATGGGTTTTTATAGGATTGAAAACGCTAAAGGTGCTAATAATGTATTTCTTGGATTAGTGTAGATGTTTTGGCAGTAAATAGTGTTAATCACAAGGGAAATGTATGAAAATGTAAGGAAACACTGAAGTATGTATTAATGATGTACGTAAAGTTGTCTAAATGTCAAATATTGTGGCTGAAATTACAGGGATCCATGGTCAAGGTTAGACTGGTTAGTTTTGGCAGCTTGCCTCTGCTGAAGATGCCATAACAGCACAATCTGTTATCTGCACAAATATAAAGATTTTTTTTCTTTGCAAAAAACACAGTGGTTACTACAATAATGGTAACAACAATATTACTATAGTAAAACCAATATACATTTTTTCCAAAATTGCTTTTGACAAAGAAAGTCTAGGTTATTAATGTAATCTTGGTTCTCTGAAAGGGGAGAATGAGATGCTGCCCCAGTAGCTGACACTATGGGAGCAACTTGCAGGAGTGACAATCACTGAACCCTTTTAGAATCACAGCAATCTCATTGGCAGATGGCACTTGGTGCACCACCTCTTATCAAAGGGGGCAGCCAGCACTTTTTTTATCAGTCAATTTGTGAGCCTGTTATTCCAAAACAACAACTCTGCATCTGGCCACTTCGCCCAGCGCAACACTTATATAAAAGAATAATGTGTTCTCCAAATTACGAGCTCTGCAGCACAGTGGCACAAGGAGACAAAAGAGACTGGGTAGCCACATATTGTGAGGCTTTCTCAAGTTGCACAAGTTAATTTGAGGCCCAAATGCAAGAGCAACAGATCCTTGTGCTGGCATGCTTGTTCCTCTGATTGTGCTAAGAACAACCAGTCACACAGACAACATTCAAGTGCCACAATTACACATTTTATAAATTTGTAGATAGCCAGAGACCATGAACTGAGATGCTGCCCCATTGAAGGTGAATCTCAAGACTGGGCTGCGGAGAGGGGAAATTCTGTAATATCGTTAATACGCATAATCGTTTGAACTCATGGACAAGAAGCAAAATCTGACTCTGAGTAACCATTTTGAACAGAGATTTGTGAGTGTCCAGTCCAAGCACCTAAAGTCCTTTATGTCGTTCTTTGGCCTTTCTGTGCACCACATGACAGTACTCACACTATCACATCTTTGAAAAACAAACTGAGCTCAGTACCCAGCTGGAAACTCCCACCAATGCCGCAATGCCGCCCACCCCCAGGGGGCAGTTGCCCTGTGCAACTTAGTAGATTAGAGCTGGTTGGCCTCGAGCAGCCATATTGCCCATAGAATCACAGAGGCATTTACTAGGCCTTCTTTAGGCTGCAAAAAAGCACAACGTACAACTTAAATCCCCATGATGCGACATAGCAGTGTTTTGACAAATCGCCAGCAACAGCAAACAGGCACTGAAAGTGACCTGCATCATGCCGCCAACTCATTCCCACCCCATGATGGTGGGGAAAGTAAAAAGGCTCTATTGGGGATCGATTATTTTACCTTATATTTCTTTCTGGACAGGCTCTTTTGAGGATCGGGGAAAAAACTCTGCATACATCTCAAATAATTGTGTTGTGGCACATCACTAACAACAGCAAGACAGTAAGTGACCAGTGTCATGCCGAAAACTTGTTCCCAGCTCGTTACCCCGGGGAAAGCCGGAGGGACCCTAGACATCATGGAGGCACCTTACTTCTCTGTGTTGTGACATGGAAGTCTTCTGGCATGCCATTAAAAGCAAAAACAAGGCAAGCTGTCCAATTTACAGAGAAGATGTTGCACTCTTGTTCCCGGCTCACAGTGATAAGTGAATTCCAAACCAATTTAGGTGTGTCACTCCACAGACAATGGGGCACGCACATAAATCTGTCAATTTCCTGTGCAGAAACCACATTTAACAAGCCGTGAAAAGGTTGCAGCATCAGAGATCTAAACTCTCACTGCTCGCGCAGCTCTGGAAAGAACAGCACCGGTGAAAAACTCGTCATAATCTCCACCGAATGCAATTGTATCATGCGTGCCAATAGTGAGGCGCAGATCTTCATGGCCGTATTTAACAGGCAAAGCCACTTGAGATGGGAAGAGAACAGAAGCAAGGCTCAAGCAGGTGACAAATCATCCTCAATTTTCCGTGCTCCATATCTCATT
The DNA here is from genome assembly GCA_032164185.1 of Moxostoma hubbsi. Lineage (NCBI taxonomy): Eukaryota > Metazoa > Chordata > Actinopteri > Cypriniformes > Catostomidae > Moxostoma > Moxostoma hubbsi. Next base: position 4,172,008 of record JAVLUX010000003.1, on the reverse strand, counting down.
CTTGTGCGTCTCTCTTGTGTGTCCCTAGGGAGAAGCAGCTTTGGCTTTTAGAACAAAAGTGAGCCAAGAGCAGAAGTGAGTACTATCAATCTCAGAGATCACTGTGTCAGCATGGGATCAGCCCAGGCAATAAAAAGTGCTCACTCTGAAAGGGCAAAGACGGTTAATATGGAGGAGAGGAGGCATGCAAGGCTTGGGTCAGTAACATACTCCTCAAAATCTCTGGGCTTTCCCATCCTTGCTTGCCACAGGAGTATAGCGGGCAGAGATGGCAGCGGCTCCGGCTTTCAGAATGAAAGGAAGCCAAGAGTGAAGCGTCTTGAGTTTCACGTGCTCACAGTGAATGTAATTACAGTCTTATTGAGCACTGATTATAAAACAGATGAATAAATCACTTGCATTAATTTGCTAAATGCCATCTTTATATAGATGTTGTTAAGCAAAAGGCTCTTTTAGTATATTTGTGCAGTAAAGAAACACACAAAGCAAAACAATACAATCATTATCAAACAAGGAAGTCTTCAAAGGATAAGCTGCTTGTCGGATCACGACAGGGAGAGAAAGAAATAGTATAGTGCACTCAATGTTGGAGGGTGCAAATCCAAACAACAAAGCGCTTGCAAGTCTGGTTAAGAGATGAGAGATATAATAGCCACCATTAAGAGAAAAATTCTGATGATGGCGCCGTGCTCCCGTTTATATGGCGTGTGTTGATGCACCAGAAGGGGCAGAGCGAGAAACACAATCTTCCAAAGAGATTGGTGTGATTCTAAAATGGTTCTGTGATCGTCATTCCTGCGAGGAGCTCCCATTGCGTCAGATACCGATGCAGCATCGAATTGACCAACTTGGAAAAAAAAAAAAAAATTCCTTGGTTACTACAATCATGGCAACAATATCACTATAGTTAAACCGTGCATTCCTTGTCTAATACCACCTTCTGCTACCAATGATGTAAATAAGCACAGTTAGAATAGCAAAATACTGCATGTGAGAGAGCATTGCAAAGAATGTGACCTTACTGGCAGCCCCTTTTGCACAAACTGGCTTTGATCCCTATCAGCACCTTTCAGTGCCTAGGTGACCCTTTTGATAGGGGAATGATGATTGTACAGAGTCCCTTAGAGGGCAGGGAAGGAATTTATTTTCTGAAATAATTTGTTCCTTCGCAATAAGTCTTGCATTCCTTGTAATTATTTTGTGTTCCCTTGAAATACATTAACCATGATTGTATAGCTTTATGCTGTTGATTACACTTCTGTCATTTTGGCGTCCCTACAGCTGAACCACTGTAGTGAAAACAACCCTACCAGAATTCCAGTGATCACTGAAGGAACCCATAGCTGTTAGCTAGTGCATCAGTGACGCTGTATGTACGATAGTTGCCATGGAAATGTAGCGGTCAGGTGACAGCGGGCTGCTTGCTCTCAGGGCTGACAGGTCACTTCACCACATGTTCCTTTTCTCAACTTGCACCGTCTCTACATTCAGACGGCAATCACAGCTGATAATCTTTAAATTAGAGGCCAGAGAGTCGTCAGTGTAAGATAACTGCCCTTTGTGCACCAGGCGATGGCATTTTAATTAAATATATGAACATGCCCTGAACTTCAAACATAGATACCATCATCTAATCATCACAGCACCTCCTGAAGGACAGCATACTCGTGTGTCTCTCTCTCACACACACACACGCACACACTGTCTGTCCTGGAGAAAGATGTCGGTCTAGTTCAGCATATATTGTACATAATAGAAGGGGAGATTGTGCCATTGGCTTGCTGCACATCTACATAGGTTAACAAAGTAATAGAAATATTTAATAGGTCACTTCAATATCTTTGTTTAACCCATTAACATTTAAATGGGTGAATCTCATGAAATCTGTCAAATACATGTGCAAGTCAGTTTCCACGGCAGAATCAAAAGGGAAACATAAGAAATCATATAATAAAACAGCCAATTTATGTTTATTTAAGAGTCAGTGAGAGAGAGAGAGGAAAATGGTCATGAAAAACTAAATGTATTCTGCGCAAATAAATCTAGACTAGCATTACTCGCATTAACTGCACTAACTGGACCTCAGGAAAACCAACAAAAATACATTAAAAATACTCTTTTAAATGTAATTAATAATGTATTTAGTTACATTACATAAAAAGTAACTTATTCAGATTACTTTTAGAAAATATTTATAGTACACTTTTATAAAAAGAACCAGAAGCAGGATCCATTTTGAATTAGCTGTTTTAATGTTTTTGACTTACTGTTTGATTGGACTGCAAACATTCTGACAATGAATTCTGATTGGATGAGCTGTGTTTGAAGCCATTGTAAAATGACTATAAATGAACACCTGGCATAGCACAATCTGTATAACTATATGCTATGCACTAACAAAATATGCACTCAGCCAAGTTTAGTATCGTCTCAAATGGAACACTTTGTTTTTTAACTCCACAGAAGCATTCGCCATTTAAGAGTTGACAGAAGTGACGTTTCAAGTGCATGTGATGTGTTGCCGCTAGCTTTAGCCCGTTAGCCAACCTCAGTTCAACACTTTTATCTTAAAATTGCGTGATGTGTCCAACATTCCACACACCATTTTGATGGTTGAAAAAGTGCAACACCCCGGGTCCTTTAAAGTACACTTGTTTATGCAGCATTTTCAGTGTTGGCATACTACTCGCACTTCTTACACTACAAAATGGCATAGAGTAGAGCAGAAGTGTGCTGTTTGGGACGCACCTTGTATTAATGTGCCAAGTTCTTATGTTGCCTGGCAACCGTAAACAGCCTACACTGAGAAAAATAAAATAAATGACTTGTTTATTCAGGTTATGAATTGTTATACAATGAAACGCTTGTCATATTTTTTGTCTTATATATCATATTGTTGTTGCCAGTGTTTTATAAAATCAATAAGGAGTCTTTACAGGTAAGGTAAGGAGGAGGTTTTAGGGTTAAATCAGATGAGAAATGCTAATTATCCCAGATCATAACTGGATGCCAATTGCGGAATTAAAAAAGCAATAGAAATCACATTCACACAGCTGACAAGTATTCAAAACGTTAATTTAGATTTGACGCGTGAATTAGAGCCTTGATTGGGCTCATTTATTAAATAACATCATGTCAATTCTGATAAAATTCCCCTTGGTTATGGGAGTTGCCATCTTTTATATATACTTTAGTTACTGTCACTTTGATTTCCAGTTTACTCAGGCTTTTGTGAGTATTTAGTCTTGACTTTGGTTATTCATTCATAGAGACATTACTGTATGCTGTCTTTCTATATTGAATTAAAGTGTGAATTTAATGGCAACACCTTCTGCCATCACCAGAAATGGTCTATGAACAAATCATTAAATGGATCTGAATGAATTTGGGTGAATGTAGTCAAAACACACAAACCACTTGGATAAATTTAAATCCCACAATGCACAAGCACAGAAAATGAAATTGTGCACATACACAATTGTCATTATTGATTAAATAATTTAATCAGGACCAGCTTGTGCTCAGTCTTTTATTGTCATGTGTGAAAAAGAAGCAAGTGCTCCACAAGATGCCCTTTATTTTTGCAGCTAGTTTGGCCAAATTTGGCAATATTTGAATCTATAAAATACTACAAATACATGTATATAATACTTATAAAATAGTAATATTTTAATATACTCTGTAAAATATTAATACTGCACTGTAAGTGTTGGGTTTGTGTGAGCCACATACTGACAGCCACACATTTAAAATGTCTAGATTACATATGAAACCTCCGTTCCCTGATGGAGGGAACGAGATGTTGTGTGGAAGAAGTGACACTAGGGGTCTCTCTTGAGCGCAGAATATGCCTCTGATCTATGAAGAAAGGCCAATGAGAAGTTTTGCAGACAGTATTTGCATACCCTGCTCCTAGACATACAGGTATAAAGGTGGGGAAATACGTCTAGTTCATTCCGGATTTTTCTGAGGAGCCGGAAATGGTCCGGCCACAACAGTGGCTCGGCTCAGCGACATGGCCGGGATGACACAACGTCTTGTTCCCTCCATCAGGGAACGGAGGTTATATACGTAACCTAGATGTTCCCAGTCTATCGTTTACTTCGACATTGTGTCGAAGAAGCGACACTAGGGGTCCAATTTAAATCACGCCATGCGCTGAGCAGTGTACGTGTACTGCTGATACAGGAGCAGGCAGGTACTTGACCTGAAGAGTGACCAGCTGTATCAGACTGCACGTACCCTTCCCCAATGCCCCAAAAAATTCATCGGAATCCTTCTGGTTACCCTAGACAGGGGAACAAGGCAACGCTTGCCAACCTGGGAACGGGCCGAGCCTAGCCGGGCCTCTATGTTTCTCACATAGAGCCAAATGGCTGGGGCCTTTACACGCAAGATCGGTCGTAAGCCGCCGCCTTTCTTGGATACGATGAAGTAAGGGCTGTAGAAACTCTTCTTCGTCTAGGTTAGAGGGACGGGCTGTATTGCATCTTTTTGTAAGAGGATTTCTGCACGCAGGGATTAGGCATGTTCGCCGTGTACTGCAGTAAAGCAGACGCCCCCGAAGGAGTCGAATGGTCCTGGCCCGTCAGCGTGACTGGTTGGGAAGTGAAAGTCACACATCCAAACTCCGTGCTAGGGGCACTAAGGGGACGATTATCTTTGACGTGCCTGGCGGGGCTTCACAGCAGGGCAGAGCAGGTAATACGGCGTCAGGAGGCTCTGGTGCGTCCCGAGGCTCTGGTGCTGAGAAAAGACTCAAAGCACTTACCTTGCTCTGCACACCCGGCAGGGGGCAAGATAGTGACTGAGGAGGAGGTTCGGTGAAGGCGACCTCTAGACTCATCAGAACCGGCCGGCCGGGGAACAGTCCAGGGGCGGGGGGTCTGTGTCCAGCGTGCCGGGACTGTTGAGGTGTGGTGGCAGAGTGCCGTGAGAACGGCATTTGCGGGCCAGGTGACCCAGAGACAAAAAAAAGGAAATAGCTCTTTTACTGAGAATGTGGGTACCGCAGCCCCAAGGTCCGGGTCCTCGAGGGGGTCCATGAGACGGGGTGCGTACACTTCCTGCGGGGTGCTCGATGCACTGGCTGAGAGCTGGGCCCAGGTTGAGCCGGAGCAGGGTGTTTCTTAGCCGCAGGAGGACGCCCTTAGCGAGCAGACGGGGCATGGCCCGTGGCGGCAGGTTTGCGGCGGGCAGGATATGTGAAATGGCCTCCGTCTGCTTCTTCACCGCAGAGATCTTCTGGGCGAAGTCCTCGACGGTGTCGTCGGTGTTGGCATTTCTGCTCTTAGCCCTGGTTAATTTCTGACCCTGGCAAACACAAATATTATAAGAATATTCAATTATTAAGTCTAAACGGTAGTTCTAGCAGGAAGACTGTGGATCCTTACACTTTCATTCAATCAAGCATCTCATCCATCAATCATGTCACATTACAGCCTCTGCTTTTTAAGCTTACACAACTGTCTCTATTTTTTGCATACTTTCATTGTTTTCAGTCATGTGTATGTTAGTGAAACACACAATCATGGCACACGCTATGCCTTGTTTTTCCAAGCAACAGTTGGATTAATGACTCACCGTGATATTCATACTCCTCAGCACAGCTTGGTGTCCATCAGGAAAATATGCTAAGTCTATTCTCAGTCTTTTATTCCTTTGGGGGAACAATTGTCAATGCTAATAGCTGGTGATTGATGAAGTTTCAGGCTTTCTGCTATCAGTGCGGTTCTCAATTATCTGTTCTTCATATCCCTTTACTGCATCAATATCACTTTTCAAGCCGCAATATTAAAATTTTCTAAAGTCTTGGTCTCACCGATTTCTCACTGTGGTGGCCGTGTCACACGGGCAAATGAGATGTTGATTTGTTTACTCCATGTTTGGATGCCGTGGTGTACCCCTAATCGGGGAATCAAGATTCATTATTCATGCATGTCAACAAGCATAAGTACTCATTGTATGGGATTACATCATTAAATTAAGATTATGCTTATCGCATTCTGCCGATCTCTCCTACATTTACATTTATTAATTTGGCAGACATTTTTATCCAAAGCGATTTACAAAAGAGGAATAAGAGTGCATGGTAAGTGGTAAGAGAACCCATGTGCTTGAATGATAGGTCTCAGTGAAGTTGTGTACAGCTGTGGCCAAAAGTATTGGCAATGACATAAATTTGTGTTTTGCAAAGTTTGCTGCTTCAGTATTTGTAGATTATTTTTATATCATTCTATGGTATACTGAAAAACAATGATACGCATTTCATAAGTTTGAAAGGCTTTTATTGGCAAAAACATTCAATATATGCAAAGAGTCAATATTTACAGTTTTGACCCTTGTTCTTCATAACATCTGCAATTCACTCTGACATGCTGGATATCAGCTTCTGGGCCAAATCCTGACTGATGGGCAATCCATTCTTGCCTTATTAGTGCTCAGAGTTGGTCACAATTTGTGGGCTTCTGCTTGTCCACTCGCCTTTTGAGGGTTGACCACAGGTTCTCTATGGGATTAAGATCCGGGGAGTTGCCTTGCCACAGATCCAACATTTCAATGTAATGATCTCTGAGCCACTTCATTATCTCTCTTGCCTTGAGACATGATGCTCCAACATGCTGAAAAATGCACGGATCATCACCAAATTGCTCTTGGATCGTTGGGACAAGTTGCTCTTGCAGGACGGTTTGATACCATTCTTTATTCATAGCAGTGATTTGGGGCAGAATTGTGAGAGAACCCACTCCCTTGGATGAAAAGCAACCCCACACATGGTCTCAGGATGCGTCACTGTTGGCATGACACAGGACTCATGGTAGCGTTCACCTTTTCTTCTCCGGACTATCGATTTTCCAGATGTACCAAAAAGTCAGAAGGGGGCTTCATCAGAGAAAATAACTTTGCACCAGTCTTTTGCTGTCCAATCCTTGTACTTCCTGCAAAATTTCAGTCTGTCCATAGGACTTGTTTGCAGAATGCATCAGTCTTGTTTATATATTCATTTGCACATTTCTGAAGCAGAATTTTGTGTTGAAAATTTGTAAATTTTTCTTCTCATGACTCTTCCATGAAGGTCATATTTGTGCAGGTGTCGCTGCACAGTAGAACAGTGCACCACTACTCCAGAGTCTGCTAAATCTTCTTTAAGGTCTTTTGCAGTCAAAAGGGGTTTTAATTTGCCTTTCTAGCAATCCTACGAGCATTTTTCTCAGAAAGTTTTCTTGGTCTTCCAGACCTTAACTTGACCTCCCCCATTCCTGTTAACTGCCATTTCTTAATTACATTACGAACTGAGGAATCTTATAGCCTTGTACTGCTTTGTAGACATATATTATTTTAATTTTCAGAGTGCTAGGCAGCAGCTTAGAAGAGTCCATGGCTGCTGATTGTTGGGACAAGGGTTGAGGAGTCAGAGTATTCATAAAGCTTTGACATTTGCATCACCTGGCCTTTCCAAATTATTATTGTGCTAATTAAGGTCTGAGACCTTGGTAAAAGTTATCTGTGAGCTCAAATCTATTGGGGTGCCCAAACTTTTGCATGGTGCGCCTTTCATTTTTTTCAATCTAAAATTCTACAAAACAAAAATAATACACTAATCTTGCTTAAAATTGTGAAAAGAATGTTTCATCTTTAACTTTATGCCTTTTGGAGATCAGTTTTCTACTTACTTAACTATTCACAGTAACATAAGTTTTAACCAGGGGTACCTAAAATTTTGTATGCCACTGTATCCATGTTTCTGTCAGTGCTAGGATGATGAGGGCAGACTGTGTGGCGAAGGCTGGAATGAAGTCAGCTTTGTTCACAGCTAACTGGCACCAAAAATGAGAGCAGAGCAGGTGTAGATGGGCATAGTGGCCGTAGATTGTGTGGGTTGCAATGCGTCCTGCATCAGCATTATGTAAACTGTCTGTAACAGATAACAGGGATGTACTTGAGGCCATTTCACATATCCTGCCCCGCCGCACATGTTATGCACAGAATAGACATATGGGAATGTACAAGGAAAATTGTAAAAAATTTAAAAGATACTCCTATTGAACGTTAAATCACGAAATGTCTTGAATTAATATGTCTATGATCCGCATTCTCCTTAATGGGGAATTAATCTGTTCTGCGTGCCCACTGACACCTAGCGGTAGACATCCATACAAGCAATCATATCTAACCGAGGGTACAAATTTTTCTATCACAGTTATGTTACATGTTGCATTTTAATGGAGTCTTTTTGGCATCGGTAAACTCTACAGATTTTATAATCATGGGATACTCTAAACCAGGGATGGGCAACTTGCGATCCATGGGCCGTATATGGCCCTCTGTATCATTGAATATGGCCCGCAAGACAAGAACGAGGATTGATTTTATTTCTTTGAAAAAGGGATTATGTAAAAATTGCATTCAGTTTATGATGTTATTACAAATAATGACCAGAAGATTTTGCTTGTTCTCTTAGCAGGCCACCTTATCACTCTAGGATACTAGCATACAACATCTTACTCGCTCATCATTTATAAAGGTAAATTGAGCTCAATTTTACCTCAGCTTGTCAGTGTGCTATTGTTAATTTACGCAGGTGGAACCAATGTCTTTTGATGCCTGGATACGAAATCTGTCATTCAAGATTTCAATTTGATTCGCAAATTCACCATTGATCAAAGAGGCGTACGGTATGAGAGATACATACACCAGAGCTGCCCTCCTCACAGATGTAAAGAGAAAATAAAATACAAGGGTAAAATGCATCAAAAGATTTATAAAATCCATGACACCAAAGACATATAATGCAGTTTTGCTCGTGCTTGTGAAAAACATTTTTTTATAAGGAGGGAGAAATGTGCGATTGAGATGACTGACTGATTGTTGAAAAGTCATAGGAATAGAGAGATTGTTCTGTGATGCAGAGGACTGTTCGGTCTGTGTGTGTATGTTGTGGTGCTGAAATGTTTTGTATTATTGCACTGAAATGTTATGTTCTTGTATACAGTAATTAGATTTTAACCAATACCTATAAGCTGTTTTATGAGGTGCAAATGTAGACAATGCAAATGAGATGAATTTTCTTGAAAATGTAAGTCTGAAGTACATTGCTTGTCAATTGAACATGAATTGGTACATGTGAACGGCTTGTTTTAGTAAAAAGTTTCTATAAATATTGTAAAAATGTGTATATAGGTAACAAAATCTTTAAAAGAACATTCCATAGATTACCAACAATAATGAGGAAATTGAGTAAAGTGAACATTGTTATAGTGAGGATTTGTAATCTGGCTCTCGCCCCGTTCAAAGTTGACCATCCCTGCTCTAAACTATTAATTCTTTACTAGTGATTAGACTATGAATCTTTCTAAACATTTGGGCCTTTCTAAACAGTGGAGCTTTATCAATATATTTGAAATTCCATGCTTCATCACTCAAGTTTTCGCATACAGTTCTTTTTCTGAACCTGTTGTCAAAACATAAGCTTAATGCTCTCTACATTAGTCTAACAACATAACATTTATTTTAAGTTATCTATGCAATTTGGTTATTTTGCCCCTTACATTGTATCTCAGGGCCAAAAGCAGTAACATTTAGTAGCAGGTAAGTAAGGTATTTGTATTCATTTATGGGGATAACAACAGTGCTGGATTAGCGTTTATTCCAAAACGGATACAGAATATTCAGTCAACTGAAGCTTCAGGCGTAATGCTCCATACATACGTGTTGTTGGTTTGGCATGGGCTTCATCAAAAGATTTTTAAATACTAGTGGCACCAAACGGAATTACAAAAATAAAGTATGTTATCAAACAACCTTTGCCAACACCGCTCAGATTCATCATGCCCTTTCACACATAGGCCATTCTAAATAAAAGATTATGTTGTAATAAACAAGACCACTATAAAAAAACAAATTGGACAGAAAGCACTGTAGAGGAATCGGCTTGTCCGATAACATTGCTGGTGTTACGGTTCAACTGGTTTTCATGTTAAAGGTGGAGTAAGTGATTCCTGAGAAAGACTGTTGATATTTGAACTCAACAGCCAAACAAACACACCCCTCCCTTCAGTACTCTTTCAGAAGGTCTGCCCCCCAAATACATGCCCACCCATTGCCACTGCTGTGTGATCGCAACTGATGTGTGGATCAGTCCAATCCACTTTTTTATTTTCCCATTTACAGAGTCAAGGCTGTGTACAAACACCAGATTTTTTTTCAGCTCACACACAGAAAGGACAGCTAGCGGACTGTGAAGAGATATTCATGGAATTTGACAAAAAGAGTATTGGATTAAAATTACACACTCCACCTTTAATTTCCCTTCACATGGCTAAGCTTTGTTTATCTTTGCAGGGGTAATGCTTGCCATCATTGGCTCAAATGCAAAATGCGTTATTATTTTGCAAAGGAATTGCACAAACAATGTCACCCTTATCAGGGCTAAAACTTAATTTGTCTTCTTTCAGGGGTATTGCACAAACCACATTGTCCCTATCGTGGGGTTCAAATGCAAACAGTGTTTATCCTTTTGCAGGAGTATTGCACTGAAGATGTTGCTCTTATCAAGGGCTCAAATGCAAAACATTATATTGTACTTTTGCACAGCTATGCCCGCCTTATCACAAGGGCTTAATGACAAGCAAGGGCTGAATCACAAGCATTGTTTAACTCTTTGCAAAATATATTGCTATATTGATAGCATGTCATAATAAGGATTATGTTTGCATAATACATTGATATTTCCTTTTCTTTCAGATTTTCCCTCACCTTCTGAAGTCCTGGGTGTTGTCCTGAGTCTAATTATTTGGTTTTATATTTTCTTTTGGGGTTAATTTAGTCAATTTTGGTTAAATTCTTATTTCTTTTTGGGTAAGCTCCACTCACCTGCCATCATCGCCTCCCGCAGGATCTGACGGTTCAAGCATGTATCTGAGAGGTGAACTGTATAATGGGTCTTACGCCAAATATAAGTTTCTCTACATTTGTAGTAATTCCAATCAACCAGAGTCTTTCCTGATAGAAATGGAAGCGTAAGCATTAGTTCTATCAAGAAGACTATGGATCCTTATGCTTTCATTCATTTAGGCATCTCATCCAATCACTTTACAGCCTCTGCTTGTCTCTATGGTTCGCATGCTTCCGTTGTTTTCATCCCCCTCCAACCCATCTCCACAGTTTAGGTCCTGTCCTGGGCAGGTGTAAGCTCTGCTCCCCTGCCGTCAACACCTCCAGCAGGATCTGATGGTTAAAGCAAGTATCTGAGCACTGAAGCGTAGGATGGCGCTTACACCAAATATAAGTACTCTACATTCATAATAATCCCCAATCATCCTCTTTTCTGATAGAACTATTTTTTTTTTATCAAAAATGTTCAGCATTTAAAGAATTCTCAGTTTTTTCAGTATATAATGAATGTTTTCACCAATTTTGTCACAATGCATTCTGAGATTGCCTTTATTCATGAAGGATACATGTGATATTTCCTGAGAATTTTGCCATAATTAGGAATGTTAGAAGATAGTATAATGTAATTTCAAACTTTTGTAACAGTCTTCATGTCAGGCGTGCACTTTAAGACCCTGTATATGATTGCAGCTCACTAGAAATTGTAACAGAAGATAAATGTACAGATCCTGGGCCCAAGAGAGCATACACATACCACTGAGTAGCCCTTTTTAAAACTAAAGCTCATTGTTTTGAGTTTTTTTTTTTAATTAAGGGAAAACAGTGGAGGTTTGAGGAATCATTCTTAAAACACATTGCTTAGTTTTTTGTAGTTGTTTTTTATTAAATTATTTGGTCTTTGACAGCCCCAGTCACTATTCACTTTCATATCTGCCATTTTGCAGTGCGCATCTTGTTTTCCCTTGCATTATTCTCTTATCGCGATTCAAATACGTGCATTTTTTCTGTATGCATCCACTTTCTATTTTTAACGCAATTTAAACTGCATGCATTTTACAGCATGAACCGGTTTTCTCCTCTGTGTTACACAGATTATTCCATCGACCTCAAAAGCAATGTTTATGAAGAACAACCATAACAACAAACAATTGCATGAGGGATTCACATCGATCTCAAACCCTTGCCGCTCAGGAACAACAACAAACAATTGCGGTAAGTCATTGCATCCTGCATTCATGCCACATGTTTACTATTTTACATCTTTACTTCCGTCAGCAGTGAGGGATTCATATTTGATAAATGTAAGGAATTAGTCAGGCTGACTCTCCTGTTCCTGTTAGGGTTTCCAATCGATTCTACCCACTCAGTGATGCACCCACTGAGAATCATGTTCAAAGAGCCCTAATAATTGATGATTCTATTGTAAGGAACATGGAAATAGAGACTCAAGTCACCATCGTTTAATGCATTCCGGCTGCCAGAGCATCTCACATCAGATCAAATTTACAAGTGCTGGCTAATGCTAAATGTAGATGTTCTAACATTTTTATTTATGTCGGCACTAATGCTTCACCAGTCGGAGATCACTAGAGACAATGTAAAAGAGGTGTGTGAACTTGCAAAAATTATGTCAGACACTGTAATATTCTCTGGCCCTCTCCCTGCTCATCATGGTGATGAGGTTTATAGTAGATTAGTGTTACTGAATGGCTGGATGTCTGAGTGGTAACAGTTTTTGGGGTAGACCTGACCTGCTAAAGGACTCCATCCCTCCAGGGAAGGTGCTGCTCTCCTCTCTAGTAATTTGGCTTATGGTCTTAATAGTGATAGTATTAGACTAACTATGGTCCAGGTCAGTAAACAGGCAAACTGGCTAATCCGAACAGCTGCCAGCTGCCTTGAGATGTCATCACATAAACTACAACAAAGAGACTGTATCAACAAGATATCATATAGAGACTGTGTCTTTTCTCCGAACTGCCAAACACAAACCATATATTAGTTGAAATGAATCTACCTCCCAAGGTTACTGTTATAACAATGAGCCATGTCTGAAGGGTTGAGAGGGATGTGTTGCTACATTTTACAGTGACATTTTGGTGTTACTCAGAGGACAGAATATAAATCTTTTGGACTAATAATGCTTAATGTAACACTGTCAGGTATAAATAAAAAAATCTGTCATCTTTTGCCCTTGCTGCAATATATAGATCACCCAGGCCTTATTCTGATTTCCTTGGTGAATTTGCAATTCTAGCAGTTACTGTAGATAGAGCCTTAATTGTTGGTGAATTCAACATTCCCATAGATAATGAAAATGACACATTGGGATTAGCATTTATCAATATTCTCAAGTCGCTTTGAGTCAGACAAAATGTGACAGGAAAAACTCGTTGCCATAATCATACACTAGATTTAATTATGTCATATAGAGTTGATGTTGAAACATAGAAATTCTACCACAGAGCGATGACATCTCAAATCATTACCCAATTTCTTGTATGCTGCAATCAGCTAATGTTACTCAATCTACACCATGCTGTCATTCAGGTAGAAAAATTATTTTGACCACTACAGATAGCTTTACTAATAATTTAAAGATCTATCTCATTCACTCAGTAAGCCCTGAAGTCTAGCATAACTTGATGGAATAACAGAAAAAATATATATAGTCTTCTCTAGCACTCTTGATAGTGAAAATTAAAAGAAAACGAAAATTAAAGAACAAAGCTCTATACCATGGTACATTGATCATACTCCTGTTCTCAAGAGAACAACTCATAAAACAGAGCACAAGTGGAAGAATACAAAATTTGAGGTATTTTGCGGTGCATGGAAGGATAGCAAACTCATGGAAAATAACCACAACAATCCTAGGTGTTTATTCAGTACTGTGGTAAAATTGGTTAGGAATAAAGCCTCAACTGAACCAGATATTCTGTCGCAGCACACTAGAAATTACTTCATGAATTTCTTTACTGATGAAATTGAAATAGTCAGAAATAAAATTATGCAATAATTTGTCACAGTAACTCGTAAAACAGTGTCTCATAATTTCCCTCATGTGCAAATTCAATCCATCGCTGTAATAGGTCATGAAGAGCTAACAAAACTTATCAAAACATCAAAAGCCACAACATGCATGTTAGATTCAATACCAACTAAGCTCTTAAGAGGTATTCCCTTAGAACCTCTTCTTAATATTATTAACTCCTTGCATGTCCCAAGAAACTTTAAAATGGCAGTTATCAAACCACTTAAGAAGCCACAACTTGATCCTGGAGAATTGGCTAATTATAGACAGATTTCAAATCTCCCGTTTATGTCAAAATACTAGAAAAGGTTGTGTCCTCACAATTATGTTAATTTCTACAGAGAAATAGTAAATTAGAACAATTCCAGTCAGGATTTAGGCCACACCATAGTACAGAGACTTATGACTTGCTAGTTCATCTGATAGTGACTGCATTTCTCTTCTTGTGCTTTTAGATCCTAGTGCTGTTTTCGACATGTTAGATCATGATATTCTCTTGAATAGGCTAGATAATTATGTTGGCGTTTATGTACTTGCATTAGCATGGTTTAGCAGATGGCTACCACTTTGTCTGAGTAAATAAGGAATTGTCAAAATCAAACAAAAGTTAAGTATGGAGTGCCACAGTGATCAGTTTTAAGGCCTTTGCTTTTCTCCTTGTCTATGCTTCCCCTAGGAGATATTAACAGGAATCATGGAATAAGTTTCCACTTATATGCAGACGATACCCAACTATATTTTTTTCAAAATCCAATGAAATTTCACAATTCTCCAAATTAGCAGAGTGTATCAAGGAAATCAAAGATTTCAACTCAATTCCGACAAAACAGACGTGCAAGTTATTGGACCAAATCCTCTAAAAATGAGCTGCTAAAATATCATGTCTCTTGATGGATGTACTGTTACAGCATCTTCAACAGCAAAGAACTTAGGTGTTATATTTGATACCAATATATCACTTGAAAATCTAATTTCCAATGTTTGTAGAACAGCATCCTTCCACCTAAGAAATATTGTATTGTCATAACATTGACTACCTGTTAAATTTTTTATTAATTTTAAAATTCTGTTAACTACATAAAAAGCTTTGAATGGTCTAGCTCCACAGTACTTAAGTGACCTTCCACCACAATATATTCCATCATATTCATTATGATCGCAAAACTCTGGACTGTTAATAGTTCCTAGAATATCATAATCCACAAAAGGAGGTAGATCCTTTTCCTATTTGGCTCCTAAACAATTGAAAAGTCTCTCTAACACTCGGGATGCAAAAAATGGAAATGCTCACTTTGTTACATGGAGGACGCTGATGACAATGAATATCATGTCTCTTGGACCATTCTCAAGATATACTGTAAAAGTTCATGATTAAAATGAACTTTTTTTGAGCGGGAGATTTCTAAGACTCATAAAATGACCATAAAATCAACTGTCGGAAAGGACAGCCCAGTCGACCATGTGACTCTTAAAAGTCACTTCTGATTGGTGCAGGTCACCTTAGGGGATGCAGCCAATTTCAGTTAAAATGTAACTTCCAAACAGGAAGAACACGCTCTTCTCTTTTTCCTCTTCAGTCTCTTAAATGGTTCTTAAGGTATTGTTAACAGACTTTGTATAGTTCATTTTCACTGTTCTGATTATTTTCTGTCACTCTTCTCATCAACCTGTCTTATGTATATATATATATATATATATATATATATATATATATATATATATATATATATATATATATATATATATATATATATATATATATGTGTTAGATTAGATTTATGTTTAGAATAGCAATAAAGTTTGTCAGTATTCAAAGATGAACGACTGTGGTATATTTTGATAAATAATCTCATCCCTGTTTCTAAAAGATACAACTTTATATATATTACGGTTTTATTTTCTGTTAATGCATGATTTTCTGTAAAGTTGCTTTGAAACTATGTGGTGCTATACAAATAAAAACGACGACTTTCATTGTATGGAAAAGAGCAGACTTTTGTTTGTATGTTTGTTTGTTTTTTCTGTAAAGAAACGTTTTGAGTTTTAGTTACAGAATTTTAATTTTCAGTGAATTTACCCTTCAATATGCCATTTAAACCAATTATAACATATTTAATTAAGCAAAAACAAAATGTTGTAGGCTGTTTTCAAATTCCCCTTGCTTCTGATTATTACATTATTAAATAAAATGTCAGATGCTTTTTTGGCCTGAACTGAATTCACACACAGATCAGCCACAACATTAAAACCGCTTGCCTAATATTGTGTAGGTCCCCCTCATGCCACCAAAACAGCACCAACCCACATCAGCAGATACAGAAATACTCAAACCAGCCCATCTGGCACCAAAAATCATCCATGCGATTATCTAATCAGCCAATCGTGCGGCAGTGGTAGAGTGCATAAAATCATTCAAATACAGTTCAGGAGCTTCAGTTAATGTTCACATCAACCATCAGAATGGGGAAAAAATGTGAAATCAGTGATTTGAACCATGGCATGATTGTTGGTGCCAGACAGGCTGGTTTGAGTATTTCTGGGATTTTCACACACAATAGTCTCTAGAGTTTACTCAGAATGGGGCCAAAAACAAAAACATCCAGTGAGCGGCAGTTCTGTGGACAGAAATGTCTTGTTGATGAGAGAGAGAGAGAGAGAGAGAGAGAGAGAGAGAGAGAGAGAGAGAGAGAGAGAGAGATCAACAGAGAATGGCCAGACACGTTTGAACTGACAAAGTCTACGGTAACTCCGATAACCACTCTGTACAATTTTGATGAGAAGAATATTTTCTCTGAATGCTATTCTGAGATGCGCTACACAATGGTGGTTTTAATGTTGTGGCTGATCTGTTTGTGTGTGTGTGTGTGTGTATATATATATATATTCCATTTCAGTGATGCTGTGAGCATGTATGTATGGTTTGCTGCAAGGAACTCTAACATTGCATCTCAATGGGCATACTTTTGATTGCATAATATTTATTTATTTATTTAACATTTATTTGCAAGTTAATTTTGACAGCCCTATTGTTTTTAGATCTAGTATTTCTGTTTCATGTCTACCAATGTACTTCATATCATATGCAGTAAATTTGACAGTAATATTGAGGGGTGATTTTTTTTTTTCCTCTGATGAAAGACACTCCACTCAGACTTTTGACTGTGACACAAAAATATTTTTGTCTGTCTACAAAATTCCTAAGAGACCACTGAAAGTTGTGACGCATATTCAGCGGCATGTTTTACAGCAAATTCTTTTATACAAATTTGAAAAATGTCAGAGGTTCTGTTCTGCGGTTTCATAGCTTTGCAGATAAAACCAGTTAAGTCTTAACATTTTCTTCAAAAGGTGCATTCACACCTGTGAAAGGATTCTCTGTGCCAAAAATTATTTTAGAAAATTGTTGCAAATCTCTCTCTCTCTCTCTCTCTCTCTCTCTCTCTCTCTCTCTCTCTCTCTCTCTCTCTCTCTCTCTCTCTCTCTCTCTCTCTCTCTCTCTCTCTCTCTCTCTCTCTCTCTCTCTCTCTCTCTCTCTCTCTCTCTCTCTCTCTCTCTCTCTCAGATGGACAGACACTTGCCCTGGATAGCCAAAACCTCAATATATCCATAATGATGCATACAAGGGGCCTGATGTACCGTATAACCATTAAATATGCCAAAAATATAGGGTGTGTATGCAATTTACCACACATCAGTATGTATAAAATAAAATTTGGTGTAAATATGTGTGCACCTTCCACACACTTTTACTGGTATGTGAATTGTTGACTCAAAAGTAATGAACTGAACAGACGAAATACCAACTAAATGTTTCATTTAATACACCACGTTTTGAACGTGGCATAAAAATGCATTATGCCTCAATAATTTGCTGCAACTTCAACACTATGAGAACATGCAAAATGCTTGACGGGCAGAAAGCATCATTGTCCGTGGACCGCGTACACATTTTTGTTTGCTGTTCACAGAGCCTAGAGTTGTCACAGAGAGTGTGGAGATATCGCAGGACTCTCATTTCATTAATATCTTTCAGGAAGAAGGAACAAACCTTTCCATGAAAAAATATTTTACAGCAACTTTAACCTTAAAAACATCATCTGTATGGGACAACATTTAACTTGTTGTTAGCGCCACACAGTGGACATTTCACCTCTGCCACAATACATTTAATGTCGCCACAGTCACTGATTGTTTATGAGATCCAGCTGCCTATGTTACAATTAGCCCCAGCCTCCCCTATCCACAATGTTAAATACATTACTATTTAAATAATGTTTTACTAGTTATTCACATTGCAGTAATGAGAATGTTGTCTTTGGCTAGTCCGAGTCCCCAGAGCAGTGAGCACTATTTATTCTCCTCTCTGAATAACCCAGGATGCAATTAAAGCTGAGCAGTCATATCGACATGCGGTCAGCACCGCCAACACAACCAGACTGATAAATATGACAACATGTCAAACTCCCTTTAAAAAAAATACACACAGTCAATACTGAGATAAATACAATGCCAAATACAAACATATGAAATCACAAGTAGGATCTCGGGAGAATCATGTTTGATGATGTTGTGTTAGTGAGAGGCTGAAAAATGAGACATCTGTGTGAATCCAGAATTTAAAGCCAACACAAATGAGCTGTATTTTCTTATGTTCACAATATTTTCCCAGATCTTACCCAACACATTTATTGTAACTAACATGTTAAGATGAAAAATAAAACTCTTACTATTATGCATTTATTTACATTAAAATAGTATGTAATTACATTAAAAGAGGTATTTAGTTAACATTTGAGTCTGACTGAAGAACAAACATGACCTCAAATCCTCAACTAACAAATAGGTTTTGATTCAATTTCCTTTGAGAATAAAAACATACAGTGCAGGGTTATTGTTTTTGAAATCTGAGGAAGAATATTTCGACCTGCTTAAGTCTGTATCTTTGACAATATCAACCCACATATGAAAACAATGGCAATCTAATGTAGAACTGTCTTTTTACACAAAATAATGTAGCCTAAAACAAACAAAAAGAGCATTAGGTTTTTGTTTCCTTTTATTATTATTATTATTATTATTATTATCCAGTTAGACTTGTTTTGTCCTGCATAGATGAACTTGCACGCAGTAGATACTTAATGTAATGCAGACAATAAATAATCATAAGAAACGATGAACAAACTGATTTGATGATGTTTAGATCAAGAAAAACTGCTGGTATGCTGTAGAGCAGGGGTAGGAAACCCATGGCACGCATGCCAAGGGGCAATCACTGGCATGCCAGCAATGGTGAGAGAGGAGTAGACCATTTTATATATAAATTCCTTACCTGCATTCCAATCTACATCTTGATGCAATCCTTCCTCATGATCACACAGCAAGTTTTTTATGAGCTGAATGGAAGGTGAACTAGAAAGTTAAAATGTAATGAGACTGCAGTATACCCAACAGACTCATGCACTTCACACTTTGCTTTGGTCAGTCTGCGCAGATGATAGCCTACATTCCATGTTTTATTTGTTTCTTTTTGCTTTCAGAACACGCGATGTAATAAGGAAAACACTACTATTAATCCTTGAGATTTCCAACCCAGCATTAGCAAAACCATTGACCAGGAAAAAAAGAAATGGCACTCCGTGTCAAAAAGGTTGCCGACCTCTGCTGTAGAGTAAATTATGCAGGTACTGCGTATCGCCTCAATTAAAGCACTGAATGAAATTAAGCCACAACACAACTAAATTAATCCACAAAGCAACTAAATGAAGCCACAACATAATGAAATTAAGCTACAACGCAACTAAATTAAACCACAAAGACATTAAGCCACAACTAAATTAAACCAAAACAGAAATATTTTAAAGACAAAACACAACAAAATTAAGCCACAACACAAACATATTAAAACACAAAATTAAACCACAACGCAGATAAAGCCACAAATAAATTAAGATACAACACGACAAAATTAAGTCACAACGCAACTAAATTAAGCAACAACACAGAGATATTGAGACACAACTAAATGAATCCACAACACAACCAAATTATGCCACAACATAATTAATTTAAGCCACTATGCAACAAAATGAAGCCACAACGCAAGTAAATGAAGCCGCAACGCAATTAAATGAAGCCACAGCGCAAGTAAATGAAGCCACAGCGCAAGTAAATGAAGCCACAGCGCAAGTAAATGAAGCCGCAACGCAATTAAATGAAGCCACAGCGCAAGTAAATGAAGCCACAAAGCACGTAAATGAAGCCACAACGCACGTAAATGAAGCCACAACGCACGTAAATGAAGCCACAAAGCAAGTAAATGAAGCCACTATAAGAATTAGATACAACAGAATTAGAAAAGGACTCATGAATCAGGTGTTGTATGTTGTCTCATCAAGACAAATTGTGTTGTGTTTCCTGGAGGCAAACCATACCATAGAGCAGTGACTGTTTCTGAAGGTCCCCCAACACTACACCTTTTGTGTATATCCTTTTACTGACACAACCAATTCAGGAGTGGGGTGTCCACTAACGAGCTGATGAGTTGAATCAGGTGTGTTTGATTAGGGAGATATCCAAAATGTGTAGTGTTGGGGGGCCTCCAGGAACAAGGTTGGGAACCACCTCAATCAGAGTTAATTACAATACTCTATTTGTAAGCTTCTCAATGCACAACTGTTTTTGCCCAAATATATTTAAATCATGGAACAATCAAAACATAAATGTTCTTTACATTCACATTGGGAATGTCTTATTGTGTTCTGTCCTCCTCATGTAAGCATATAATACTGCCAATAAAGTTTTAAAAATCTAAACATTATTCACCATGTCCACATTGCCCCTAGTGGTGGGGATAATTTATTTTATGTTGCGGCTTAATTTCATTGTGTTTGCTTAATTTCGTTGTGTTGTGGCTTCATTCTGTTGTACAATATACATTATAACATGATTTTAGTGGGATAAAATCACTTACCGGGTTAAATGATGTTACGTCGTCATGCTAATGAAGTTGTAACATTGTATAACTATACACTGATAAGGTTAGTAAGCAATTTTATAATACTAAAATCATGTTAAAACATATAATATTGGATGTTTTGTGACAATACTTTTGAAACATTGTGTATTCTAATGTTCATGGACTGGTCCCATTCACTTGTAAAACCATGTCATACCTTGGTGTACCGTACAGTGGTGCTAGTCACCGACGTATTATGACTTATGTATTTATGACTTTACGCGTAACAATAAGGTTGTATTTATTAATATTAGTAAAAACATTCGGTATCATGAACTATCAACGAACAATGTGCATTATCAGCATTTATTAATCTCGGTTAATGTTAATCTATGAAAATACAGTCGTTCATTTTTAGTTCATGTTAGTTCATATTGCATTAACATATGTTAACATGCAATTTAAAAACATGAACATCAACCAGTAATATCATTTCGAAAAAATGTTGCCACAGTCATGAAACGTTCATGAGATCATGCAGTAAATTTGAAGCATAAAGTGTGCAAGCCTTTTTTCTTATAACATCTGTTTTAGAAAACAACTTCACACAAGAAAGAAAGTCACACAGGTTTGGAACGATGTGACAGAATTTTGAAGTGTGGGTACACTATTTCTTAAAATTCCAACTTTCATATTTCAAAGTGCAAGCACATTGTTTATATTACAGAGAGTAGGGGGTCTAAAGCAGTGTGTTTGTGTGCAAGATTGTCTCCATTTGTAGCACTCAATCAATCATGCTAACAGCCTACATTGTAGGTTTCACCAGATTGACTCTTAAATGCTGTAAATATTTCTACTCATTATCGGTGTTAGTCTGTGGGTGTTCACAAATAATATGAGCCGTTCTGCATTTAACTAAATCTGACGATCTCTCTGACATCTCCAGTGCACAGCATATGCCCAGAGATGTGCGCTTAACGGCCTGTATTTAGCAAATGTTTAGCTGTCAGATGGATTATGTAACTATATGTAGGTTGGCCAAGAAACATAAAATGCAAATTCCATCTCTAACACAAAAACAAAAAGCTCATTTAAGAGAACAGTGTGAAGTTTACTGATTTTGGTTTATATAACACCTACAGAGAAGAAGTGAACGTGTACTCGACCGGAACCCTGTTGTGCATCGGTGGCCTTTCGTTAACTTCGAGTCATTGGCTTCTCAGCGGGTGACTGTCTGCATTGCTTTAAATGGAAGGTGAGATCACCTCAATCTATTATTCATGATTTTGCAGGTGTTACAGTTGAGACGTCCGCTCGGGTTTCGATCACCGGAGAATAAATGAAGCCACTTGCAGACTCATAATTAACTGAGTTATGAGCATGACAACAGGTTAAACACTCTCATAACTACTGAGCAGTCGCTCACTTTTTATGTGTATTTCTGAGAGAAAACTAAACCTAGATTGTATCATAAACCAGCAGCAGCCTCTAACTGTGAGAGAAGCTATGGGCACTTTCATTGCAAGTAACATGAACATCAAGTACTGTAACATGAAAAGCAAAACTAAATAAAATGAAACTTATTACTATGTTTATTACTATTAAAGAAGTCTGGGAAAAAAAATATTTTCATCTTTAAATAGCTTCAATGTAGTTAGCTACTTCTGTTAATAGCATGTAGTGTAGCTTACTACTATTTTTAAAGAGTAGCTTGACTGTAGTTTAACTATTTTAGTGTAGGAATCTACAGTTTTGAAGTAGCTTCCCCAACAATAGCTAACAGTAACACAAGATGTTGTTGAGTCTGTACAACAGGACCACACACTTGCATTATTTTACTAAGCGTTCATGTCTCTGTACATTCTTAGAGTATCTTTCTGGGCTTAATTTCTCTTTACGGTTACATGCTTTCAGGCTTGTATGTGTTGTTTTGTGTCAGTGTGTGTGAGAGAGAAAGCCGACAGTTCATTTTCACCACAGGCCGATGTAACACACTCACTTGTCTATTAACTGATTTGTGTCTTGTTAGCTTGTAATGTTTTGCAATCCTTGTCTTGTGTGCTGCCTCTGGACAGCTGAATTAATTTATTGCCTTGCTTCTGTGTGTTCCCACGGATGCCCATGACAACTGGTGTATGGCAAAACCACGCTGAGCGAGTGTGTGATCTCCAAGCTGTGGCGCTCCCTTGAGTTAGTCATTACCCACAATGCACTGCTCAACTGTCATGTGCGTGTATCGCTGAGAGGTTTCGTGGCTTTGGGAGCTTACAGAGTGTTAACAGATCCATAGAGGAGATCAAAGTTCAAACCCAGGAGAGCAGAGCATCGGTAGGTCAATGAAGTCTCGACCAGGTGAATGTAATTATCTCAACCAGGTCTGATGCCACTGGAAGCTACACTACAGAAGTAAAAAGTGTATGGGGATCAATCGGGTCAAATGTAACATGTTTTAGATTCTCCTTCACACTACTACCAAACTACCTGCCATCCTCTGCTATAAGAAACAGATGTTAGAAGAAAAAAGTCTTGCACCCGTTATGCTTAAACTGTACAGCCTGACCTCGTGAAAATTTCATGACTTTGGCGACATTTTTGCAAAATGATATTACAGTGTGTTATTAAAAGCAAGGTGTTTTAAATGATCATCTCTATACTCTTGAGATTTAAATCAACCAAATCTGCCTATCTAACCTAATCCTTAAACCTAAACCTAACCAATAGTATTATAAGGCCAAATGTGACAAGAAAAAGCAATTGCTGATGCAACCACAACATTTTGTCATGCCACTATGACACTTTCGGCTAACGTCTCCACTCGCATGCTCTTCAGTACTTGCATCATGGTCCTTTACATCGCAAGTGCATCACTCCATCAGTTACTGTGCATGGGGCATACATATAGGTCCTACACTTAAAGGTGCATTCAGTAATTTGGGGATAATTTATACAAGTTTTTAATATTAACAAATGAACTGTGTTTTTATGAAGAGTGATCTGAATGGTGTACTCTCACAAGAGATGAAGACCATACTCATAATAGTTTTCTATAAAAAACTGTTTTTATTATACATGGTGCGGGTCACACCCTTCAATGTGTTATGCCATGTTGAAAAGACATGGTCCGCTGTGTTTCACGAAACATCGAAGAAGAAAATCCTTGCCCTCGTTGGTTGCCGCTTATGTAGATATGCTTGGCTTTCCTTAGCGCAGTGTTGTTTGGTGATGTGAAGTGCAAAAAGAACACAATGGACCATACTTATTATCATGCTTTAGAAGCAGAGACAACAGGAGATTCAGTAACTGTACAGCCAAAGAAGCGAAAAGGGTCAGAAAGACCGAAAGACTAAAAAAGAAAAGACAAAGACAAAAAAAAAAACTAGAGTAAACATTGGTTCGGCATACACAAGGTGGAAAGATTTGATGACGGAGGAAAACATGAGTAGCAATGCCGATGTTGCTTCTTTTTTTGTTGGACAGGCAAGAATTGTTTTCAAGCCCCTTTTCTCCCAATTTGGGATTCCTAATTCCCATTACTTAGTATGTCCTCATTGTGGTGCGGTTACCTCAATATAGGTGGTGGAGGACAAGTCTCAGTTGCCTCCGCTTCTGAGACCGTCAGTCCGCCAATGTTATCACGTGGCTAGTTGCTCATGACACAGCGGAGGCTCATGCTACTCTCCGCGATCCACGCACAACTTACTACGCACCCCATTGAGAGCGAGAACCACTAATCGTGACCACTAGGAGATTACCCGTGTGACTCTACCCTCCCTAGCAAACCCACCAACTGGAGCTGGAGTCACTCAGCACACCCTGGATTAGAACTCGAGACTCCATATATGCATATAACTACTGTTCCCAGGAGGGAAACGAGGTACAAGACATTGTAGCACCACTTCACTGTAGCGACGGTGATGAGCCTATTTGAATGACGGGTATGAAGCAGGCAACAGTATTTATATACTTGCTGGGTATGCAGGGCTACCTGTCGCCGTGCATCAATTGCCTTTCAGGCGTGAATAGAGGTGTCTTCAGTGTGTGTATGTGAGGGTGTGATATCCCATACTAAATGGGTTGTATCTTGTTTCCCTACTTTTGGAACAGTAGTTATATGCATAACTTTACATTTTGGGAGTCGGTTGTCTGGTTTGGTGCAGCTGTGTTGTGTCCTCTTTATTTCAAATCTCTATTGGTCTGGTTGCACCATCACAATAACAGGTTTTCACTTGAACAGCCCATCTCATGAGAAGGGCTGTATGAACTGCTTCTCTCGTGCACTATCATGAACATGCACAGAAGAGCAACAGTTGGTGAAGATTTGGTTGGTGAAGTAATAAAATAGATTTTTTTGTTTCTCACCAAACATTATTGCATGTCTTCAGGACAAGTGGGTTCAATAAACATTGTGGCAGCCGCTTATGGATAACTTCATGAAGGAGAATTTAATAGACTTTGATATGGATTTAATGGACGTAATTTTTTTACAACAGTGGTAAAGTTTCTGAATGCCTTTTATTTACAATAAATTATTTTTTACTACAACTAATAATAATACTAGCTACATTGAACAAACCACAGTATTGAGGAGCCATCCATGGTCTTATATGGGGTAATGTATTATATATTACACATATTACAAATGGAAGAAGTATGATAAACATAAAGGACTTCAAAATCTGGATGGGACTTTGTCGTAATGGGTGGGTGCATGCTGCCATACTTGTTGCCACCTCACCAAAGGGGCAGTGGATCTCCTTAGGAAGGCACCTCATCAAAAGCGTGCCTGATCCCTAGTCACCATAAACTGTCATTGTTTGACATCTCTAAGCACATCGTTTTTTTAAAATGTACTGTATACTTTTGTGTTAAGAAATATTTAGAAAGTCATAGGGGTTTATAAAACATGGGGATGAATACTTAATGACTACATTTCATTTTTGGGTGAACTATTCCTTTAACACAATATTGCACTGTTCCATTGGTGCTCAGTCTTACCTAATCAGCTCCAGTGGTTTTGGCTCCAGCCTGGGCTCCTCTTAGACCTGGGCCAGGGACAAATGTCCCAGTGGTCCCCCCTTATTGGCAGCCGTACTAATCAGTATTTATATCAGCTATTCGAAATAGTCTGTAAATGTACTTGCTATGTAATGTAAACATTAAAATGTATCACCTTTTCATGCGCGATAGTGAAAGTGTCATAAGCATTGTGTGAGTAACAGGGAGGAAAGTGTTCATGAACTGATGATAATCTGCTGATTTACTCATGATTTGTGTGAAAGTGAATAAAAGTAATTGTTGTAGCACCTGGAAATGGCTGAAATACGTACAATGTGCCATGCAAAAGCTATTTAGCAAAAATGAAGGAATTGTAATGGGATTCTATGAGACCATGTTGGTTTCTTGACCCATGATGACTGGTTTATGAGATGATTTAGATTTCATAGAGATATCCTCTTGGAACTCTGTGTTGAATTGGGTCTGGATTTAGAGAGGAATATGGCGAATAATTGCTGTCTGCCTATCCCTATTCAAGTTCTCAACACACTGGGGTGTTTGACAACATGATTCCAGAGGGAAATCGCTGATTGATCAGGCCTTACATAGTCGCAATTGAGCTGCGTATTGACAACAGTTTTAGACTGTATAATCCGCATGTAATCCTGATACATCACACCTTCAGACCCACATAACAATGCCCTGGCAACCATCCAGAATCCATCCAAAATACACTAGCAACTGCAGTAATGCACTAAAATACACTTAGAACACATTAGCCAACATATTACAATTCCCTTTCAACCACCTTGGCGACCACCAAACAATGCCCTGGCAAGCACCCACAAATCTCTAGCCGCTGCATAGAAAATTGATAAAAAAAATAATTCTAAGCACCTTAACAAGCACATATGAATGCCCTGGCAACCATCCAGAACACCTTAGCATCGTGGCAGTGAGTTTTGCATGCACAAACACCACTCATTTAAACATTTTCCCCACTCATTCAGCACATTTGAAAAAAATAAAATAAATAAATATATATATATATTTATTAGTGGCTGCTTTTCATAATTATTTGGTCCAAGTCATTCATTTTTAAATAAATTAATATGTTGGCACAATTATTTTTTTGTCTACAAAACTAATTTCAAATATTTAAGCATACGCCTTCAGATCAAAAGATTTGAATGGCAGTGTATGTGTGTGTGTGTGTGTGTGTGTGTGTGTGTGTGCGTGGGTTTGAACACATTTACTTTATATTAAAAAATACATTACATCAAAGTCAGAACTTAGCTTGAAATTAAGACGTCTAACTTGTATAAATGTAGTTTTATATTTCTCAAAAGCAGCAGACTCAATAATAAGAGTGTAAAAAGTTCTGTTACACTACAGTAAATAAGAGTGTAATCATGGGAGACAGAATGCGGACTTTGAGGATTGCTGTTTTATTCAGCTTCACCAGATTCCGCAGAACATATGTTTGCGTGTGTGTGTGTGTGTGTTCATGTGTGTCCGTGACACATTTGTAATCAATTTACAGGCTCCTGTTGCCTTTCCCTTCAGAGCTAATAGACAACTAAAATATCTGTCTCTCTCTCTCTGTCTGTCTCTCATTCTAATCCCTCTTGGTTTCTCTCTTTTTTTTTCCATTTATGTTCCATCTCTATCCTCAAACATGAAGCTTCATTTTGACAGAGCTTAGGGAGCTGCTGGTCCTTAATCCTGCATGACTGTTCGCCCAATGTCGCGCACACACCACACACTGACTGTTAGCAAAGATTCTGGTCCACATCGCGGCATATTCTGACCAAGAACGGCTACGATACATTAACGGTGAAGTTCTTCTCTTTCTGATCTTTTATTTTAACTAGAGAGAAGCTCGAAACTGTCGAGCAACAGTATAATGTTAGCATTGAAATACTGTATGAGATGTGCAATGTCAACAGACTACATGTAAAACATGAAACAATATTTAATTTACTACTATGAATAGAATCCACGTGAGATCAGTACAAGAAGCTGTTTTAACCATGCGGTGATGATTTACAGTAATATATAATGTACCTGTAGAAAATATAATTTACCATGTTGACATTTTGTATTCATTGCGCTAATGCTAATGCTAAGACACAATGTTAACTGATTTATCGCAGATTTATGTGATTAATTATGATTAATAATGGTATATTAAAATATAACCATATATATATTTACGAAAAGCGTTAAAATACGGGAAATATGAATACATTTTTTTTTTATTTTACATTTTGTGTATATTACATTCTAACCAACGTTGTGAGTAATGGAGACACAAATGAGGCACATATAGCAACGTTTCCTGAATATGACACATGAACTATGCAGTATGAGTGTAACTGTCCCTGCTCGCCCTGCTCCAAACGGGACTTGAACCGGGGGAGGCAGGTGCGCTATCAAGGAGGCTAAAGGCTACAGCCTCTAGTGTCAGTCGCCAGTGCACCTCTTGAGGTCAGGAGAGTGAGGTTTACACACTGCACTGCTATCTACCAGCTGGCTCCTGTTACACGAGCATTGTGTAAACCTCCTCATTACCAGAGAGTGTGTGTTTCATCTACGACCCTGACAGAATGATGTGGGAATGGCCAACAGTAATAATGAAACAAGTAAAAGAAAGTGTCGCTACCCACCAATATGTGTTTTGAGGGTAATGACTGAATCCTGACGTGTGTGTGTGTGTGTGTGTGTGTGTGTGTGTGTGTGTGTGTGTGTGTGCACGCGTTTGTGTGTGTGTGTGTGTGTGTGGGTGGGTGGGTGAAGATACAGAAAATAAATAGTGCCCAAATCATCTTCTTGAAGCAACAGCTCACTGACCTGCCTGACAGAACTGTCAGTACACACACATACACACACACAGCCCAGTTCAGACTCAGGATTATTTTTGGAAACCAATAAATCAAACGACAGACACAGCCATGTCCTTCCAGAACACTCTCTCCTCCTCAGTCTGTTATTGTAATGTGTGTTGAGCCTGTCCATGTACAAGCATTCATAAAGACTTGCTGATGCAATGACACCATGTCATCATCAAACAATACATTCCTATCAATCTTCATCAGGCCAGTTGTCATGGCGTCGGTTCATTCACAGTGCTGAACTAAACCCTATTAGAGACATCTGAGGGAGCATTCAATCAACCTCATGTCTGCTATATTAATAATCACTGTATTAAGGAATCTCTCTCCCTCTCTCTCTCTCTCTCTCTCTCTCTCTCTCTCTCTCTCCCTCTCTCTCTTCAAAGTCCATTAATGGTCTCTTTATGATTATAAGTGGTTTAATGTTAAAAGGGGGGGGTTGTATTGAGAATAAAAATGGTGTTTGAGTGATTTTATACTGTGTGCTGAGGTAGGTATAATTCTGCCCTCAGAATACTGTGAACATGACAGAGTGATCATTTGCATCATGTTGTAATGTTCAGTTTCTTGTGTTGGTTTTGGTTCATTGTATTGAGAACATCAGTGCTGAGTTAGTGTGTTGGGACAGTGTGTTGAATCAGTGTACTGGGTCTCTTTAAGTGAGTGTGTTGGGACAACGTGTTGAGTCAGTGGGTTGCTTTATTGTGTTGAGTCAGCATGTGTACAGCCATGTGTAGGTTATGTCTGTTGAGTATAAATTGGTGTTTTTAGTCAGTGTGTTGGATTAGAATGTGGGTTATGCGTGTTGAGTATGTTTAAAGTTATTGTGTTGAGTCAGTGTATTGAGTCAGAATGTGTGTTGAGTCATTGTATTGCTTTAGTGTGTAGGCTGTGTTGAATCAGTGGGTTTGGTTAATGAGCCAAGTCAGCATGTGTAGAGCAGTATATTGTGTTTAGTTATTGTTTAGGTTATGTATGTTCAACTAGTGTTGAGTTATTGTATTGAGGCATTATGTGCATTGAGTAAGTGTTGTTGTGTTGAGTTAGTGTGTTGAGTCATTGTATTGCATTAGTGTGTAGGCTGTGTTGAATCAGTGGGTTTGGTAAATGAGCCAAGTCAGCATGTGTAGAGCATTATATTGTGTTTAGGTTATGTATGTTCAGTTGGTGTTGAGTTATTGTATTGAGGCGTTGTGCATTGAGTAGGTATTGGTGTGTTTAGTCAGTGTGTTGGCTTAGTGTGTTGAGTCATTGTACTGAGACAGTATGTTGGATTAGAATATAGGCTATGTGTGTTGAGTATGTTTTAAGTTAGTTTATTGAGTTTGCGTGTTGGGTTAGAATAGTGGTTCTCAAACTTTTTTGAATGAATGCCACATCATTCCCTGACCCCAGGCTGCCCAGGCAATCAAAACCAGTTATAATTTCTTTCATTAATTTATATATATGTGTGTGTGTGTGTATATTAGCCTATTTTTGAGGATTTAGGCATATCTATTTCATCTTTAAAAAATTGAGTGCATTTTGCCCTTATGAAATTGTATCATTATTTTTTATTTTCTATAGTTTGAACAGTGGTATTTGTAAGCACATAGATGTTCACTACCATGGTTAGCTGTAACATGATTTGTATAAAACTATAAGTAATTTGTGGATGTCAGTGTTTTCTCTTGTTCATCTTGTCAACCCTATTTAGAATGTTGGGCCGTTTAAAGATGGGGGTTTTCATAGAGGCTTGCAACAGAGAATTCTATGCTGAATGCAAATGGTTTCTCCATCTCGTTGTGGTTCTAGAAGAGCTGTAATGATCAGAGGTGCGCATTTGAAAGACCGCAACCAGTCTGTGAGTAAAAACGCACCTGCACTGGGCTCGTGCTGCTCTGTCCATGAAGCCATCTACAGAGCCATATAGATACATTAGCGGAGGTTGTGACTCATCCTGTCTAGTTGACGCCATTAAACCAGATACTTCAGATGACCGCGGTACAAATGCGTACCAATTCGTATAATGGAGAAGTTGTATATTCCAAGTCTAGATAAATGTGTTTATGCAACGAGGAACTTGACTACAGATTTTATTAATAGGACAATATGATAAATGACCCCCCCCCCCCCCCCCCCCCCCCCCCACCCATTTGTGACCTAACATCCCCCTCTCAACTAATTTGCTCTCAGCGCCCCTTTAAATCCTTTAAATGCCCCCTGGGGGCCAGTACCACCCCTATCGAGAATCCCTGGGTTAGAATGTAGGCTGTGTGTTGAGTTAGTGTGTTAAATAATTGAATTGCATTATTGTGTATGTTGTGTTTTGAATTTGTTTAGTCTGTGTTGAGTCAGTGGGTATAGTTATTGTGTCGAGTCAGCATATGTAGAGCAGTCGTGTGTAGGGCTGGGCGATACACTGGATACCTATGATATAATTGGTGATGATTTCGCTGATGATATAATATTGAACAATATTGTGTATATCGCAATGATTTTAATGAGACTTTAATCAGCCACAAGATACAAAACTCATAACTGCCAAACAAACATTGCTCTTCTCGATTCATTACAACAGCTTCTGGTGAAAGTGAAATAAACACGACTGCACTTGCACATCCCAGTTTAGGGTGAAGTAAATAGAACATAAATATATGAATTCATCTTTAACAAATCTTATCTTGAAAGTAATAATCATTCAGTATCATATTATAATAATAAACTTGACTGGGTTCCACAGTAATAATTTAGTATGATGCAATATTCATCTGCTTTCCAAAAAATAGGCTAAGTTAAGTAGTTTTTGCACACCATGTTCATGCACAAAAAAAAAGGTTTCAGTAAAAATATATAAAGGTAAATAAGATTAAGCTTCTTTGTATGACTGTACAGTATGTTAAATATGAAGTCAGAAGTTTACATACACCTTAGCCATATACATTTAAACACAATTCTTGACATTTAATGGTAGAAAACATTCCCTGTCTTGTGAAATGTCATATTATTAATTTCAGCTTTTATTTATTTTATCACATTCCCAGTGGGTCAGAAGTTTACATACACTTTGATAGTATTTGGTAGCATTGCCTTTACATTTTTTAAGCTTCTCACAATAATTTGCTGGAATTTTGGCCCATTCCTCCAGACAGAACAGGTTTAACTGAGTCAGGATTGTAGTCCTCCTTGATCACATGCTTTTCAGTTCTGCCCACAAATGTTCTATCGGACTGAGCTCAGGCCTTTGTGATCCAATACTTTGACTTTGTTGTCCTTAAGCCATTTTGCCACAACTTTGGAGGTATGCTTGGGGTCATTGTCCAATTGGAAGACCCATTTGCAACCAAGCTTTATCTTTCTGGATGATGTCTTGAGATGTTGCTTCAATATACAGTATCCACATAATTTTCCTTCCTCATGATACCATCTATTTTGTGAAGTGCACCAGTCCCTCCTGCAGCAAAGCACCCCCACAACATGAGGCTGCCACCCCCATGCTTCACGGTTGGGATAGTGTTCTTCAGCTTGCAAGCCTAGAGCCTTGCAAGACATTTCTCCAAAATGTAAGATCTTTGTCCCCATGTGCACTTGGAAACTAAATCTGGCTTTTTTATGGCGGCTTAGAGCACTGGCTTCATCCTTGCTGAGTAGCCTTTCAGGTTATGTCAATATAGGACTTGTTTTACTGTGGATATAGATACTTGTCTACATGTTTCCTCCAGTATCTTCACAAGGTTCTGGGATTGATTTGCACTTTTTGCACCAAACTACATTAATCTCTAGTTGACAGAATGCGTCTCCTTTGAATGATGGCTGCGTGGTCCCATGGCGTTTATACTTGCGTATTATTGTTTGTACAGATGAATGTGATTCCTTCAGGCATTTGGAAGTTTCTCCCAAGGATCAACCAGACTTGTGGAGGTCCACAATTTTTTTAATTATTGGTTATTGTGTTAAGTATTGTGTCAGTGTGTAGGTTGTGTTTCGACTGTGTAGGTTATGAATACTGAGCTAGTGTGTTGAGATATTCATTTCAGTCAGGGTGTAGGTTATTTGTTTTGGGCATTTGATATGTTAGTGGGTTTTGTTATTGTGTTGGATTAATGTGTTGAGTCAGTGTATGTACAGCAGCAGTGTGTTTAGTTAATGTGTTGGGTATGTTTGTTATGTTGGTGTGTTTAGTCAATGCATTTGGCTTTTTGTTAGATGAATGTGTTAAGTCAGTGTATGTAAAGCAGTAGTGTGTTGAGTCAGTTTGTTGGCTGAATGCATTGAGTCAGTGTGTTAAGTTAGTGTATTTAGTAAGTATGTTGACTAATTATGTTAGTCAGGTTAATGTTTAGTCTGAGTCCGCATGTATAGTAAGTGTGTTGAGTTGTTTTGTTTTTTGATTGCTGAGTCTGTGTATTTTAGAGCAGCAGTGTGTTGAGTCAGTGTTGGCTGAATGCGTTGAGTATGAATTATAAATTAGACCAAAAAATTCAGTACACAATACTTGAACGCATATGTCGGTGCTTGGCCAAAGCATTGTCAATGCATGGTTTGGTTGAACATACTGAACAATCATTATTGCAGTACTGTGGCAGTAACAAACCTCAATACTTAAGGTGATTTTTTTTCAATCCCCAGCTACTAAAGATTCCTTTCTAGATACATTTACAGAATGCACTGACTCAACACATTCACCCAATACAATGGTCCAAAGCATACTCTATGCAAGTATATAAATGCAGACACTTCTAGCTATGCATGCTCAATTTGATGTGGATTTATAACACAATGCAAGTATGCATTGCATTGTAAGCAGTGGCCCAAGGGGAGCTATAACAGACTGTGGCAGGGCGGAGGGCGGGGCCGGGTCGTGATGATACACACCCGGTCCCGTATCAGGCTAATCAAGCCTCCGAGAGGGATAAAGGCCGATGGCAGACGGTGGTGCGACGAGAGAGAGATCATTTACAGACATGTGTGTGTTTGTCCTTTGTTTTACGTTTATTATTATTAAAACCTTATTTATATTGTCAAGCCGGTTCTCGCCTCCTCCTTTCCCTTAAACCCTTTAGACTGGAGCCGAAGCCCGGGAAGGAGGAGGGATACCCGTCGCGGAGTCCTCGACACTGCCGTCCACCCAGGGGAGCAACGCTGCCATCCAACGGGGCATCGCTGCCATCCAATGGGGGAGGGAGTAGACCGACCGCCCATCCGTGAGGCGAGTAGGGACTGGACTCTCTGACTGCCTGGAGCGATGGAGCCGCTGCCAGGGGCGGAGGAGAGCCCTGCCATCCCCAGAAACACGGAGGGGTCGAAGAAAGACCGCCGTCCGCGAGGGGAGGAGGGAAGTGTCTCCCCGTCTGCCTGGAGCGGTAGGGCTGCTGCCAGGGGCGGAGGAGTGTCCCCACGAGTCGCCGGGAACGAGGAGGGGCATTCTGACCGCCGGGGGTCAAGAGTCTAACTCCGGTCTGCCCAGGGAGAAGTGGTGTCATCTGCCTGAGAGGGTGGAGAAGTGATCGAGGACCATGCGATGGTGTATCGGAAAACCGGCGAGTATGTTTAATTTTTTTTTATCTCTCACTCTCCTCTCTCTCTCTCTCTCTCTGGCGCGGAAGGCACGCCCCTCCCCAGGGAAAGAGGGGGCTCCCCAGACCGAAAGAACGAGGGAGGAATGTGGCAGGGCGGAGGGCGGGGCCGGGCCGTGATGATACACACTCGGTCCCGTATCAGGCTAATCAAGCCTCCGAGAGGGTTAAAGGCCGATGGCAGACGGTGGTGCGACGAGAGTGAGATCATTTACGGACATGTCCGTCGTGTGTGTTTGTCCTTTGTTTTAAGTTTATTATTAAAACCTTATTTATATTGTCAAGCCGGTTCTCGCCTCCTCCTTTCCCTTAACCCCTTTACACAGACATTTATAATTTTTCTCACAGTAGTCAACAACTGTCACGGTGGATTAAGAGTTTGAATATTGCTGACCAATTAAGCTAAAGTCAATATATTTATAGCAACTCTAGGTTCTATGGCACAACATAAACATAAAATAGTATGTTGAGTTAATGAGTTAAGTCAACTTGTTTACTTAGTGTGATGAGTTAGTATGTTAGGTCAGAGCAGCAGTGTGTCAAGCTCATCCATGTATAAGCATTCATAAAGATTTGCTAATGCGTTGACACGGTGTTGTTGTAAAACAAAACATTCCAAGCAGTCTTCATTAGGCCACTTGTAATGGTGTCCGTTCAGTCACTGCTGAACTAAACCCTTTTAGTGCTAGATCTGAGGGAGTGCTCATATAAACCTTTGTCTGCTATTTTCATTCACTGTTTTACTCTCCCTCTCTCTTTCTTTCTTTCTTTCTTTCTCTCAGTGCCCAAAAATGGCCGCTTTACAGCAATAAATGTTTTTGTGTCAAAAGTGGATTGTATCAGGAATAATGTTTTAATCATACTCGTGATCAATGTCTTTTGCTACAAATGTTGTGTTGTAGAGTTTTGTGTAGTGTTCTGTTATAGAGTGGAATTATGTAGATTATTGTTATTGTTTATGGACAAAGATCATTTCAGCTAACATATTGATTAAAACCTTGTGATCAATATACAATACAGAAAAAATATATTTACTGGTGTGTGTGAGCGTGTGCGCGTGTGTGTGTTGCCTGGCTGCTGTTATATTTGTCTTCTAGGATTAATCTGTGGGTATAAAATTGCTGTGGTGCCATGTGACTGGACTAACATTTGGGGTTGGTCTATAAAGCATTGTGGATATTTTATAGTATACATGAGTGATATTTCTGGGTCTGTATTGCACACTAGTTATATAACTTCAGTAATAAAGCCTAATGGACAGGCCAGAGGAGAAGGAATATCACTCTTTCTCGTTTTGCTTTCGCTCTACCTATCTCATCTGTTTTCCGTTTTTTTTTTTTTTTTTTTAATTTACAGACACTTTTATGTCACAGGGGTTGATTTTTTTTATTTTTTTTTTAATTAAAACTAAAATATTTCAGTTTTATTTGTTTTGTTAAATAAAGGTCACATTAAAGCTGTGTTGGAAACTTTCACCATGCTTACCATAATTAATTGTTGCTCCATGTAAAATGCCTTTTTTTATTTTAAATGTTCATAATTTTAAACAAACAGTGAAAAATGATTGAGAAGTGAATAAATAAGCTTTTTTTTTTTTTTTTTTAAAAAAGATTATATAAATAATACATAATAATTAAAATAGTTATAAATAAAATATTATGGGTCTATAATAAATATGAGAATTCAGATATTCAGGTTGAAATATATTACATTATTGTGGAAGATGGGTAAAGCATTGATTAGACAATGCCAAAATTAGCTTTAGAAATCAATAAATTGTTTGTTTTATTTCCATATCATTTAACATAAGCCTACAGCCAGCAATCCATTTTGCAATCGAGTTTAGTATTGCATAGTATGTGTTCTTACACTCCGTCTTTCTTTTTATGCACATGTGCATAGGATACATTGGTCTGTTGAATGCTTTTGGAGGATCTCACTGGTTTTCAGCATCAAAGACATGCTTTTTAGTAAAAAAGTAGTTTACGAAAAAAGCATTTTTAGTTAAAAGTAGTTTAAATTTGGAAAATTGTGCCTCGAAATGCATTCTGTTGTGCTTCCCCTACCTGTCAAGAACATATCCTGTGTGATCAGCTCACATTGTGCGGTTGCGCTGATTCTGAGATTTACTGAAGTGTGCTGACTGCCCCCTGCTGACGTGGCTCATAAAAACACATGTGTTTTTCCTACCAATGGTAGGAAAATTATGTATGGTTCAGGGGCATGATTAATGCAAAAGTTGATGCAAAACGGCAAGTTACTTGCGGAGGAATATTGTTTTGGTAATTACATGAGTTGGGCTTCTGCGCTTATGAATCTGTTGGTTTGAGGAGTACTGGTGTAGCAATGGTTACAGGTGACAAAACGCACCGTCTCCCCTAAAATAAATAAATAAATAATGAAAAGAAGAAAAAGATGGATATCCAAATAAATATGTCTTATGAGCAGTTAAGTAGCATATCTTCTGCTGTTTACTTTTTTACTTCTTGAAAACAGTTGTTTTAAAATAAATGACATTAGACATGACGATTGCTGATCATATCAGATAAAATGGTGAAAATGGTGGAAGCTATTATACATTAGGAAGCAGGCAAATAGACAAAAGTAGTAACTAGTTTAGAGATTGGCATTCTTACCAGCACAAAAGAAAGATATTTTCCTTTGTCCTTCCTTACTCGAAAATGAAATTGAAAGCAGTTCAGTGCCACAATCCATTTTAAAATGTCCCATTAGAGTGGCTAACGAACTACCACACAAAGAGAGCTACTTGGCTAACTATCGATCTTACCTGCTGTCCAGCAAGAAAAACTCTTTGGGTCAGTTTTAAATCCTTTTAGATCTCTGGGTTATCGCCACTTCTGAAAAGCCAATCCAATGTTGATTTGTGTTTTATTATGGGCCCTGTCACTTTCTGTCATTCTTTTTTGCCTCCAGGCTCTTCACGGTTCAAGGTTAATTTATTTTGAAAACGGGTGATTCCCCAGACGATAGCATTTTTGAATGATCCATGGTCAATGTTGCTCATTTGTTGTGGCTACAAGCTTTCAGCTTCAAACTACTACCACAACTATTAGTGCACATATACAGTACATGCACTGTAGTAACTGGACCTTCTTTTCTTTATTTACGGACCTGGCGTAAACACACACGGAGGAATGACAGAACTATGCAATTTCCCCAAATACATCCCGACAGCTCTATAACATAAATAACTATTATTGCCACCATGTTTATTACCAAAATTTCATTAACCTTCATTGGGCTGCATGTGGGATGAGGCAAAAGTCATCAAAATCTTTGTTTCGATTTATAAACCTTGAGAAGGTGATACTGCTGTTTAATTAGCAGAGCCAAAATGTATTTTCTCTTTCAAAACAGTTTTATCTTTTAAGTGGCACGGCTTAATTTCACCAAAGTCAAGCAGCGATGAAGTGGGAGAGCATGAATAAAAGCACTTTTGAATCTTTGCTCGTTTATTTAGACAAGTCAGTTATCTGTACACCTGTCAATTATATTTATACCATCATCGAGTCGGATACACTGGAATCACACATAGGATGATTTTATTCATAACACCCAAACTGTATAAATGTATATATATATGAAAATTGTAACATATTGTAATTAATGAAAACAATCTATAATGTCAAAATATACAGATCAGCCACAACTTTAAAACCGCCTGCCTAATTTGTATATGTCCCCCTCATGACCTTCATCTCAGTATAATATTCTGTGATAATATTCTTCTCACCACAATTGTACAGAGCGGTTATCTGAGTTACCGTAGACTTTGACAGTTCAAACGTGTCTGGCCATTCTCTGTTGATCTCTCTCATCCACAGAACTGCCGCTCACTGGAGGTTTTTGGTTTTTGGCACCTTTCTGAGTAAATTCTAGAGACTGTTGTGTGTGAAAATCACAGAAATACTCAAACCAGCCCGTCTGGCACCAACAATCATCCATGTGATTATCTAATCAGCCAATCGTGTGGCAGGAGTGCAGTGTAGCCTATAAAATCTTGCAGACATGGGTTAAGAGCTTCAGTTAATGTTCACATCAACCATCAGAATGAGGAAAATAATTTGATGTCAGTGATTTGGAGCATGGCATGAATGTTGGTGCCAAAAACAAAAAACATCCAGCGAGCGGATGATGAGAGAGGTCAACAGTGATTGGCCAGACTGCTTTGAACTGACAAAGTCTACTGTAACGCTGTACAATTGTGGTGGAAGCATATCATGTTTGAATGTTATTCTGAGATGAGAGTTGGTGCTGATTTGGTGACATGAGGGGGACCTACACAATATTAGACAGGTGGTTTTAATGATGTGGCTGATCATTTTAAAGTATACAGTATATTTAATGTGCATATACTAATGTTAGTCAACAAACAAAAAATGTTAAGATTATGAAGCACAGACTTTATTCACACCACCAGACCAAAATTTTTAACATTGATCATAGTGACTAATATGCCTCGGTTGCATTCTGTGTTTTCTTCATGAGTTAAAAGCAGCTCTTGCATTCATACAGACGGGATCTTCAAAGACATTTTGTAATATTTTTACCAAATCAGAGCAGAAAACTACACAATCATTAGTAACTTTAAAATGAGAGATGTTCACAGTAATGTACCGGTAGACGTGAGTATTCGCCGGTCACACATTAGACTCGTCGCCATACGGAGGTAAATCCAGAATAAAATATATTAAAATGTCTGCAAAATAAAAATGTAGCAATATTTGTGCTGACCTTTTGAGCTGTATACACCTTTCCTTAGACTTGGCATGGATCAAAAGAATTTTTTGAGGTTTTTCTTGAAATCCTTTTACGGGTGTATGTTCATTCACCGGCATTGTTTTCTCCAGCTGTTGGTCACAGATATGGCGGCTGCGGGTAAAAAGTGACGTCACTGAAACGGGTCAATAGGTTTACCATAATGAATCGGCAAAAACGTGGTTTTTCTTAAAAGGGTGTTTCTTTAACTATTGGCACTTTTGACCAATAGAGTTGACAAAACTTCTTCTGTTTTATATTTACTCCACGTTGATATTTCATATACTTTTGTCCCTGAGCAACGAGACAGAGAGAGGAGTTCTGTGAGCACAAGATTGTAGTCCACATGTAGTACCCAGAATAGTAATGCAGTTAGGCTTCTCTCAAAGTGTGTGTGGCTGATATTCAGCCAGTGTCTTACTGATATAAGCAAACCGTTCTGTCATTGGAAGATCAGAGAATACAGTTATGATTGACAGCAGAGGGAGTGAAAGAGGGCTCAACCTACATGAAAGTCACAAGAGATTCATAAATTATGCACTCTCTGTCTAAAGGCATCTCATTTTTCTTAGACGCTTGCAAATCATTCGATTCCTGAGCTGTAATGACACTGTGTCCTAACCAGACATGATGCAGTAAGAGATTCCAATGACAAGCATTTTCTGATAAAAATCAAAACATGAGGTTATTGAGGCTGATTAGGAAAAACTCATAACAAGGAAGGGTTACCTTTTAATGTGTGTTGCTTTATCGCATCTGGTTATGCACAGTGTGATACAGTAGGTAATCAACTAGAAGGAACCCTACCACCACATTAAGGAATACACAAAAGTCATATGTGAAACCCTTTCACAAAATCACTGCTAAAATCACTAGAGTAACGTTATTTGTAATTATTTTTTTAGCATTTTTTTTTAGGCTAAAATAGTGACAGTTACCATTAAAATTACCAAATACTCCATTACCCCGCCTTTCGCCCAATGTTAGCTGGGATAGGCTCCAGCCCCCCGTGACCCTGTACACAGGATAAGCGGTTGACGATGGATGGATGGATGGAAATACTCCATTACAAATGGAGATCAAACGATGTAATAAATTAATGGTAACATTAAAGTTATAGCAGCATGTCATTCTTATCTTGACAAATTAATTATTGTAGAATGTTTAAAGGGGTCGTGACATGAGGAATAACATTTTCCTTGATCTTTTGACATATAAGAGGTCATTGTACAATAAAAAACATCCTGTAAGTTTCAGAAATGAATCTTCCTCCTTAATAGAAAAAGAGCATTTTTTTAATCCATGCTGCAAAAACACCTCGTTTGGAATTTGTGGAACTTGTGATGTCACAAGGCCCAAATACATTTGCACATTACTGCCTCTTCAGCAAGACATCAATGCCTATTTTTTGTCATTGCACCCTTGGCCACACCCACTGGGGCTCAGTTAGTCACACAGGTGAAGAGGAGAGAGATGGGAGATTCATCCAAAGGGGACTTATACAGGACACCTTCATGTGCCTGTCTGGATTTATATGTTTTTCTGAATTAACGTGCACAGCTTTGACCTTTATCATACAACTTGTGCTGCTTTTAAAAGACGCAATGTCAAGTTATAACTTCAAAAGGATACTCCCATTCTGTATAATCTTGCTGTTTGCTGTCTTGCTGTTGATCTGTTTTGAAGGCATCTTTTGCACCCATCTGTGTGATTTAAATTGTTGGTATTTTGTAAACTTGGACTAGATGGACATCTTTGATCATATTGATGCATTTCTGTACAACACTGGTGGTGTGCACCGCATTTTAAGAGTGGTAAAAGAGCAACTTTTCTCATTATGCTGCTGCAACTGGATGGGAAAAACATTTGGAACAACTTTGTTGCAATGAGGACATAACGTCATAAACCCTAAAATGTTTTAAACAGCTTATAGCTCAAAGTCTTAACATAAGAATTAAGGTAAGTGCTTTTACTAAATTACAATTTTCACATTTCTGCCTTTAAACCTTTAAAAAATGGGCTGCATTCACTTGTAACATCGATTTATTTTAAAAAAAATTTTAAAGAAAATTAAGGACGAGACAAAATATTTTGTGGTATCAACATTATTCTACAAATGCTGTTGACTGAGTTTAACTTTTGTATAAAACACAGAATATTCAATACCTCTTTTTATTACTCAAAATGACACAACAGCTTATTTCTACACATTAAAATATATAAAACATGAATATTTTTACAGAAAATAAATTAGAAATATATTATGAGTTTAGTAATGTAATATTGATTGGCTCATTAAATGTATAGTCTATGGCACATTGTTTAGACAGTAAAACTAATTAGACTAAGCAAGTCACTTAACATGACAAATGCTCTAAATATCAACTCACCAAAGCCGCACTTCCACTATCGGGCAAATGGTTCTCTTTGCAAAAACAGTGCAGGTCCAGGAAGTTGACACATTTATAGTTTCTTTTTTTCACTTTGGTACTTGAATGTACAATACGTAACAAATACATCAGTTGGCGATGACGAGAGAGGTAAACATTGAAGTGAGTACACTATGGATGATGATTGCCTATTCCATTTTTTAGGACTGCTTTTTCCTCTGCTAAAGCCACGAAAGACCTGTCCCATGTCGTAAGAAGTAGAGCAAAAAGAGAAAAAGGTAAGAGGTTATTGTAACATGTTTGACTTGATTTTTGCCTAAAGTGTTCCCAGAGAAAAAAATGTATTGACAAAATGTTACACAAGGACTATAATGAAATATTCTTTAAGATTTAATGAGCTGGTTAGAGTAATCTACCTCAATGATGATAAATGTAAAAACCATCATCATAAAATTATGAAGATACACCAAACATACACTATTTTTTATTATATTTTAGAAACCTCACCATTGCAAACTTTGCCAGCTATACTCCATGTTTTATGTTTTAATGCAATGCTATCATAAAAAAGGATTCAATTGAATTAAAAAAATCTAATCAAATATAATATTTTTTAACAATAAACAGATAAAATGCTGCACAACAGAGCTTCAAAGTAAAAATAAAAAAATAATGAAAGAAATGTGATATACTATGGCACAAAGCTGCTACAGCTGAATCACAGTGTGCTGATATTCAGTACACTTGTTTTTGTGATATTGCTTGCATGTGATATTAATAATATTTATAAATAATAGTGATAATAATAATAAAA
This sequence comes from Moxostoma hubbsi, assembly GCA_032164185.1. Taxonomy (NCBI): domain Eukaryota; kingdom Metazoa; phylum Chordata; class Actinopteri; order Cypriniformes; family Catostomidae; genus Moxostoma; species Moxostoma hubbsi. The sequence goes on along the minus strand of JAVLUX010000003.1, from coordinate 4,129,699 downwards.
CCATTCATTATTAAATTATTTTATTAGTAGTATCATATAACATTTAATATAATTTTTTTCAGTTTCATGCATCCATTTAAACAGAGCTTTTATTTTGGCAGAACTTTTATTTTGAACGAGATTTGTGGTCCTCCTGTGTGTGGTAGTGTGCATTCTAAATTAAATGCTATAATAGTCCGGACAGCTGCGAGCTGAGATTTCAGAGCAGCACCTGAGGAGTTTTTGTAAGTGTTCGCAAATGCTCATACATTAAACACACAGCATTATGTGCATCACCTGTGATCTGTTTGTGTAAAGTATGATACGGTGCACAGTAGCACCTCTAATTTATTCTGAAGCTTGCTGTGCATGCAGGCTATATATTATTTAATTAAATGACATGGTTCTGCTGTTTAATGATAACACTAGGCCATATCATGATTTTGAATTTCGTTAATTGTCAAATCGTCATTGATTTAATCTAAAAAACATTCAGTAAAATTTTGCTAATAGCACCTCATGGTACCAAAAATAGCAACAAGATACATTTTTTAGCTTTGCAATATTTTGTTAGTAACTGTATACCGTGCAACCCTAGACCGAAACCAATAAGTTACCTTGGCATTGGTAAATTGACAATCGTGAGTCACCACGTACTAATGCCATTCCACCAGCATGGTTGAAAAATCCGGGCTGAGAACAGTTTGTTGTCATGCCATGCTGAACCATGAAAACGTGGAAATTCTACTAGAACCATTCCTCACTGTGCTCAGAACCGTTTGGCCCAATAGTGGAGAAACGGGTCAAGATATACAGGGAACTTTGTTCAGAAAGGAAATGAACAATCATCTGTTGATCCCAGAGGCAGATTGGGAAGGGAAATCGGCTCGGGTTTTTATAGAAATATATTTTACAGAAATTATAGAAACTGGCCCAAAATATTTTTTAGGGGGGGGGGTCACTGCCCTTTTCTGCATATCCCTGCACCCTTCGGCATATCGTGGCACAGTTTTGTGGCCCATTCCAGCCCGTTTCGCAGCCGGCACATTGGGAAAAGTCCCGGTTCTCCCGATGGTTAGTCCACCCATGGTTGACACACTGTTATCTTTAATTAATATGCAACATTTTCTACAATTTTCTCGGCATCACTTATAGCCACACCGGAACCAGTTCCTTATCCAATCAGTCTACAATGTCCTCCTCAGCCCAACCAACCTCTTCTCCTGGGGCCTGATAAACACCCCTGCATGCCCTCTGTGCCAAAAAAGAGGGTCCCTGGAGCACATATTAAGCTGCTGCCCTAAAGCCCTGGGAGAGGAACGTTATCGGTGGCGCCACGATCAGATGCTAAGGGTCATTGCAGAAGCCATCAGCACAGGAATCTCCCTCAGCAGGCACCAGCAGCCAGCACAGTGCTCAATTGCATTTGTCAAGGCTGGAGAGAAACCACCACAGAGCAGGAACCCAGCAGGTGGACTTCTGGCAACAGCCCGGGACTGGCAGCTAAAGGTTGACCTAGAAGGCAGCTCAAATTCCCAGAAACCATTGCCACGACTACACTTAGGCTTGACATGGTCCTATTTTCAGAATCATCAAGGTAGGTGGTCTTACTGGAATTGACTGTGCCCTGGAAAGGTCGAATGGAAGAGGAGTTTGAACTTGGAAGAGGGCCAAGTACAGGGAATTGGCTGGTGAATGCCGTAGCAGGGGATGGAAGACCCGCTGCCTCCCCATCGAGGTTGTCTGCCGAGGGTTTACCGGTCAGTCGCTCTACAGGGCCCTCAAGCTCCTGGGAATAAGGGGACTGCACAACAAGAAAGCCATCAGGAACATCACGGATGCCGCTGAGAAGGCATCTAGATGGCTGTGGATCAAGAGGGGTGATCCGTGGATCATACATGCTACCTAGTCACAAGTCGGGGACTGATCACCCCTGGCTGGGTCGCCTGGGCGAGCATGTATGATGTTGAAAGACCCGAAACACCCGATGACTCCAGGTTACATCACTGATGATGTGTCTAGGTCACACCCGCAAGGTGTATGTTAAAAAAAAAACACCCTTGCCGACCAGCAATCGCACACACTGGCTGTATCCAAAATCACACATGTCAGAGTATGTACTGCATTTGATGAAGAACATACTTGTTGGCTGGTAAATAAAAGTACATGAGTATTATGAATACACTGAAGAGCATTATCAGACATTATGACCACTCACAGATGAAGCGAATAACGTTGATTGATCATCTCGTAAAAAGGCCACATGTCAAGGTCTGGGTACACTAGACGGTAAGCAAACAATCAGTTCTTGTAGTCAATGTATTGAATGCAGGAGAAATGGGCAGGAGTAGGAGTGACTTTGACTAGGGCCAAATTGTTATGGCCAGATGACTGGGTTGGAGCTTTTAAACACATGGATGGCCATGTAGCTGTGTACCGTTTACCTTTAATGATGGCATCAGGATGCACTGTGTGATGATGACAAGCTGGTGGAGGGAGTGTGATACCCTGGGCAATGTTCCGCTGGGAAACACTGTGTCTGGTCATTCATGAGGACGTCATTTTGATATGTGCCACCTACCTAAACATCGTTGCTGACCAGGTACACTCATTCATGGCAATGGTATTTCCTGATGGCAAGTGGCCTCTTTCAGCAGGATAATGCGCCCTGCCACACTGCACACATTGTTTGGGAATGGTTTGAAGAACATGATGATGATAAGTTCAAGGTGTTGCCTTGGCCTACAAATTCCTCAAATCTCAATCCAATTGAGCATCTGTGGGATGTGCTGGACCAACAAGTCCGATCCATGGCTGCTAGACTTCACAACTTACAGGACTTGAAGGATCTGCTGCTAATTTATTGGTGCCAGATACCACAGGACACCTTCAGTGGTCTTGTAGATTCCATGCCTCGGTGGGTCGGCGCTGTTTTTTCTGCACACGGAGGACCAACAGCATACAAGCCCTGGCAAAAATTATGTTCTCCCAGCTTTCTAACTTTGTAGCAAATAGACAAATCACAGATATGACAAAAAAAACATTTTATTTTGTTTAATAGCTGAAAATTCTGGCTTCGTGAAACATCCCTCAAACAAATTAAATTACATTATTTTAATTAATTACATATTTTTTCCAGGTCTCTCAATGTTGGAAAAAATGTATGGAATCATCAACAAAAAATACACAGTACATTGTTGCTCCTCCTCTGGCTTTTATTATGGCCTGCATTCTTTGAGGCATGGACTTCACTAATGAAAAACAATATTCTCTATCAAGCTGGTTCCAACTTTCTCAAATAGCAGTTGGCAGATTTGTAGGATGGAGCCTTGTCATGGACCAATTTTTTCAATTTTCACCATAAATTTTTAGTCGGATTGAGATCGGGTCTGTTTCCTGGCGATGCCTTTGAGTTGAAACTCCTTTGCTGAAGAAAAGCTTTAACACTATTTGCTCTGTGGCAAGATGCATTATAATCCTGAAAAATGACTTCATTGCCAAACGTATTTTCTATCAATGGAATGAGAAAAGTGTCCAAAATGCCAAAGTACACCGGTGCATTGACTGTTGACTTAATGATTGCCATCTTCCCTGGTCCTTCACCTGACATGCAACCTCATATCATAAATGTGAATTTTATTGTTTTCTTCAGGCATTCATCTTTATATGTTTCATTAGAACGGCACCAGACAAAAGCTCCAGCATCATTGCCTTGGCCAATGCAGATTTGTAATTTATCACTGAATATCATTTTCATCCAATCATCCACACAAAATGACTGCTTCCCTTTAGCCCACTGAAGCCTTGTTGTCTGTTTAGGTGTTAGAGCTGGTTTTCATTTGGCTTATCTATATGTAAATCCCATTTCATTCAGCCAATTTCTTACTGTTCTGTCTCAAACACTGACTGAGTGATTCCATAATTTTTTTCTCTACTTGATCTGTAATTAAATTAGTTTGTTTCACAAAGCCAGAACGTTCAGCTATTAAACAAAAATAGTTTTGTGTCATATCTGTGATTTATTATTTGCTACGAAGTAAAAAGATCACGGTGAACACCCTCTAAGTGTTCATCATTTTTGCCAGGGATGGTATTTGACAGATGGTCATTGTGTTTTGGCTCATCAGTGTACATTTATCCAGGGCATTATCTTTTTACTTTTAGGTCCTAAGCAGGGGGAAATATTCTAAATACTCTTAACTCTTTACCAAGCCTCTTAAAATTGAAATGGATTGAAATTATGTATTATATCGACAATAACTTGTAATGAGGACTTAAAAGGCACCGCATTTTAGAAATGACAAAAAGAATGACATAAGAGTGATTAAATTATGACATAATTTGTATTTTCATTTTTGTAACCAACACAAAGGTTGTAGGTTCCCAAAGAACTTCAACTCTGGAACTGTAAACCTAACTGGGACCCCAATCCTGCTCTATTTCCAGTATGCCTTTTAGCAAGGTTAATCCTGTAGCTCTATGTCCTTACCAGTGGTGTATGTTCAGTCACTTTTGCTAAACACTCGTGCTCACACTCATGCAATTACCCTCATAATAAATATTTGATCACATGAAAATGATTGTAATATACTGAGTAAGATACATATATAATTATGGATTATCTTCTCAATCTTAATTAATATTTGTTGGACATAAGTTTTAATTAAATGTGACAAACTCACGCCATTTTAATTAAATATGCAGATAGCACACTCTCCGTATCTCAGCAGACATGATCCAGGGACAATGCTTAAACTTAGTCTGACATCAAATTGGATTGCAATAGAGAAATGTCACTTATCTTTTATGAATTAGACTCTGAATTAGGCTTACCATTCTGTTCCAACAACTACCTCTGTATGCGGAATGTAGTACAGTGTGCAGTATGCACAGTTTGGCTTGACCACCACCAAGTGTTACAATTGAAACAAAAATGATAGTTTTTAACATCTCCTTCATTTATTATTTGATCAGACTGCCAAGAGTTGAGAAATTTGTGCGCAAAATTAAATTGCAAATGCAAAATAACTATTTATTTCTGAGATGATAACTATGTGCCGCCAGCTTAATTAAACATGCAAAATCATGAGGTCAGGTGAAAATAATGTAGCATTTCAAATGTGTTTCTTTTTCTTTCTGTAAAGAATTAAGAAGCACGTGTTGCTGTTGGATAATGTGTTTCAGGTTTGCGACCCTGCAGGTAAGTAGCAGTGTGAATTCACTGTATGTGTCGATACTCTGTGTGAGTGTTTTATCATCTCCTCTCACCTGAGCGAATCTTGAATGTCACACCTGCAGTTAGTGAGAATACATTTAGTATTTAAGGCATCAACACCTCTCTACATTTCAAAGTGTTTCAGAGAAGACAAGTGACACAAATTTAATTGTCATTTTCAGGCATGATCTTAGTAGTTTGTTTCACTCTGTTAAATGTCTCAGTCAGAGTTTGACATTCATGCTGTGTGTGAAGATACACATCATCCAAAATGTTAATTTGATGTTATAAAAATGCAAAAAAATTGGATGTTTATTTAGTTATACTGATGCCTCCAATTAAGTCAGCACTTTCAAATGTTATTGTGGCGGTACTGTGGTTCAGTGATGGAGACAGAAAAATCCTACAAGTAAATACACATACTACTCACCTGTTCATAAAACACATTCACGTATTGATTTTTTCTTAACTCAGATATATCACGTACCACAATTGAACCCATTATCATTTCGGATCATGCAGCAATTACCCTCACTCTTAACAATAATAATAATGGAAAAACCACACACAGATGGCATATGAATGCATCATTACTTCAAGAGCAAAAGTATTTTAAAATAGAGTGGTCATCCTTTATTGAATAAAACAATACAAATTACATATCCATGGCAACACTCTGGGAGACAGCAAAGGTAGTAATGAGAGGGCATATAATATAATACTCCATATATAAACATAAGAAAGAGCAAGAACTAGAAAAAGACCTTGGAGACGAGGTCCGCTGCGATTACCACTGCCAAGGGCGGGGAGACCCCTACCATCCACCAAAAAAACGTGGTGGGGCGTTCCGTCCACAGGGTTCAGAGGACTGCCTCCGATCCTCCTGGGGAGGCATGGCTGTCGTCCACTAGAGGGTGAAGGAGTGGCTGAGGACCAGACTACGGCTTATCGGAGAACCGGCAAGTACATTTTTTTTTACCCTCTCCTCTCTCTCCCGCTGCTGCTCCATGTTGGCCTTTTCCCTCTCTTTTAATTTTTTTTTGTAAATTTGGTACGATCATGGTTATGGTGTGGGAAAGGGGGTACGTCATCCCAGGGGGTCCCCGGCCTGAGAGAACAGGGGAGGAATATTGCAGGGTGGAGGGCAGGGCCGGGTCATGATTCCACACATCCGGCCCCTAATATGAGAAAATGGCACCGTAAATAGCTGCCTTGGTTTGGAGCTCTTCATTTTTTTTTTCTTGTTTTCGTTTGTTTGTCCGGTGTTTAGTAATCTTTTTCCAGTCAGTTTTACCAGAGACAAACTGCTAAATATTCAATAATAACAATAATGGAAAACCACACACAGATGGCATATGCATCATTACTTCAAGCGCAAGAATTCAATGAGTATTTTAAAATTGAGTGGGCATCCTTTATTGAATTAAACAATACACATGACATATCCACAGAAACACTCTGGGAGACAGCAAAGGTAGTAATGAGAGGGAAGATAATATCATACTCCATATATAAACATAAGAAAGAGCAAGAACTGGAAAAAGTTACACCACACTTACTCACAAAAACCCAAAGAACAGACATTAAAGGAGATAAACCGAATTAAGAACCAATGGCAGCATATACCAGCCAACCTTTCCCCGGTTTTCGAATATTCTGTTTTACTGGACATTCTAGTCGGCGGTGCATCTGTATTGTTTAAACACGCTACGAGACACAGGCAAGGGAGACAAGCCGGTGCGTGGTGAAGCTCCATCGGCACGGCTTTCGTACGGTGCTGCCGAGCATTCATCTAGTGAATCTCTGCTCTCTTCCTAACAAAACGGACGAACCACGTCTCCTCACACGTACAAACAAGGACTTTTCAAACTCTGCTGCCTTGTGCTTGACAGAAACCTGGCTTACTGAAGCCATTCCGGACAACGCATTACATCTTTCGGATTTCGGAGTTAACAGGGAAAACGAGAGGCGGTGGAACATGCTTTTACATCAATGAAAATTGGTGTACAGATGTAACAGCATTAAAGAGCATGTGCTGTCCTAATTTGGAAGCACTCTTTATTAACTGTAAGCCATTTTACTCACCGCAGGATTTTCCTCGTTCATTCTGGTGAGCGTGTATATCGCGACAAACGCGTGTGTGAACACATCGCTGCAACAGCTGACTGATCAAATCACAGACACAGAAGAACAATACCCGGTTATTAATATTCGGGAGGATTTTAACAAAGCAAATCTCACACGTAAACTGCCCAAATACAAACAGCACATTACATGCCCCAACAGAGACAGAAATATACTGGATCATTGCTACACAACAATAAAGGATGTATATCACTCTGTCCTTAGAGCAGCTTTGGGACTCTCTGATCACTGTCTGGTTCATCTTCTTCCAAACTTCAGGCAGAAACTAAAATCAACCAAGCCAGTAATTAGGACTGTACAGAGATGGACCATTGAAGCAGAGTGGGAACTATAAGCCTGCTTTGACTGCACTGATTGGAGTGTTTTGAAGCTGTAGCCACAGACCTGGACAAGCTCACAAATACTGATAAATCATATATCAGTTTCTGTGAGGATTTGTGCATTCCTACTAGGACTTATTTATAATTCAATAATGATAAACCATGGATTACAGAAAAACTCAGACAGCTTCGTCATGCTAAAGAGGATGCTTACAGGGGTGGGGATAAAGTCTTGTATAACCAGGCCAGAAATACACTGAATAGGGAAATCAGAATGGCTAAAAGAAGTTACTCTGAGAAGCTGGAAAACAAGTTTTCAGCTAACGACCCTGCATCAGTGTGGAGTGGCATGAAACAATTCACAAATTACAGGACTCCTACCCCCTACCCTGTGGTGGACAAACAACTGGCTGATGACCGGCATGTGTTCTACTGCAGATTTGAAAGGACCAATCCCATAACACCCACTCTGACCTTCACGTTACACAAACACCAATACCTCCTGCCTCTTGCTACTCAACCTGCAGTTAAGATCTGTGAAGATAATGTGTGCTGGAGTTTTGGAAACAAAAGACGAGGAAGGCTTCAGGCCCAGATGGCCAACAGACCCCCATCTTCACACAGATCTTCAATAGATCACTGGTGCAGTGTGAAGTCCCATGCTGCTTCAAATGCTCAATCATTATCCCTGTTCCTAAGAAACCAAAAATCACAGGACTTCACTGACGTTTGTGGTCATGAAGTCATTTGAGAGACTGGTGTTGGCCCACCTGAAGGACATCACTGGACCCTTTCTAGATCCCTTTCAATTTGCTTATTGAGCAAACAGGTCTGTGGATGATGCAGTCAACATAGGATTGCATTATATCCTGCAACATCTGGACGGATCAGGGACATATGCAAGGATCCTTTTTGTGGACTTCAGTTCGACTTTCAACCCCATCATCCCAGTTATACTCCAGAACACATTACACAAACTCTCTGTTCCCATGTCTATCTGTCAGTGGATCACCAGCTTTCTGACAGACAGGCAGCAGCTTCTGAGACAGGGGAAATTCACTTCCAGCACCTGTTCAATCAGCACTGGTGCCCCCCAGCGATGTGTGCTCTCCCCACTACTCTTCTCCCTCTACACCAATGACTGCATTGCCAAGGACCACTCTGTCAAGCTCCTGAAGTTTGCAGATGACACCACTGTCATCTGCCTCATCCGAGATGACGATGAGTCTGCATACAGAAGGGAGGCTGAATGGCTGGCTGTCTGGTGCAATCAAAACAACCTTGAGCTGAACACGCTCAAAACGGTGGAGATGATTATGGACTTTAGGAGGAAGATCGCAACACTGACCCCACCTCACCATTCTAAACAGCTCTGTGTCAGCAGTGGAGTCATTCAGGTTCCTGGGCACTACCATCTCACCTGAAGTGGGAGACACACATTGACTCCATTGCAAAAAAGGCCCAGCAGAGTTTGTACTTCCTTCGCCAGCTGAGGAAGTTCAACCTGCCACAGGCACTGTTTATACAGTTCTACTCAGCAGTCATTGAGTCTGTCCAGAACACCTGAACCTCTGAGCACCAGAATTGTCAGGCACAGGAACAGTTTTTTCGCTCAGACTACTGTTCCCTCAGACTAACACACTGTTTTGTCTTTTCTATATTATCCTACACATCTACCTCTTCTGCCATTTCATTCCTCAGGGAAAAGAAATTGCACTGTACGTAACAGATTTGTATTTTGCACTGTACATAACAGATAACATATTTGTAATTGAATTGCACTATGAATGTGTGTATCTATGTATGTGTGTATCTCTGTGTGTATTTACGTATGTGTATAATTATATTGTATTAATATCTATGTCTTGCTGCTGTTTTTGTATTGCTGTGCACTGGAAGCTCCTGTCATCTAGACAAATTCCTTGTATGTGTAAGCGTACTTGGCAATAAAGCTGATTCTGATAATTGGGCTGATTAGTACTAGATGGATAAGGGCCGAATGGAGACGGCAGTGCAACAGAGAGAGAGTTACGGACAGCTGTCCGATACCTGTGCATGTGTTTGTCTTTTAGTTCAGTTCTTCATAAAATTTTTATTTATATTGTCAAGCCGGTTCTCACTCCTCTTTTCCACCAATCCCTTTATACTGCTTAACCGAAATAAAGAAAGAACACTTATAACTATAATTAAGAATTCTGAAAACAAGAGTATCCACACCTCACAATAAATAAACAAAGCCTTTCGGACATTTTATGAAAGTCTGTAAAGCAATGATAAAAAGACAATGATAAAGAAACTTTATTTCCAATACCAATATTTAAACAACATTATCCTACCCAAACTAAACTCCGAAAGATGACTTAGAGAAGCCACTAATGACTAAGTCACTAACAATGAATGCAGGAAAGCCCTCTTCTCTCTTTCAAACAATAAAGCTCCAGGTCTAGACGGTTACCCTCCAGAATTGTATAAAAATGTTTGGTCAACTATTTCACCACTGTTCTTAAGCATGGCAGCAGAAATTAAAAACAGTTCATCTATCCCACACTACAAGAAAACTGCATTAATCTATGTTCCTTGAAGTTGTGTTGAAGAAGTGACACTAGGGGTCTCTCTTGAGTGCCGAATATGCCTCTGATCTATGAAAAAAGGCCAATGAGATGTTGGCAGACAGTATTTGCATACCCCGCCCCCGGACATACAGGTATAAAAGTGGGGAAATACGTGGAGTTCATTCAGAAATTTTCTTCGGAGCCGATGATCGTGCATGCAGTCAGCTGCGTGTAACACACCTGTTCCTGTTCCTCTGATGCTTCTCTGCTGTTGGATTTACGGCGCACATCAGTGGCTTTTCTCCTCTGCACGGCAGTGCAGTTTGCCCCTGGGTGCTTCGACAGCGCAGAAACTTAAGAGTTATTAAAAGAGTGATTTTCTCTAAAAGAGCAATACATAGCGGCGTTGAATGTCCTTTTCAGGACACATCTTTTTAAATATGCCTTTTCGCCCCTGTGTAGTTCCTGGATGCGGTAGAGTGCTCTCTGCTTCAGACGGCCACAGGCGTTGTCTCGTGTGTCTGGGCAGCGATTACACCGAGGCAGCATTTGTGGATGGTTCATGTTCTCACATGCTTGTCCGGGCCGCTGCCAGCGTGGGGTTGGACTGGAACCCTCCGCCCTCTCCACAGCCATTGCGGTTGGTTGACTGGTTCCTGCGCGCCGCTCACAGCCGAGGCCCCCCCATGTCCCGTTTTTCCCGGAAGTGCACGATGAGCTCACGTCTTCGTGGAGGGCAACGATCTCCACTTTTCACCAAGCCACCCGCGCATCCGCTCTCTCTACCCTTGACGGCGGAGCGGCCCACGAGTACACGGTGATTCCCCAGCTGGACAGGGAAGTTGCACTCCACCTGTGCCCTGGGAACCCTACCACCTGGCGGGGTCGCCCTGTGCTCCCCTCCAAGGCCTGTAGGACGACGTCTTCACTGACCGCTAAAGCCTACAGTGCCACCGGACATGCCGCTTCCGCCCTGCATGCCATGGCCTTCCTGCAAGTCCACCAGGCCAAGGCACTGAAAGATCTGCACGAGGGTAGCCCTGATCCCGACATGGTGCAGGAACTGCGCTCAGTGAACGACCTCGCCCTCAGAGACACGAAGGTCACAGCGCAGTCACTCGGGCAGGCGATGGCCACACTCGTGGTCCAGGAATGTCATCTGTGGTTGAACTTGGTCGAGATGCGTGAGACCGACAAAGTGTGCTTGTCCTCTTCAGCGACACTGTCGAGGACTATGCCCAGCAGTTCTCCATGGTGAAGAAACAGACGGAGGCCATCTCATACATCCTGCCCCACCGCAAACCTGCCACCATGGGCCATGCCACATCTGCTCACCGGGGGCGTCCTCCTGCAGCGAATAAACGCCCTGCTCCGCCTCAACCCGGGCACAGCTCTCAGCCTGTGCATCGAGCACCCCGCAGGAAGCAGATGCCCCCGTCTCACAGACCCCCTCGAGGACCCAGAAGGCTCCCAGGCGCTCCTGAGATGATTGACCCAGGGACCAAGACGTTAGCTCTGGAGCTGCTAAGCAGACCACTCCGTCCCCCGGTGGAGGGCCGGGAGGAGAATCTTTTGTTGAATTTCGTACGGGGCTGCGGTACCCACATTCTCAGCTCTAAAAGAGCTATTTCCTTTGTCTCTGGGTCACCTGGCCCAGCCACCAGATTTCAACAGTCCCGGCATGCTGGACGCGGACCCCCCGCCTTCAGCCCCACAACTGTTCCCCGGCTGGCCGGTTCTGATGAGTCTAGAGGACGCCTCATCGGACCTCCTCCTCAGTCACTAACCCGCCCCCTGCCGGGTGTGCGGAGGAAGGTAAGTCTTTTCTTCTTCGAGTCTTTTCTCAGCACCAGAGCCTCGGGACACGTCCTTGCCTCCTGACACCGTATTACCTGCTCCGCCCCGCTGCGAAGCCCCGCCGGGTACGTCAAAAATATTTGTCCCCTTGGTGCCCCTAGCACGGAGCTTGAATGCATGGCTTTCACTTCCCAACTCGTCACGCTGGCTGGCCCAGACCATCCGACTCAGTTACGCAATTCAATTTGCCAGGCAAATGACGCGTAATTCGACAGCCAGGCGTATCAGTACAAAGTCCTCCCCTTCGGCATGTCTCTGTCCCCTCGCATCTTCATGAAAGGCATTTCATGAAGCATACTCAAGCCGGCATTCGCATACTCAATTACTTCGACTATCTCATTTTGGCCCACTCCTGAGAGTTACTATGCGCTCACAGAGACCAGGTGCTCAGGCACCTCAGCCGTTTGGGGCTTCAGGTCAACTGGGAAAAGAGCAAGCTCGCCCCGGTTCAGAGCATCTCTTTTCTCAGCATGGAGTTAGACTCAGTCTCAATGTCAGCATGTCTCACCAACGAGCGTGCACAGTCGGTGCTGGAATGCCTCGCCACCTTCAGTCCGGGCACAGCGGTCCCCTTAAAACTTTTCCAGAGGCTCCTTGGACATATGGCATCCTCCACGGCGGTCACGCGGCGCGTGCCGGGGTGGATGCATATGAGACCGCTTCAGTACTGGCTTCAGACTCGAGTCCCGAGACGAGCATGGCACCGCAGCATGCACCGTGTGATGGTCACCCCCACCTGCCACCAAACATTCAAACCCTGCTTTCTGCAGGCAGGAGTACCCTTGCAGCAGGTGTCCCGACGCGTCCTGGTCACGACCGATGCCTCCAGATTGGGTTGGGTTGCCGTGTGCAACGGGCACGCAGCCGCGGGCTGTTGGAAAGGAGCCCCGCTGCGTTTGCACATCAACTGCCTAAAGTTGCTGACTGTTATCTTTGCCCTGTGGAAGTTTCTCCCGTTAGTTCGAGACAAACATGTCCTAATCAGGTCAGACAGCACCACCGCGCGCCACTCACATCCCCGGCAACCTCAATGTGGTAGCTGACGCACGGTCATGACAACGCTTGCCCGTTGTAAGATGACCTAACATTTTTCTATTGTTCTGGCAAAGATTTTTGGTATCTACTTTACTGTAGGCTATGCTAAGTGATTGATCCAAATCGTTCCATCATTTACATGCATTTTAGGTCATCTTTTAAACAATAATGAATCTGAAATCAACAGCTATGACATTACTAGGTCAAGCTAACAGCTCAAAATACTAACATACTTATTTTTAACCCTTACCAGTGATGTGCAAGAACATGTCTAGAGTGTGAAGAAAGATCTGCCGTCAACAGTTGTTTGGGGGGTGCTGTTATAAAGACTAAAATCTTTTGATAATGGGGAAAAAAAGGGAAAAATTATAAAAAAAATCCCCTGTGTATAAAATCCTCAGTGTTAAAGGAAACAAGGCAACAGTGGGACATTGTAATTAATAAATAAATAAATTATAAATTATAGTAGCAAAATAATTTTTTACTTTAAAATAATGTTTCACTGGAAAAAACTGAGCCAATGGATCATATTTTTTTTTTAAAGGCCATATTTTTGTGTCTTTCTGTCAGAGACTCATTGTTATAAACATCAGTGTCAGCAGACATCTTGAAATAAAGGCTGCTGTTTTCATTTCACCTTGTCTAATTTTTGGCTCATCTTACCCCACTCTCCCCTAAAGGTCAACTGTGTATATTTTTTGCATTTTCAAAAAGGTTTTGTAAACACTCCCCCTGTCTTACATTAGTCGACAAGATAGTCCTGCCCCAACGTCACAGCATTGTTTGATCCAATTTATAGTCATAACAAATGTTGGTGCCCACTTGTGCATTTTGCTTTGAATGTTTCAATGTCCGACCATTAATTAATTAAATCTTGCTTTCTTACGAATATGGAAATGGGTTAGCAAAGTGTGTGTGGTGTTTCCTCTGAACAAAGGGAAAAACAGAAGAAGAAAAACAACACAGTTGAAATGAGTTTGACATTGGCCCAGCACTTAAACAATGGATGGTGACAGATCCAATACTAGCAAGTCCAAAATAGAGTCCAAGTGCACTTTTGTGTGTGTGCCTGTAAAGTGGCAGGACTAAATGTTTTGTCAGGTCTGCAGCTCTTGTTGTCACCGAAATGGATCAATGGTTTATTTAGGAGTAGCGAACACCCCAGTACATCCACAGGTGGGATGCCCCTTTGATATTTGTCTTTATCTGAGTGTAAGTCCATGGCTGCCCATTGAACCATATGTACAAAATTTTTAGCACACTGATTAAGAAGAATCTGAACATTCCTGGTGGCAACTACCAACTATCTGCACTTGTGTTTCTGCTAACTTGTGATAATACTGATTACGTTTTGATTTCCAAATAGATTTTGCACTATTTTGAATTTTGTCAATAAGATACTCTTTTCAACTGCTAAATTTTTTGTCTTCATCAAATCTTCAAAAAACTTGGGTCAGGTAATTTGGGCTTCAGACCAGGTCAAAAGCTCTTAAAATTACCTTTTACTATTATTATTTAGGTCTGAACAGTTTGGGAAACCAAACACACCGAAAGTGTGATGAAACTGAACTGCCCAAATGAACAGCAGATCTGAAAACAAGCGTGACACAATGATAGTGGGGCGCAGACACATTTTGACCACACAGAGCAGATCATTTGGACATGCGAAGGTCTACCATGTAAAACGATCCAATCCAAGCTTCCTAATGGGCTGCATTGTTCAGGGCCTCGTTCAACATGATCACAAGGGAAGTTGGCATGTTGTTTCCAAGAGTTCAAGTACCCTAGATTTGGTCACATTATGCTGACTCACTGATGAGCTCCATCTCCTATCAGACATTTTTGCATTGGTTCCAACGTGTTTACCTCTTCCGTGTGATGCAACATGAAGCACATTTCGTCTGCAGTATAGGAGACCCAGGTTAAAAGTTCTGCATTGAAACCAGGAAGTAATCACGTTTACATAATTGGTGACAAGCGTAATTCGGAGGTTGCATTTTTCCCTCATTACATTTTTACTTCACTGATAGGTTTGGGGTTATGGTTAGGTTAAGAGTGTAATTTTATAAACATTTTTATTAAACCTTGCTGGAAATGTTTAAAGATTTAGGAGATCTTGCTACAAAGTTTATGGTCTTCTCAAAAGCTCGAGCAAAGCTACTTGACAACTGTGGCCTCTTGTCCTTAGATGGGAAATCAATTGAGAGGGTGTCTTCATACAAGTACTTGGGGATATGGATAGATGATAAGCTCTCCTTCAATGAACATATTACTGCTTTAGTCAAGAAACTTAAAGTCAAGCTTGGCTTCTATTTCAGAAACAAATCTTGTTTTACTTTTAGTGCTAAGAAGAAACTTGTGGAAGCTACTTTTCTGTCTATAATTGATTATGGAGATATATTGTACATGCATGCTTCATCTTCCATCTTGCATCATGTTGATTCAGTTTACCATGCATCACTACGATTTATAACAAATACAAAGTCCCTCACCCATCACTGCATTCTTGATGATTTAGTTGGTTGGACATCACTTAAAATTCGTAGACAACAGCACTGGTATATCTTTATTTATAAAGCTATACTTGGCAAACTTCCACTGTACCTCTGTAACCTCCTCTCTGTCTGCTCTGGTACCTATCAGCTACGCTCCTCAAAGTGGTTGCTTTTTAACGTGCCACGAGTTGCAACCGAATTGGGAAGAACTGCTTTCTCTTATTTAGCACCTTGGGGGTGGAATAATCTACAAAAAGAGCTAAAGTTAGAAACCCTTATGTCCATTAATGAATTTAAAACTACTGTAAAGAGTGTTGTGATGGAGACATGTTCTTGTTTTTTCTTGAGAGTCTCATTGTGTTCTTAACATTTTGTACTTCTTTTATCATGAAAATGTAACTTGGTGTTTATTATGTATGCATTTGTTGTGATTTGGCTGCTACCTTGGCCAGGTCTCTCTTGTAAAAGAGATTCTGAATCTCAATGGGACTTCCTGGTTAAATAAAGGTATAAAATAAAATAAAAAACATATGTTTTTGCAATCACACAGAGAAGAAAAATCTGTTTCTTTTACACTATCTCTGCTTTGTTTATCAGGTGTGCATTTGTAATATTTTGTTTTCACAAATTTTTCTGTGGGTCTGTGTATGATCCTGCCACTGACGAGCATTTATTGAATATAACAAGGTTCACCTTATTACCTGTATTGCGAAGTGCAAAATAAGGAGACGTGTGGAAGCTGCTCTTTAGGGACATTTACCAATCAAGCGGGGGTCTGCTCTTTTTCTTCTCTCTCTGATTTTAATTTATACAGATGTCTGCAACAGTCATGCCACCACTTTGTTGTTACACACAAATAACTTAATTGGTTAAATAATTAATTTATCTATTCATACATTCATTTATATAGACAATCTATTTTATGCATTTATTTATTATTATCATTGGCTTTGTCAATTAAAATAAAATGTAATAAATCATAGGTATCCTTTATAGAGTATTAAAGTCCCAGAATAAAATGTAGCTATACTGTTGGTATTTAAATTGTATTACGTGGAATTTTGCGATTGCCCTACAGGTGACTGCAGGTCTGTCATATCTATGATTCCTCCAGAGCACTTGTAAGTGTAATGAAGCAAGCGGAGGCCCTAGTGCAAAGCCAGAAACTTTACTTGAGAATTCCGTTAAGTAACAAGGACAAATTCAAAATAGTAATAAAAAAAAGGCAATGGCAAAACAAGATAGCAGAAAATGTACAGGCTCAGTAAGGTGTGTGCACTTCACAAAGCTATAACTGAAATAATTTTTTTTTTAATTATGCTAATGGACAACTGTGATAGGTCGGGGATGGAGAACCTTGATTTGCTGTTTATGAGGCTGGTGTCATAGTACCCTCTCTCTTCGGGCTGCACCCAAAGCCTGAGGATGCCTACTGGCCGTTGACTGCAAGTTTGAAGTGTAGGACGGTCCATTCTAGGATGACCACGTGGGCATGGAGATGGTTGGTCAGGGTGAGCCAGGTGGAACTCCTCGATGAGGGAAGGGTCAAGGATGTTGTGAGCTGGGCCCATGACTATTCTTCAGGACCATAGCCTTCCCAGTCTACAAGGTACTGTAGCTGTCTTCTCTGATGTCTGGAGTCCAACAGTGCCTGTACAGTATATGCTATTTTTCCACCAAGATCTATTGGGGGAGGGGATTCAACTGATGTAGAGGGTGGGTGCATGGGACTGTAGTAGACAGGCTTTAGCAGGGAGACATGGAATATAGAGGAGATCTGATATCTGGACCGAAGATATGTGACAGGGTTCAAGAATTTTTAAATCTTATGACTGATGCACCTGGGAGTCTTCTGGAGGGGCGCTGGAGCTTGATTTTATGGGTTGATAGCCAGACTCGTTGGCTAGGGTAGAATATCAAAGTTGAGTGGCCTCTTGTGAGTCCGAATGGCTTGTTGTAGTTGAACATGTGTGGTCTCCCATATTTTTTTGCTGCTTCAGAACCATTCATCCAAGGCTGAGACTAGTCTCAGTCTCCCATGTGAACAGTGGTGGTTTGTACCCTAGAACACAATGGAATGGGAATAATCGCAGCGAGGAATGTACCAGATCATTTTGGGCATACTCTGCCCAGGGAAGGTACCTGCTCCAGTCCGATTGATTGCTTGAACAATATTGTCTTAGATATCGTCCAACCTCTTGGATCAGCGCCTCTGACTGTCCATTTGATTTGGGTGGGTAGCCTGAGGACAAGCTGACACTAATGCCAAGATGCTTACAAAATATTCTCCAGACTCTGGATATTAATTGTAGTCATTTGTCCAAAACAATGTCTTCAGAGATGCCATATATCCTGAAAACATGCTCAAATAGACATTCGGCCAACTCCATTGCAGTGGGTCAATTAGCAAGTGGAATGAGATGGCACATTTTGGAGAATCTATCTATGATGATTAGTATTGTAGTAAAACCATTAGATTGGGGCAGATCAGTTAGAAAGTCTATTGCTAAGTGAGACCATGGTTGATAAGGGATGGGTAAGGGTTCAGGTTTACCTTTGGGTAGGGATTGGGGATATTTGGACTGCTCACACACGGTGCAGGAGAGTACAAAATCCTTCACATCACATTGGCGTTCTACTGGCTTTGTGGCAATGGTCCGAAATGTGATGTTACAGTCCGAAGCACTGAGATTACCTTGACAAAGTTTGATGACTTGATTAGCTACTTCTCAACCACTGACTGGATGGTTAAAGACCTTCTGCATTTCTTTAGAGAAAAGGTGGTAGTTGGAGCACAAGAGCCCTTGTTGTTCCCAGATCATTGTGGCCCAGGCCAGCGCTTTACCAGGAGAGTGATAATGGCTGCAATCCTGGAAGGGTCAGTGGGATATGTGATGGGTTGTATTTCGAAAGAAAGGGGACACTGGGTTAAGAAGCCCAGATACTCAGATCCATCTCAGATGCCATCAAATTGAGGAGGTGCCTGGTAGTTATGGTTACATGCGGCTGAGGCAACAAGGGAACTGGTGGTGATCTGGAATTATCAGAATAGATGAGAACTGTGATGAGCCACACGTCGTGTCAGTAGGCTCGGGATGGAGAAAGTTGACTGGCTGATTGTGCGGCTGGTGTGACAGTAAGTCTACGGGCATTTTGAAATACAACTCAAGTTACGATGACTTTGGGAAATGGGTCACAAAACTAGGACAGATTCTATGATCTACTTAGGCTTTAGATCCTTTTGGAAATACAGTGATATGGTCTTGTCTGCTCTTTGCTGAACCTCTGATATTTACTATGCAAGATTATAGGTATGAGAAGATGTTTCCCAAATCAGTATAACAAAGGGGTCTGTGGTATCAAGAGCCAATTTCATTATGCTGTAAAATGTGCAAATACCTTCCTGTTCTTATGAACTTTAGCACTAGCACTAGTGTATATATATATATATATATATATATATATATATATATATATATAATATACTCTCACTGTGCACTTTATTTATAAACTAATACTGAGTGGGGCCTAACTTTGTTCTCAAAACAGCCATGTGATATGGATTCCACAAGATGCTGATCCTTTGAAATTCTGGTTCATGTTGACATGATTGCATCACGCAATTTCTGCATATTTGTCAGCTGCACATACATGATGTACAGTATATCTCCCATTCAACCACATAAAAAGGATTCAGATCTGGTGCCTGGGAAGGCCAATGAAGAACAGTGAACTCATTGTCATGTTCCTGTTTATCATGCTGGAAGTAGCCATTATAAGATGGGTATAGGGATGTGTATGTCAACAACAATACTTAAATAGGCTGTGGCATTCAATTGTGGGATATGTTGAGAAATAATACACCCCTATAATTTTTCTTTTAATTTCCTTAATATTATTTCATTGTTTAACCCTCTGGTGTCTGAGGGTGTTTTGGGCCCTGGTGACGTTTTGACATGCCTTGACATTTGTTCTTATTCCAGTTGCTTAAATACATATGAGTGGCTAAAGTCTGATAGCACTGTATTCAAAACAAACTGGGCTAAAATAATATGTGAGCAACATGTGTGTACATGTTTGTATTTTTGAGGAAATAACGTTTATGCATGTTTTTTGAAAAAAATAAAATGTTAATCATTGAAATAAGGCCATATAACACACACTAAACATTTGTACTCAAGACTTTTCAGAACTGGATCTTGTAGCCTAGAGTTTTTGCTACAAAATGATGTGAAAACCATCCTGATCACTCATTCATACAAAACAATATAGTAATTTAACTTTTTTTTTTATTTAACTTCCTCATATGCGAGGAAGTGTGAACTATCATGAATATGGATGTATTTCACACCTAAGGAGACATAGACCCCTCCCCTGTGCCCATCAATGAGGAATGTGACAGAAAGAGAATGAATGTGAGGAGACTTAATGATCAGATAAAGTTTTAAATTAATAATAATCTGACTATACACTACGATTTAAAAGAAGTCTCTTCTGCTCACCAAGACTGGATTTATTTGATCCAAAATACAGTAAAAACATTGATATTGTGAACTATTTTTTACAATTTAAAAGAACGAGTCCCGCTCTTCTGAGGAAAACTGTAACTCTTCGTCACTATCCAGGAGTTTTCTCACTTGTGTATCGTGTGATCTTCCAAAAAGTGAAGGAACTTGATGATTTTTTAAGGCACAGTTGGGGCGTTTACCATTGGCATTGATCGTCTCAGCACATTAGCGTATGAATGGCGCGCTCTACTGGTGGGTGTGATCACATTAGAGAAAATTAGCTGAGCCAGTAAAAACTGAACATCGCTTTGTTTCAAACAGATTACATTGCAGGAGAATATTTTTTTTAAATTTTAATTATTTTATTTAAAAGTAGACATTTTAAGCTTTCTTTAGACATATGTTTCATGTGTGTGTGATAAGTATTTGCAGAGTTTCAGTTCATTTATTTGACATGTTTCAAAAATATGCTCATGAACACAGAGACTGCTGACAGCTCACCCTTTTTATTTTCTTTATTTTACAAAAGCACAAGATTTGATGTTATTGTGAGTGTACACAAATAAAAGTAGACCCTTTATAGTCTCTAATGATGACTTACACTTCTCTGTATGCCCCAAAATGACAGAGTATTTTATGTTGTTTCTGCTGTAATAACGAAAAAAATCCAGCAGGACACACCGACGCATCCATCGAACCCAGAGGGTTAACATATCTGTTATTTATGTGGTAATTAATTGCTCAACAGTGCTGTTGTTTCAATTAAAAACCAGTAGGTGTCAGTAGGTTGTTAATAATCAAGTGTATGTGAACAGTGACTTCCCCTTTAAAAAAGACAGGGAAGTGAATAAAAGTGTTGCAAGTGTTCCTGTCTGTATTGATGCATCCAATTGAACTCAAGTTAAATTTCAACAAAATAACACAATCAGAAGGTGTTGTACCTGTCTTTACATCATAAGGGTAACACAAGCTATGATTGATTGGTAATAACGGGGCCAAAGTGTGCCAAGAAAACATTCCCTATGCTATTCACAACCGCCACCAGCCTGGACAGTTGACACAAGGCAGGTTGGGTCCATGGGTTCATGCTGTTGGCACCAAATTCTCTCCATAACATCTCTGTGCCTCAACAGAAATCTATATTTATCAAACCAGGCTACATTTTTCCAGTCTTCAGCTGTCCAGTTTTATTGAGCCTGTGCCCACTGCAGCCTCAGCTTTATGTTCTTGGCTGACAGAAGTGAAACCCGACGTGGTCTTCTTATGTTGTAGCCCACCCGCCTTAAGGTTTGACATGTTGTGCATCCTAAGATACTATTCTGCACACTAAAATCGTAGCATTTCTTTCAGCTCAAAGCATTCTGGCCATTCTCTGTTGACCTTCCTCATCAACATCAATTCTGTCCGCAGAAGTGCCATCACTGGATGTTTTTTGTTTTTGGCACCATTCTGAGTAAACTCTAGAGATTGCTGTGCTTGAAAATCCCAGGAGATCAACAGTTACTGAAATACTCAAACCAGCCTGCCTGGCACCATCAAAAAACAGCACTATCACTATTTGAAAAAATATATATTTTTTTTTATCAAATCTAGACAGCAGCATCACTCCAACACCTTATCCTTGAGTAATCATGATAAATGACTAATTTGGTACTATAAAATCATTTGCCATTATATCAAACACAGTTGAAAGCTATTTAGTTTGCAGTTTAACATTGTTTTTGTGTTTGTTTTTGAGTTGTCACAGTATGCAATAGACCAGCATGTCTTAAGGTCAATATTAGGTCAAAAATGTCAAAAAAGAAACCGCTTTCTCTAGAAACTCATCAGTCAATCATTGTTTTGAGGAATGCAGGCTGTACAATGCTTGAAATTGCCAAAAAACTGAAGATTTCATAGAAAGGTGTAACTACAGTCTTCAAAGACAAAGCACAACTGTCTCTAACAAGGACAGAAAGAGATGTGGAAGACCAGATGTACAACTAAACAAGAGGATAAGTACATCAGAGTCTCTAGTTTGAGAAATAGACGCCTCATATGTCCTCCGCTGACAGCTTCATTGAACTCTACCCGCTCAATACCAGTTTCATGTATAACAGTAAAAAGAAGACTCAGGGGTTCAGGCCTTATGGGAAGAAATGCAAAAAAAGACACTTTTTAAACAGAAAAAACAAAAGAAAAGGTTCGAGTGGACAAAGAAAAAAATCATTGGAAAAGAGTGTTATGGATCTTAACCCCATTGAGCTTTTGTGAGATCAGCTAGACTGTAAGGTGCGTGAGAAGTGCCCGACAAGACAGCACATCTATGGCAAGTGCTACAGGAAGTGTGGGGTGAAAGGTCAAGTGCTACAGGAAGTGTGGGGTGAAAGGTCACCTGAGTATCTGGACAAACTGACAGAGCTGTCTTTGCTGCACATGGAGGATTTTTTGATGAGAACTCTTTGAAGTAGTTTAAGAAGTTCTGGAAAGTAATTTTCACATTATTTATTAATGTCCTGACTATACATTGTGATCAGTTGAATGCCACTTATATGAATAAAAGTACCAATTTCTTTCCATTAGAGCAAAATCTGTGCATTATTCCAAACTTTTGGCTGTCTGTCTGTCTGTCTGTCTGTCTGTCTATCTATCTATCTATCTATATATTAGTGTTCTGGGTAGGGTGCCAATACATGTTATCGGAGTCATTATTATATTTGGTGATGCTAGTGGTGCAAGCTTCAAATTTAAATACATGTTAATTTCTCAATGTCACTTTGAGTGTGTTGATCAACAGTTTGAAACTATCCTCAGCCACTCTGTATAATTGTAGACTGAGTGCTTCAAAGTATATTTTTTTCTATCTAGTGCAGTGCTGAAATCATGGTGGAAATGGTGGACTTGCTGGAGAAGAGGGTCTTGATTGAGGTCACCTTTGTATGAGAGTTTTTCAAGCCCAGAGGAAAGCCACAGTTTAATCAAGAAACTCTTCTTAACACGATCTGTGCCTCTTAGGCACGTTCTGAAGCATCTGATTGGGTCATTGACCTCTACTAGATTAGGGCTGTTTTTACACTTTCTTCTTGGTCCCCCTGCTGGTGTATTTCTTTAATTGTACCTTTAAGTCCAAACTACAGTACATGCATTTGTGTATGCAATACATTTGTATTGTTCATATGAACCACACCCCAAATCAGTTGTGCTTTAACACCAAACTGTGATGCAAACCAAACTCATATCTGCACAAGGGCTGGGTGATATAGCTGGAAACAAAGCTTTTGGACGATTTTCAATATATATTTCAATATCTATTTATTTGCTCCGAAATAACTTTTTTTTTTTTTCTCAGAGAAACGTTTAGATTTGTAATTTTTTTCAAAGTAACTTTTTGATAATTATTTCTTTTTTAATCATAGAAACCATCATGTCAACCAAACAGCCATTGACACCAATTCAATTCAAAATGTTTAATGTAAGAACAAAACAGTAAAAATCGAAATCTAATCAAGGCATATTTACACACTTTTCCATTAATAACTGAACAGAAGATTGAAATCCATGTAATAATTTTCATTAATATGCACCAATATAACCATATATAATTATAGACAGCAGTATTTACCTACCTGTCTTTTTCCCCAAAACATGTTAAAATATGGAACACGTTGCGCAGGGAATTCCATGAATATTTACAGTGATGACAGAAAATAAAATGTTATATTAGAGCTTATTTATTTATTTGACTCATTGACAAATTTGAACTCATTCACAGAAATTTATTTCAGAAATAAAACTTACCAACTGAAACTTAATGCTGTTTTTGCTATGTAAGTTTAACCCAGAGATGCTATAAAAAAATCTCCCAGTCTTAAATGTGCACTTAGTCATTTTTTCCTCATTAAAAAGTTTTACTCCTAAATAAATGTATTGTAATTTTGAAACACATGTATAAAATCATGACAACTCATATGAGATGAAGATACCAGACATATCAGTAACCTTATAAAAGCTGTTTTATATGGAGAGGGTCCCCCCACATGAGCGCTGCCATAGTAGAATCACATGACCAGCTGAATACTACTCGCTTAATCTCAGTAACCACCCTGTTACTGGACACTTTTACTCTTGGATTAAATTAATCATGACTGACTGTGTATATTGAATTTCTATAAAGGCATCTGTAATTAAAAACTATTGATTTTGAATGATGCTGCATACATGCCGCTATGTGTCAATGTAACTCCAAAATGACACTAACAAAAAAGTTGCTGAGTGGACCTTTAACACTTTCATAGTTGTATTGGCAGCAAAATCATCACAAAGAATATTGTTAATATTCAGTATATATATATATATATATATATATATATATATATATATATATATATATATATATATATATATATATATATATATATTTAAGAAATATCACACTCGCAATCGTGCGATATGGCCCTACATCAGCACTGCTGTGATTCGACTGCAGGCCGAGTGCCATAGGTAATCACAGCAGTGCTGATGTAGGGCCATATTGCACGATTGAGAGTGTGATATTGCTTATATACAACAGTTCAACAAACAAGAAAATAAAAAAGAGAGAAAGAAATTTAGGACTGTCATAAAAAAATGTAATTGTGCATGGAATTACTTTCATACGCCACAGAGCAGGATGTGCTGTTGGAGTTCAAATGATGTGCTTACCTCCGCCGTTCGAAAATGTCATGTTAGAACTACCATCAAGGGCTGTTTCTAACAAGTTATGACAGGGATTGTGTGTGTGTGTGTGTGTGTGTGTGTGTGTGAGAGAGAGAGAGAGAGAGAGAGAGAGAGAGAGCATGTGTGGTTACCAGTGTGTGCTGACTCGTATACTATTCAATAAACAAAGAAGCTAATATAAATGACAATTCAAACACAATGTAGTTTGATTAATGTTTAATTCTTATTATTTATCAATTTTTTATCCATCGATGAACAAGAAGTTAACAACTGACATTTTACATGCAATATTGTCAGGTATTTACTTAATTTTTCATATAAGCTATATATTTTCCATCTTTCAATAAACAAAAAGTTAACAGTTTAACTAGAACAATATGGTCTGATAAGTATCATCATTTTTGTTTATATTTTACATTCAATAAGATTTTTTTTTCTTTTCCAAAGCATTAGAAAAGAAACAAACATGCTGGCAGCTGGTGACAACAACCTAGTGCATTTGCTTGTCCTTGGGACTATTGTACACACTATTTGTACATTCCCATTAATCGTACAATGAGTTTTTTGTCACTTTGCTGGAACGGTTTCCTCCTGATCGCTAGGACTTCACTCCAGTGTTTTCAATTGTCAAGTAATGGTCTCCTATACGACTTAAGCAAGCTTTCTGACCTATACAAATAAACAACTTAAAACCAGAACACGCGTTTTGCATCATGTTAGTCATTTAAAGTACATTTAAATAATAATAATAATAATAAATAAAAAAACAGCACACAAACCTGTTCCCACTGACGGCCATGATCTCTCTTATTTCCAAGCCTGCATTGGAAAGTTTTTGAGTCGTAGTGGCCCTGATGCTGTGGTTCGTGTATGATGAAAGCGTCTCTGCTTCTTGACAAATTCTTGGCAGCATTTGACGTAGCTGATTTACTCCCAGAGGAACAGCGGTGTACCAGTTATTATCATTGGGCACAAATGTCTTTCTTGGCTGCAGGTAGAGTGCTTTTTTGGTTACCAGGCTCTTCAAACATAGTACCCCACAGATTTTTTCTGTCCATCTCTAGTGGCTTTTTGTGATTCTTTGTTTCCTCATTGAAAGTCATTGAAAAATATTTTGAACCATTTTCATCGCGTTTCAGAGCAGATAAGGTTTAAGTTGTCTATTACCCTCCTTCCCCCTCCGTCCAAAGTGTAACTGTATGTCAGACCAAATTTTATTTAGTAATCCTTTTGGGTTACCAGGAGCCAGTGCAGCCGAATTCTTCAGTATTCGTTGGTCTTCAGGTGAAATTGGAGGGTATTGTGTTGATTTATCCTTACCGGCTCATCGGATCTGTTTTACAAGGTCTTTCAAAACATTGTTGGCGGGCATGAATTGGGAGTCTTGCATTAAATACAAATCCACGGCTAAGAGGAGGCTCATTGATGTGCCGATTCAACGTACCCCGCAGACTGAGGTAATTGCTAATGCTGTGCATTACTCCTTTATTCGTCCGAATGGACGCATACAAATCTCGCAACACCGAGCTTAGTTGTGACTTTTCTATGGTTTTAAGGTCTATGGTGAGCTGTTTTTCATCTAGCCAAGTTTTGAAACAATTCACACCCCACAGTGTTTGCCGCACGGTGTTAGGTTCATGTCGGCTTTTCACCAAGTTGTCTAAATCTTTAGATGTGACTGTTACAATTCTTGAAGTTTGTGCTGTTAAAGCCGGTTTCCCTCTGTCGTTTTCATCGCCTGACGAGCTTTCATAATTTAGGTCAAATTATATATTCTTTAAAAAAGTATAATTTGCCACTGAGGAAAACTTTGATGTATCAAGTGTTGCGAGCCCCTTGTTTTCAAAGATTAATGTGGCGGAGTGATACACACACAGTGAAGCATCCTAGAGTGCTGATGGTCAGATCATCAGTGCTCGTGGAATGTCTCTCATCCAATCAGATTCGAGGACTGGAACTAACTGTTGAGTATGTATGTATATATATATATATATATATATATATATATATATATATATATATATATATATATAT
Source organism: Moxostoma hubbsi (assembly GCA_032164185.1). Classification (NCBI taxonomy): domain Eukaryota; kingdom Metazoa; phylum Chordata; class Actinopteri; order Cypriniformes; family Catostomidae; genus Moxostoma; species Moxostoma hubbsi. The sequence goes on along the minus strand of JAVLUX010000003.1, from coordinate 4,102,864 downwards.
GATGTCAGAAGTTTACATACACTTTAGCCAAAAACATGTCAACTCTCCATTTCAAACATTCCCTGTTTTAGGTCAGTTGGGATCACTACTTTATTTTAAGAATGTGAAATGTCAGAATAATAGTAGAGGGTATGCTTTATTTCAGCTTGTATTTCTTTCATCACATTCCCAGTGGGTCAGAAGTTTACATACACTTTGTTAGTATTTGGTAGCATTGCCTTCAAATTGTTTAACTTGGGTCAAACATTTTGGGTAACCTTCTACAAGCTTCTCACAATAAGTTACTGGAATTTTGGCCCATTCTTCCAGACAGAACTGCTGTCACTGAGTCAGGTTTTTAGGCCTCCTTGCACGCACATGCTTTTTCAGTTCTACCCACACATTTTCTATTGGATTGAGGTCAGGGCTTTGTGATGGCCACTCCAATACTTTGACTTTGTTGTCCTCAAGCCATTTTGACACAACTTTGGAGGTATGCTTGGGGTCATTGTCCATTTGGAATATGTTCAAAGCTTTAACTTCATGACTGATGTCTTGAGATGTTGCTTCAATATATCCACATAATTTTCCTTCCTCATGATGCCATCTATTTTGTGAAGTGCACCAGTCCCTCCTGCAGCAAAGCACCCCCACAACATGATGCCACCCCCATGCTTCACGGTTGGGATGGTGTTCTTCGGCTTGCAAGCCTCACCCTTTATCCTCCAAACATAACGATGGGCATTATGGCCAGAAAGTAATAGTTTTTGTTTCATGAGACCAGAGGAAATTTCTCCAAAATGTCTTTGTCAAATCTTTGTCCCCATGTGCACTTGCAAACTATAGTCTGGCATTTTTTATGGGGGTTTTACAGCACTGGCTTCTTCCTTGCAGAGCAGCCTTTCAGGTTATGTTGATATAGGAATCATTTTACTGTGGATATAGATACTTGTCTACCTGTTCCCTCCAGCATCTTCACAAGGTCCTTAGCTGTTGTTCTGGGATTGATTTACACTTTTTGAATCAAACTACGTTAATTTCTAGGAGACTATTTCTAAGTTTCCTTCCTGATTGTTGTGATGGTTGTAGCTGGCTAGTAGCTACATAGCCCTGCTGTCATGTATACCAGAAATAAGGCTAGACAGCTGTTAGCTATCTTTCTAATGTGATATTGCTTTGTATGAAACAAGACAGCACTGCATTACAGCTGTTGACTAAACACAAACGCAACTCTGACATCAACAGCATTGTGGTTTATTTATGGACTATTTAGCTAAACATGTTTTCATAGCGCTGTCATGTATGCACATTTTTTGACACAGGCAAGAACAACATTCAGTGGATGTAATTACTTTTAAGCTTCATCCAAGAAAAAAAAGATTGTTGGAGACTTGAATTACAATGAAGTGAGTGCAACGTCCGCTGAAGGCGATGAAATTATGGCGAAAAGAGGACACGCACATAATATTGTAACAACGCAGACAAGGAGTGAGGATCTAAATGCAGCTTTAATGAGAAAACAACAGGGTTTAAATACACAAAGGGTAATGATTAAATGAAAAACAGCTGGAGGTAATCAGAGCAAGGGATGATGGGAAGTGTAGCCCATGGGGAACAGATGACAGAGGCAAATCACAGGGTAGACAACAGTGAATCGTGACAAATATGTAGGATTAAATACTAAACCGAGTATACTTTTGAACTTAATATTAAAAGGCATCCTACCCTGTGAAGTTTACGTGTCAACAAACAAGTATATATATGTACAGTATGTAATGCTAGTGTGCGCCAAAAGCTTTAGTGTGAAAGCAGATATCTTCATCCCAGATAGCACGTGTCTGTTTTAGATCTTTTCATCTGGAAAACATCATAATCTAATTAAAATCTGATAAACATTTTAAAAAGCTCTAAATCATAAACATCTCAAAGGCATCTGCAGAAAGTCTTACCGTCATTGTGTCAAAGAAATATCTTTTAGATGTTTTGCAGATGAGCGAACAACCTAACAAATATGTCTTCCAGATGTAATCACACATCAAATAGATGTCTAGGTGATGTACCTGTGCTATCAGGGTTTGGATGGTGGATCATCCTTTCAATAAATCTGTTTTATAAGTATAATTTAACTCTACAGTGTGCAAGGAGGCACTCCTACACGCTGTTCCCATTGCAGTATTGAGTTGCTGTTGTTGTTGCTGTGTAGTTTTGGACTGCTAAAGGCAGATTTCAGTAAAGATTACAAATTCGATCCATGTGCGCACAAGCTGTCAACTGGAAAGCTACATAATAGAGTGACAATATGTCAGTGATGCAAAAAGGTAAGTTGGCCAGACGTGCTTTCATTCTGTTGTGCACAGACCAAACACAATTATAGGCATCATTCAAAAGCCAATCATGAGCTTGCATTTCACAACCTGGAAACATAACAAATGATTAGAAATTGCATTATTTTTCAATGCCTGGTGGATAGGAAAAAAAAGGTTTATGTTTGTAAAACTCTACATTGAAACTGTGTTTGGTTACTTTTTCTTACGCCTATGAAAAAAGGAAATTCATTAAATATTACGATTTCTACATGTTATTCCCACTGGGGTAAACAGCATACATAGTGACTTCTTTTACGCAGTATATCCATTCTATTGCAGTTTGTGTGTGTGTGTATTTGTGTGTGTTTTGTTGAATTGTTGTTTTCTTCTGAGATGTGACCTCTGCTATTTCAAATCAAATGAACCAAGCATGAGACCAATAAATCAATAAAGACATCATAAAAAAGCACATATCAAGTTTTTCCACACTGAAAAATGTCTCAAGAATGGACAAACTTAAGCATTTAAAAATGCAGAAAAAATATTTATACATTGTGGTATCGACGCATTCTGGTTAAAAGAATAATCGCCCAAAAATGTAAATTCTGCCATTATATTTTCACCCTCATGTCATTTTAAACCTGTATGTTGATATTTGTTTTGTAACACAGATGTAGATTTTTTTTTTTTTTTTTTCGAATCTTCATGTACCTCTTGTCACATAATAGCTGCTTTTCCACTATTGGGCCAGTGCGAGCCAGGGCTATCAACTGGCCAGCCTTGGCCAATATATCAAAATAGATCTGTATTCCCACCATCATGCCAATAACTCCACAGCGTTGTCGAAAACCCGCTCTAAATTTGCCACTGCGGTGCTAACATCACACACCCCGCCCATTTCACAAGTAAGAAGGAAGCTCAAGCTGAGGATTCATGTTATCTAGTTATCTAGAATATCAAGTTTAAATAGAATGTAAACAGCAAGATACGTTAGCATAGACAACTCAATGACTGCCGTGCGGTCTCGAGTAATCTTTCCACTTACAGCAGGACGATGTCCCAGCACACCATATATGAAAGTTCACTGAACCATGGAAGTAATTTGTTTGGGCACCGCTTTGTCCATTGTGCATTATAACGGATTTGTGCTGTGCCTGTATTTTTTACATTTATTTTCTTCTCGAACCTGTACCGTTGCACACTGCATACACAACCTGGGAAGTTCGGCGAAACTCCGCCTTTGACATTGAGCCCACTTCAATCCCCGGTTGGCCTTGTTTGGCCCAAGGGTAATCGGTGGGCCAAAGCCCCAGAAGTGACAGTGGGAACACAACTGACCCTGGCCCACACTGGCACGCCCTCGTTTGGCCCGCTAGTGGACAGTTCCGAGTGACCAAATCAATCAAGGAAAAAATAAAAGCACTGTAATATATGATAATAGACTCATGCGCTATATTACAAGTGTTCTGAAGGCTTTTGATAGCTTTGTGTGTGGAACAAACTGACTGGAATTTACTGATAAAATTTCTTCTAAACATCGTGTTTAGCCAGTGTTCACATCCAGATTAAAAACTGGCACATGGTTTGTGGACTAGTTTTGTTTTGTGTCCTTGGGGGGGGGGGGGGGACTCTTCCTTTAATATGCAATCTAGAGTATAAGTTATGATTGATTGATTCTCCTCTGAATGTTCTGATATTAATATTTGGTCAGCACACCGGGACACATTAGCAGTAGCTGATGGTCCTGCTTTACAGTCGCATCTGGGTGTGAAAGGGACATTACATTTGATAAGATAGTACTTTATTGTTTACTACTTTGCTTTATTTGTCTGGCTTTCCACACAACTTTACTAACAAATACTGAAAAGTCAAACTACTTTGAAATTCTGTCATCACCCTCAATGAATCCCTGTAATGGCAAATGTTCTTAGTCATTGTGAGTTCATACATATAGGATTAATGACATGCAATGACAGAGGATAAGTTACCTACTCTTTACAGCGGAGATGACAGAATGGCAGCTGTCTTGAATGGTATGTGTCTTGACTGTGTCTCATGTTTTCAGTTTGCATTTTTTGTGCTGAGGCACATGGGGCCACCAGTAGTCATTTTGCACTGCATGTGTTTAGGGGCCTTGGGTACCTAGTGGTTAGCTCACAATGTTTGTGTTAAGTGGCTCTTGTGGTCAGTTCCCACTGAAAGGGCTGAGGGGCCTGGACCTATGTGGCCAGTTGGTACTATGTGCCGAGGAGCCATGGGGCCCTTGTGGTCAGCTCGCACATTATGTGCTGCTGGGCCTGGGCTCCCTAATTGTCAGCTCATGCCAGGGCCGGAATGGGATTCATATTCAGCCCAGGAATTTAATGTCCAAGTCATGCGACTGTGGCAAGGAAAACAAAACTCCATAAGCTGTTAGTTTATGGGAAAAAATACCTTTTGAGATACTAGGTTCAAATGGGGTGAGCCAGTTCCCCTCTGACTATACATCATGAATACAATGTCATTATTAGTTATCTATGTGTAGTACAATTCTTGTTTTATGTGAATAGACTAAGTAGATGTTAACTGGCCATTTTTAAATCTATATGATTGTGTATGAACTGTAAGATTAATGATTTAGTGTCTTTGAAGTCCCCCAGTTGACTGCTAAAATGCGCTTAGATGTAGTGTTTTTTTATTTAGCTGAAGACTTTACATGGCATGAATTTATTGTCTGTGTATTTCATTTTAGGAGAATGTAGTCTCTCCTATGATCAAGATGATAATGGTAGAGGTCGGTGAGGTGTGCCTCGCAGTCCGGCTGGAAGCTTGTGGCATTTTGTTTCCAGTGAAGTCCATCCTAAGTCTGAGTTGCAGGCAGAGGACAGTGAAGTATCCCTTCTTCTACGATTGGAGTTGGCAAAAGTCAATCCTCTGTGAAGTTCATCTTAATAGATTGAAGTGGTGCAGACAGTTATCATCGAAACACCCCTCACTGTCTGTTTGGCACAAGGTGCAGTTAGTAGTCATCGCTCAGTGACACATGGCAGACATGATAATGATAAAACAAGAACAGGGTAAAAATATACAATGTATGCAATTCCTAGAAAATTATAAGCATGCCATGTCTTTATACCACATATGGCATTTTAAATGTAACTTTAAATCACTTAGATCTTCACTTTCTGACATAAGATCTGTTGTACAAATATCTGAAATTTTAAGCCAAGTGTTTTACAAATATATCAAGGCAAATAATGACACTATAGAACTGTAACTGTACATACATATTTCAAGATGTAAATGCTCACAATACTTTATATTATAGACCAGGTTTTCATTGAGGATATGTCTGTATTTTACTATGTTCAGCTTTCCTTCAACCCTGACCAGTCCCCCAATCCCTGCAGCTGAAAAGCACCGCCAGAGCATTATGCTACCACCACCATGCTTCACCGTTGGGATGGTTTTATGCAGTTGATGAGCAGTGCCTGGTTTCCTCCAGACATGATGCTTGGAATTGAGGCCAAACAGTTCAATCTTCATTTCATCAGACCAGATAATCTTGTTTTTCACAGTCTGAGAGTCTTTAGGTGCTTTTTTATGTGTCTTGACCTGAGGAGAGGCTTCCGTCTGGCCACTCTGCCATAAAGCCCAGATCGGTGAAGTGTTGCAGTGATGGTTGTCCTTCTGCAAGTTTCTCCCATCTCCACACATGATCTCTGAAGCTCAACCAGAGTGAGTTCTTGGTAACCTCTCTTACCAAGGCCTTTCTCTGATTTCTCAGTTTGGCTGGGTGACCAGCTCTAGGAAGAGGCCTTTGTGCCTTTTGGAACCTTCAATGTAGCCAAAGAAATTATTTGTAGCATTTCCCAGATCTGTGCCTCGACACAATTCTGTCTCTGAGCTCTGCAGGCAGCTCCTTTGACTTCATGGCATGACTCCAATCAAAGTGTAGAAACATCTTAAAGATGATCCAGCTTTGTTATTATGGGGTATGGAGTACAGATTGATGTGAAAAATATATATAATTTAAAGTATTTTAGCATAAGGCTGCAACAAAACCAAAATGGGATAAAATTAAGAGGTCTAAATACTTTATGAATGCAGTGTAGCAACATAATATACAGCATGTGCAGCAATGGAATTCTCAAGAAACTTACTGAAGGTTGAGTCATTGTCTTTAAATGTTTACATCCCATAAAAAAATGCCATCTTCCAACAATAAAAGTGAAAAAAAAAATATATATATATTTCTTTTACTTGGAATTTAAATGTTATGGACACTGGCAATATGGTTACGGTCTCTTTGAGAAGATCAGGCTTAATCAGGTGCATAATACAATATTAAAGACACTCTGCACTGTTTTTTATTTTTATTATTATTTTAATCATTTGAGAGCTGTAAAGTCTAATTATTTCCATACCATGTCATGCTGTTGCATCTGTATTCATTTACTTTAAGTATTTTAATAATTTGTGACAATAAAAAATATTGTATTTGTCATTCTGTACTGCAAGGAATGAAGATTTTCATGATCTGCTACCTGAATCACGTTCATCCATTCAGCTAATAGTGTCTGTTCTCGCTGTATCTTCCATGATCCTTCCCCCACTGTCAAGTGAAGTGTCTGTGTAATGGTGCAATGGTCAATGTTTTGTCTCTCACAGCCCACTCTCTCATTTGTTTAGGTGAGACGATAAAATTTGGTAGACTGCATCTGCTATAATACAGAACTGAGTTCTGTTAGGCGACAAGCATGAAAAAAATGAAACTGCTGGCCCAATTTTTGAGTGGTCCAACGGGAGTTCTCCCAGTCCTCCCAATCAGCCAGTCCAGCCCTGGCTCATGCTTTATGTGCAGAAGAACCCATGGGCTCAGCTTTATATGGAAGTTTGGGACAATGCAGCCTCAGGATTTGGAAGCCCTTGACTGTTTGAAGCCTTGGGGCCCTGGCCACACTGGCCATAATCAAGCCCTGGATAATTCCCATCCCTGTTCATTAACTTGTGTGTTTTTATGATGAGGAGTCTGTTTTTGATTAGTTTCTGTTTCTAGCCGTAGGTCTCTCCATCCGCTGGTCTGTCAGCGCCGTACAACTGCCTGATAGATTTTGCTAATGAATGCATCTTATTTTCTTCTTCTCTTAGCATGGAGAATCCATTCCGAATAATTCGATAAATGAGCTCTGAGGTCACACTCATCAGGCAAATTACGACTGCAATAATCTGCCTCTCTCCTTCACCTTTCACAACAAACACATACATGCTGCGTCAATCAATTGATTAAGCAATTATTGTAATTGACTTTAATGTGTGTGCGTGTTTGCTGAAGTGCACAGTGAATAAAAACAGCAGCAGAGTTAACAGCTTTGCACTTAACACGCACTAGCTGCAGTCGCAGTGGTCTTTAAACGTGTTACGAGTGTGTACTTACCAAATTAGACCACTAACTCATGCTGAAAGCTTTATTAGAATATGAAACAGCTGTTGTACTGTGCAACAAAGTCTATACACATTTTATATGAGTGAAAAATAAAGTATTGAAAGCAGACAGTACAGCAAAACATTTCAGCCCTTGATCTAGCCCAAGATATTTGTGTGTAGGACTCGCCGCAATGATGTGGAGCATCTAACTAGAAGAAACCCCATGTTATAAAATTACTCATACCATATATAAGATGTAAGATGTTTGCCATACTGCCCGCCCCCTATTTGTGTGTGAATTTTTGTAATGCCCTCTTGACCTCATGGTATCCAGCATTGGCCACTTTTGATTGGTTTGTTTCTGATCTATTACTCTCAGTAGTTAAGCGCTAATTAGTTATTGACCCATAATTGATGCATACACGCACATACACAGGTTGAGAGAAGTCGCATTTAAAGAGTTAACTGACTAAGCAGCCCTCAGTATCACCCAAGAAACTCACACAAAGATTTCATTATCTGATTTGACTCTCAAGGGACAAACGATGTGAATGAATTCAGTTTCATCCTTCGACCTCGCGCAAGAGAGAAATAGAGAAAGAGCAATCGATCGAGAGAGGCTCGGGCTGCACACTTGTATTGCGATTGTATCCCTGTAAGATAGCAGAATTGTATGATGCTGTAGAGTGCAGTATAAATGCATCAGGCTGCAGGCTATGGGATATGACACTTTTGATGCGGTAGCACAAAGGCTGAGTCTGTCTGGTCTTAATGAAGGCCTCATGGACTACCTTCTCTACAAGATGCACGTGCTCTTGGCCAGTGCTGATTCATTCACAGATAAGGTTACTAGAACATTTTGGACATTTTTTAGTAGCACTGACTCGCAAATTGCAAAATAATTACTTTTCTCAAGACCACGATTTAGATATTTTGCCACCATAATGCAAGCGTGAGGTCCCATTGAACATATTTAAAATACGTTCACTACACTTTGCGTTCCATTCACTTCCATTCATACACATCCGAATGCAGGAGACCGGAAAAGCAAGCTCAAAAGAAATTTTGCATTCCACTGCTCACAACAGTTCAAGTTTGGCTCTGCAGCCTGCAGCCTCAAATTTTTTGCATATTTACATTACATGATTCATTACACGTATCGTGGCAGCTTGGAGATGAATTGTCCAATGTATGGCGCTAAAAGAAAGTTAAATGTCTCTCCAAAAAGATAAGAGTTTTAAGGTTAATGCTTTGTTGTGTTTTAAATCAACAAATCCTACCTCCCTACTATTTTATGCAGTACTGGTAGTACAGAGCACCAACATAATTTGACTACCACTCATTGTCTGAATGACACAATATTGCTTTCAAATGGTCACACACGTATTTGACATATATTTGGGTACAATTTATGCAATTAAACATTCTGAAAGGTCCTTGTTTGACTTTTAAACTGCAAAAAGATGCGATTTAATATATACTGTCTGCATGTGCTGCACACTTTACAGTGAATGCGTGAAGCCGCTCATGTGCTAAAATCAGTGCTGTGCGTGTTGTAATTGATGACAGAACAGAGCCATGTAAACAACTTTACTTCGGTAGTCATTTAAACAACTGTTCATCTGGAGGTGTGAAGCTTTTGTCAAAAACACACACAAATTGAAAAGTCTTCATGCCAAAATAAAAGCTTGATTCAACTTGTGACAGAAATTTGCCTTTTTAATATAATATATTTTGAAAAAATATAATTTATATGTAATATAATTTGATACTCTATCTCAAATCTATACTGCAATCAGGGACGGATCTAGGGGAGTGCTGGTGTTTCATAGAGCCCAACTTTGAAATCTTTGAAAACACTCTTAGCTTAAAGGGTTAAATAGGCTAAAATATGTGTTCAATAGCATGTTATCCATGTTTGCTGTATTTAAATTGGTAACTTGAATTATGAAAAGTTACTGGTATGGGGAAATTCATAAATTGAACAGACATGAATAAGCTTAAAAATGTACTTTGTAATATAATGCAATGCCGGATCTTGGGGGGGTGCTGGCGTGGGCTTTGCCCCTTCTCCCCCAAAAAATGCCAAATTGGATCTTCATGGCCCTAACCCTAACAGCATGTGCTGGAACTGAAAACATGATCAATACAAAGCTTATTTTAACCATTTAAATTATTTGTGATATATTATGTATTAAAGGGGTCATAAAATGGAGAATCACATTTTTCTTGCTTTTTACACATATAAAGGTAACTATACTATAAAAACACTGTACATTTTTTAACTAAAAACTTACTCCCCAGTCTAAAAAGGGTATTTCTTGTTGCTGAAACATCTCGTTTTGAAATCTGTCTGTTCATGACGTCATGAAACATTGCTCATTTGTAATTTACACATCCCACAACAGTCGTCATCGCACCCATGGCCCCACCCACTGGTGCACAGTTTGAGAGAGGAGACCTTGCATGGCTAAATATTCCTAACATAATACCTAAGGGGACCCATCTGGACTATTTTGAATTATTTTGTATATAAACATGAACTACGTAGACTCTTTGACCGCTGCCGTATATCTTGCTGATTTAAAAGACGTGGTGTAAAGTTACAACTCTGAAAGGCAAATCTATGTGGCATTGTTAGGAGATAATCAACTATGCAATTTATTTACTATTACTATTATTTTGAATGGCCAAGTAAAATAATGTGATTATTTTACCTGGTCGCAAAAAGTAGTCCGTTAATTTACCTAATGATCTTTCACCTTTGGCTGACCCTTCATGCTTCGCAGATGTAATGTGTGCTTCTAAACTTGCACCTTTATTAGCAACTGGCACATAAGTGCAGCTTTACATGTCATACATTCTGCTTCCAACGGATCTCAACCTGGAGGAAAGCATGGGGATTTTTTGTGCAAATCTTTTGGGCATTGTTTCCACTCAGCTGTCATTTGCTGCTACTGTCAGTGTCAAGCAACTGTTTGATGCCGAACACAACAGCACTGCGTGTTCACGGAGAGATTGACAGGCAGGAATTTGGCCAATAGTTGCTGCAAGCCTCTTATAATCAACCAATTGTTGTGTGAGAAGGCGGGACTTACAAAGAGGGGTTAAAGCAATGCAAATATGCATGCACATACAATCAAGTATTAGACCAGATGCCCATCGTAATCCAACTAAAGCCGAATCCCAGACATTTTCGCAAATATAAAATCCCAGCTGGACAAAGAGGAAGTATGGTCACCCAAATTTTACGGGATGGTGGCAACCCTACAGGTCTAATACCTGTCATTAAAGCAAAGTGTGGATGTGGAAAATCCACATGGAGTTTATCAGCAGAAATTGTAAATCAGGTGTACAGTGAGAGGAGGGGTGGAAAAATGGGAGAAACCCAGTAAAACCCTGTGTTGGCAGGTATGCTCTGGAATATGTGGCCAAAACCAAGTGCTCTGGACTATGTGGCCAAAAACAGTGTGGAAAATTATCATATATTACTATATTATGACTGTTTTGGTGCTAAACAAACAACTTTTATAACATTATCATTGGACCTCAGCGAAGATAATTAAATGACAAAAAATAGCACTTCATGACCCCTTTAAAACTAGAAGTCCACGAGTAAGACTCACATCCTGTCCGTTGCAGTGTTTGAAGTAATTTTGTATGCACAAAGCCTAGTATGACCGCAGCTTTATCATGCTTTCTTTTGTTACTACGGCAGTAACAAACATGAGCACTCAAGAGAGTGCTAGAGCGTCCTACAAAAGTCCATGCCACTAAAACTGATGTGTTATTATTCAGGTAGCTAGCTCTACACATGTCGACAGTATAACTAACTTTAACTCAAGAGATCAAAAATCTCTTTAAACTGTTGCTCCGCTATGACAGTAGTTGACCTGAAAGAGGAATCTGGAAAAGTTTTTCCCAGCAAGAACACATATTACAGGGAGCATTACTGGTGGAGGGAACAAAACGAAGGTGAGACACAGAGGAGATTGCTACTCTGCAGGGAGGACAGCGAGTGACACACACACGAACCCTAATGCACCTCCTGCATGCAGGCCAATCCGAAGTGAAATGGATGTGTTATTTGCTCTTCACAGCACCAGGTGCGAGTTACCAAGTCTAAAATGATGTGTCTCTGTGTGTTTGGCAGTAGAAATAACTTGTTTATAACACTTTTCTTGCATGTGAAATGTATAACTGCACTCCTCAGAAGATAAAAAATCAGGTCACCTTTGGCTTTCATCATTTGCCTGAATGAGTCGACCATCAAACCTATGTCAAAATACCCTGAGATATCAAATTATCCTTCACTTACTATTCATTTAGAAGATTTGCCTCAAAACTGAGTAGCAGTTTAGATAAGTGCCATTTCATTGAGATAAAATGTTACAGATTTATCTTTGATTATGATCGTTATTCATTAAAGCTGTAGTTCACCTGAAAATGAAAATAATTCTGTTATTATTTACTCAACACTCATGTAATACCTAAAGAGCACATTTAAGGACATGGAGGGGATTTATTTTCAGACATAATTTTGCATTCCCTCATAATAGTTTGCATACCCTTGCAAAATGTTTTGTTAAACCATATTAATAATAATAATAAAAAGAATAATCTGTTTAGAAATCTGTTTTGCCCATCAATAGTAAATGCTGTTGTAACTCAGAAATAATTCTGAACTGGCAGTAAGAATAGGTGTGTCCTAAATCGTATATTTCTGCACTGTTCTATGCCATTTTCTATTGGAAATAGTGTGAGTAGTTTGTTCACACTGAGCTAGAAATGTAAGCGCAGCATGGTTCTAGCGGGAACACTAGCAGCAGTACATCATCGCACCATTAGCTGGGTAATTCCCAGCCAATCTCATGTAAGCCATTGCTTTATAAGTCTGCTCACAATCTATCACATTGCTGTTTCAGTGTGCAAACACGGCAACCTCCACCACCCCACCAACACAGGTTGAGTTCCGTCCTTCATGGGGATAGGCTCCTCACCCCTGTTCCCAGCAGAATATGACGGTTCCAAGTACAACTTATTCAGACCGCCAGACAGGGCTTACGCCAAAGAGAGACATTACATTCCTATTTCATATTCATCAAATAAATGTCATCTTAAATTTCACTCAAGTCTGTGAGTCTTCCTGATTGTATTGATGTGTTGTATTGAGGTTGGCTAATGTGCTAAAGATAGTGTTTAAAAAGTCACTTCCTACAGTTGAAAAATGGTTCAGTTAATATCCTTTAGATTTAAAAAAAAAATTGCCCATCGAAAATCTCCGATTAGTCAATTAGGTCAAACTTGTATTACACATACTGATAACTGATTTTGGCATTATATTCATGCCGTTTAGCCAGAGTGAAACTGACTCCCAGAGCTGAGGCTGGTTTCTCCCTAGTTTTTGAGAGAGAATGAAAATAAACAGTGTTCACAGTGACATTAGTATGCATGAAACATCTTGTGCGAAAGGTGAGATTGACAGCTCTGAAATGAAAGTCAGGACAAGAATCCATTAGTCTGTTTAAACAATTAATACATGATTCCAACCATTTGAGTACTTTACCACATCTGATGAACGTTTGTGCTATGATCTGAGAGAGGACGGCGGATTCGTAAATAATTGGATACATGAGTAAATTATTTTTTAATTGAAGTAAACACGGAGCCAACTTCTCTAAGAACATTTTCACACTAGAGAAAGTTTAGAAAGTGCTTTTGATGGATAGAAATTCACAAGATGTGTTTTTGAGGGTGTGGGCTCTTGAAAATGAGGCAGAAATAAATTGAATTACAGTGAATGGATGTCTACAAATTAGTTATTTATATTAGTATTTTGAGTGAGCGTTTTCAGGCAATGCGTAGTGATATGCCTTGGCCGTATCTCTCCTACACCTGGCTCACAGCTTGCAGGTGAAGTCTCCATTCTCCATACAGTAAATCTGCTTCCATGTTTATTTTTAACAAGTGTCCACTGCTCCACATAATCAGTTTCTGTGCAAGGATGTGCAATCAAGTCAAGCGTGTATCTTCTGGAAATTTAGATATGACAATTGTAGCCGCTGGAAGTGGGAAAAAAACAGATACTGCATTAATTGCGTGTAATTTACAAAAATGTGTTAAACAGTCAAATTTGCAGTTTAACAATTTTAAATTTTACAGCCCTTGTTTTTCTCACAAATACTCTGTAAAAATGAACAAACATGACATTTTGTTTTTGGCTAATTGGGCAAAAGAATTCACAATAAGGCTATCAAATTTAAATTTGAATATTCGTTGAATTTAAGATAACAATGCCAAACTCAATTGTCTAGTTTTCAAGCTTGTCCGATGCTTTCAAGGAGCTATCATTCAAGATTGATAATTTAACTTCGAAATTCATAGGAAATTTTGCTAGCGATGGGTTAGGAGCCATCTAAAATGTCCACACATTGTGCTAAAACAAGCTAAATCTATGGAGAGTGGTTGGTTCGAGAAATCTGAGTTTTGCGCATGCGCATTTTTGAATCTACTTTGGAACAACTGTCAGTGGATGCATCGCTAGAAAAAATGGTTTGTCAGTCTATCATTGAAAACGACTTTAGATCTGAATTGTTTTATTATTCATTGTATTAAAAACATGGTAGCTTGGTAGCCGCTTGGTAATTTTGTAATTAAATACCCTATTTGCACACAGCCCAGTTTTCCACGATGTAGCCGATAACTGAGATCATTCATGTTGGCTCATTTCAGTTGTTGTAGATGGTCAACTTCAACATGATCAACTTCACTCATATTTTCTAAACTTTAACTTCAATTTATTTATCTGTCTTCTGATCGTGAATGTGCTACGACGAGCGTGTGAGCCTGCAGTGGTGCCACACACGCCATACTGAGTCATAATACACAAGGTGAATAAATGCTAACTGTCGTTACTTTCTCAAAGACTGTGTTTTAATTTTAGGGATAAACCTTGTGGCATTTTCTGCACTAATGTTGACCACAGAGGTCCAAATGAGCATGGCAAAGGTTAAAGTCTCAAATTATCTTCATAATATTACAATTGTATGTCTCACAACAATATAACATGCACAGAAAGAAAAGTGTTCCTGCCTCCTCCTCCACGTGACATGTGACATTACCAACGAGCTTACATCATCCCTCTCATGAGCACGCATCACAGAGATGTACGGAACTGAACATTTGTAGATAAAAATATATAAGTATTGTTTTGTTTCAAAAAATAATCAATCATTTGGGTTCAGAAGGATTTTATTTGTTGACTGGAGTCGTGTGGATTATTTTGATGCATGTTAAATATGCATTTTTGGCTGTCAAATAATGGAGTACATTCACTTGCATTGGAGGAGGCCTGAAATTAAATCCAAAAAATCCTAAATTCTGTTTTGATGAAGAAAGAAACTCAGATACATCTTGGATGGTCTGAGGGTGAGTAAATTATCAGCAAATTATTTTTTTTTATTTACACAGCCCTGATTGTTTGAGTAAACTGATCAATATATGGCATAATAATAATGGAGTTTTTCTTTATTTTTCTAAATCTAATATTCCCTAAGTTAGGTCTTCCACTACAGAACAAGCTGCACTTTTACAAGCCGGGAACCTTACCATCAACATGTCCACTGAACAGTCCACAGGTAAGACTTAGCCTCGCTAGGGAAAATGTGGATCCACCACCAGAAGTACTGTAATGCTAACAAGATTTTTATTAAGTGTAATATTTTTGGGAAGACCAAAGGTATGTTCATTTTTCACAAAGTTCACTGTGGATTTTTAGTGGGGGCTAGCCAGTTGTTCCGTTCTGTAATAGACAGTTTGGTTGTCAAAGCAAAAAGAGGTGGTTAGGGGACCTTGAGCAATAATAATTTTTCGTGTGTGTATATATTATATACAGTATATATATATTTAACTGTCTTGTAGTTGTGCTTCATCAAGATCTATTAAACACTCTGTTGGTGGTGTCTGATTCATCAGATGCAACAGTGATTCTTGAGAGAACCAGTGGAGTAAAATGAAATCATACTGATTGGGAATCAGCAAAAGAGGTATCCAGCCAAAATTAATATTAATCTTCAAACACAAAGAAACTGCAGACCAGCTGTGGTTTTGTTGCAGGGGGGTGGTGAACATTGAACGTTCCCCTTGGTGCTAATCTTGTTTCTACAAATATTATATTAGGGGATGTAGGTGTCCATTTTGAAAACAGTTGAGCATAGTAGGAAAAGGGTGTGTACTTTGAACCTTGTTCAATAATTAAAAGCAATTGAATTATTGTGGTCTCAATGCATTAATACAATATCAAGGGCTTTCATACTTTTAAAACATGAAAAAATTATATATTTTCTACTTTTAAAAGAGGATTCCACCAACATATGTGCAAAAAAATATGCTGTTGGCATCATATCTCTGTTTTCCCACCTCAGAGATCCATACTCCAAAAACCGATATGTAAGTTTGTAAATTAATTGCTTATATTACAATTTATGAAGTGAAGTACGTGTTAACTTATTCTGCATATGTCTGGTAGGGCTGTGACCCCTGTGTTTCTCTGTTTTGTTTTTCTTTTTGGATTTTGCAGGAACAGTATATGATACAGAGAGTGGATCTGGCTACTTGGCCTGGAGGATAAAGACAGTTAAGCGTAACACTGCAGTTCAGTCCCGGAGAGGCTCCACCAGCACTACCCATCAAGATGGTCCAAAGAGCAAGAGGGATTTTCTTCTGTCTGACAAGCAACTGTTTGGTGAGGAATGCTGTGAGGCAATATATCTCTATTGAAGCATTCAACTGATGGATCACTTGTCAAAGAGAAGATGAGGGCAACATTTCAGTACTGCCAGACACTGGTTCAAAACCAGCAAGACTCCTCAACAGTCTTGGATGTTTAACCATGCTTCCTCAACATCCCTGGCTTGGTAAGAAAGACATACCTTTGTTTGATTCACTTATTATTATTTTTTAAGTGAACAATGATTACTCAAGGTATACTTTCAGTTGCACTAGCATGACAAGATTGGATTTCATTTTTAGATGGTCTTATGTCTGGGAGGGGTTGCAAGGACTTAAGGTGTTTCTTCTGTAGATTGAGAAGACTTTAACATGATGTTTGGAGAGGAGGTTTCTGGCAGATTTTTGGAAAAATGGCCCACTTAGTAACTAGGATCCTGGCAGACTGTAAGAACCCGATGAGCATCTTGTCTGCACAGCAAAACTCAGATGAGTCTGGTAAGCATGGATCATTTTCTCTTTAAAACATTTCGTTTACTTACAAGCTTCTGAGACCTTTATATCTTGTACATATGGATTTTTGCAAGGCTATTTTCAGGTGTAAATGTTTCTGAAAATGTTAGACTTTCTTCTACTTTGCCCCTAGGCTGGGAAAGTGACCTGTCAAGCATTCTACTGTTGGTTCACCTACTTCCCTCTACCTCAAAAGGCCACAAGAAGAGTGCTAAAATTAGCTCTAGCTGTTGTGAGATATCTGAGGGTATGCCATGTTTAGTGTGCTATTATGCAGTTGGTCTGACACCGTTTTGTGACACTGTTCTTGTGTTGAGGCACATTTGTTTTAGTTGCCTAGTCAGCCATTAAAATGTAAGTGGTTGCACCACATATTTTAATGTTTACTCATGGTTCCTCTCTGTTTTGTTACAGATTGGAGTCAGTGATGAGACCTTCCTTGGGAGTTTTGAACCAGGACAGCTCTTCCTCCTGTGTGTCAGTGAAGAATGACATCCAAAGGTTCTATGTCATCGTTGACCACATGGCCATCCTTGCAAGGTCCAGACATCCCTGACAGCTTTCGATGAATTCTTCAAGGCACACTTCATCCCTCAACAGCTTCTACACATTCATCCATAGCACAGTGTTCAACATAAATGTGGAAAGTGCCCAGGAATGTCCCTGAGTCAAGGAGCTCAGAGCAAGGCTGTTGCACGCTGGTACTTGAGCTGATACACATCGTTGGACTCAAATATATTGATTTGTTCTATCTGTAATGTACACCACAAAAGTTCTGCATTGTTTAGTCAGCATTTGAAATTCCACCATGGTTTATATCCAGGAAAGACATTACGTTTGAAATGTGGAGAGCCAGGATGTTCTTTATTATTTTGCACATATTCAGGATTCAAGAAACACCTTATTATACATGGACACAGTTTTGACAAATACTATTGACAATGTGGACACTCAAGAAGAAAGTGATGAGCCTTCAAGTTCTCAGGCAGTCTGTACAGCCACTCCAGTAACCACACAGGTATCTGTTGACAAGCATCATGTGTTAAACATGTGTGGTTCTGTCATAGAACAGTTATGGTTCTTTTCCACTGCACATTACGGTTTGACTCGCCTCAACTCACTTTACTTTTCTGAGCTTGCATTTCCACTGCAGTTTAGTGCCTCCTCAGCATGGGTGGGATTATAGGCTGATCGTCATAGTTGCGCCGCCTCTACTGCCGTGACATCATCTTAAACATGACAGAAACTGACCAAAACAATAACACGACCGCTAGCTGTTAGCTACTAGCTCATTGTGCTGCATACAGGTCATTGCATGGTGATTTTACACAAGTGTAACAGTTAAATTGGCCTGGTTGTTTTAGAAGCAAGCTTCCAGTAGCTGGTCAACTAAATAAAGTGAAGCTTTCAAGCGGAGTATGGAGTTAATTTAACAAAACGTACCATCCTGTCCAGGACACTCTCCCTCCCTTTGCTCACCAGTTTAGATGGCATCCATTTGGTCGAACCACTTGATGGTTCTGTAGTCACTTATAAAGATACATGTGAGGGGTCATACTTCAAAAGTAATTCTTTGTTTTCCCAGCAAAAACATGCTCTTCAGGTTCAACTTTATTATGATGATTTTGAGACGGCAAATCCCTTAGGTTCAAAGAAATGGATACTCAAACTTGGTTGTATTTAATTTATATAGAGGAACCTACCCCCAAAATGTAATTCTGTATTGATGAATATTCTGTTGTGGCACTCTTTCACTTACAAGACCTGAAGCAATATGAGTTTGATGAAATACAAAAGCCTCTCATCGATGATCATAACACACTAGAAACGGAAGGAATAGAAGTGCCTTTCTCTGACCCACCGTTGCAAGGGTCTGTTATTCAAGAGATAATCTAGGTTTACATGAGCTGTTTGGTTATGTTGAGTCCTTCAGTGCAACATATTGTTGTAGATTTTGTTTAACCATTAAGGAAGAGTTACAATCAGTCTTCACTGAAGATAACCATGGCTAGATTTTTCACTCAAATAAAATCCATACAGAACATTGTGCAGCTCTACAGGAAAATTTTGGAATCAACATTTGGCATCAAGAAGACATGCTTGCTCAATACATTGCATTTTTTTCCCACACCTCTGATAACTATGCAGTTATAATATAATGCTCGATTTGCATGAAGGTGTAGTGCAGTATGAATTGAAACTTGTCTTTCAATATCTTGTCAATAAGAAGTATCTATCTTTGGAAACATTGTCACAGAGGATCCAAAGTTTCAACTATGGTTATATTGAGAGAAGAAACAGGCCAAGTGGGTTGAAAATGGATGAGGGTAGCAAAGATCTTGGATTGAATGTTATTCAGTTATGGTGACTTGTGAGAAATGCTCCCCTTATTTTTGGTGATGTACTTGAAAGAAATAACAGCTATTATAACCAGTTATAACAGTTATTATCCTTCTCTTGATTCAGTGAATATAGGGTTTTCACCAATTGTTACAAATGGTATGACATAGCATTTGAAGCATCTGATTAATGATCACCACAAGCTGTTCAGATCTTTGTTTCCTGAGAGAAGGTTGATTCCAAAGCATTGTATTATGATACATTATCCAAGGTGTATTTGTAAAATAGGTCCACTCCTTCATCTATGGTGCATGAGGTTTGAGGCCAAACATATATTTTTTTAAAAGATCTGTTATGAATTTCAAAAACATCACAAAAACATTGGTAAAACAACACCAGAGACAGCTAGCTTATCATTGGGAGAATTTCAATTCAGAGGTTTGAGTTTGGTCCAGTGAGGAAGGAAATAATTGATAGCTTGGAGGGTGGTGAGATTTAAGTGCAGTGTTTAATGTCAATGCATACTCTGATGTGTCAACTACTAATTCGGTTAAGAACTATGGAACTGAGTATCAAATTGGTATGTTTGCATTTATTAGAACAAATATGGAAATTCCTGTTTTTGGAAAGATCAAAAATATCTGTGCTTTTGAGGACTGGTTGGCCACTGTTAGGACAACATGCTATTGTGAAGCCAATGCTTTGTTATATGTGGTGTGCTTGTTGTTCAAAATACAATTTCACTTGAACTACAAACTTCTTTGTATTAGTGTCTTTTTTTATTGTGGAATAATGTTGTACTGGGTGTGTGTGCAGGAAGTTTGGAATGTGCGTGGACTGATGCTCGCAACACAATGATGGATCTCTTACTGTCGACATAGGATCTTCTCAAGTTAAAAGAATTTGGAAGTCACTGAAGAATCACATAAATTCAGAGGTATGTTTAAATTTAAGTGTTGTTATAATTGGTATTTTGTTTATTTGTCCAATTGTGATGTGTTTGTAGGTAGTCATTTTCGTTGAAGGCCGTTGACGTGTTTGCTTGCCAACCAGATTTGCTCTCCCGCCAAAAAACTTTTACTTTTATTTACTTATGCAGGTGCTTGAGAAAGTGAACATACCGTTTATCTACTTCAGTTAGGTATGGAATAAATGATGAGGCACTATCAAATTATTGACAGTTATTGCATACCCCTTATTGGTAATCGCATTGCAGCCGTTTCGCCTCAGGTTTGCATTCATTTTCAATAATTCAATGTTCGAGACAATCATTCCACTTATTCCAAAGCTACTAAACCTCAAGACGTTTTTTTTGTCAATTTTTATAGTCTTTAGTCTGTTGAACTGCTTTCTTGCACCATGTATTGAGCATGTAACAATATGTGTCCAGTGGCGCAGAAGAAATCCGCTCAACAAGTTGAACTTTGTATGGTGTATAGACATACATTTGGTAAGTGTGTATCGGGAGATAATTTTATCATTTATTATTTACAATAATATCATTTGTAATAGGCGCGATTACAGTTGGAAAGATGCCAGCATTAATTCCGAATGCCCAAAGTATTAAAAAACGTTTTTATTTATAACACTTTTGCTTCCCCCAGCCACAGTTTTGTCACAATAAATCCAAGTATTATGACATTTATTGCCTGGAATCCTTGATCATGCTTACAGCATATATGTTTCTGTTTTTGTTAGCATACTTGGCACCAATCTCTTGGAGTGTGTACCTTTGATTCTCAAGGAGGAGAGGAGTAAGGAGAAACTGCAAAGAGCCCATCACAGTTCTGTGTCAGGGGTGAAAGGATTGCTGCAGTATAACATATTATCTTGCCAAGTGCACAATAATGTTTTACAGGACATATATTTTAAGTCTTTTTTGGTAAAGTGCTTTTCACAATACATGTAGCTTCTAATCATTGATAGCATTAATTAACTTAAGAACTGAAGAGTAGCGGAGTATCTTTGAGTGGTTGCAAAATTTTAGTTCTGATGGGAAAATATTTTGTACATTTGAGATTGAACAAATATTATTCTCTGCTCTTTTTATTGGGCTCCAAAAGGAGTTTGCTGTCATTGATGAGGATGCACCTTTGAGGGACATGCAAATATGTTGCATGTACTGTATGGCAAGATGCTACCAGATACCTTGGTCTTTAAAGACTGGATGCAGAGAAGTGCAAGCAATATCACAGATAATTGTATGACAATAACACTAGGTTGGAGCTACATTAACCAGGGGGACATGAACATGAGAGGGGCACAGAATTTGTCTGTCACTTGGGCATTTTAATATATTAATATAGCTGAAAAGTTGTTGAATAGTTTACCCAAAAAGGAAAATCCTGTCTTTTATTCACCCTAATGTAATTTCAAACCAACATGACTATAATCTTCTTTGTAACACAAAAGGTGAATTTCTGGTGGTGGGACATATACCACAGTATTTGAAGTTTTCTGTAGTGATATGATCACTTTGATGAACATAATTTAAGTAGTTTTTTACTTTCAAATTAAAGCAATAAAGCACTGAAAACCTGACTGGTTCTCATCGCATCCATTGAACAAGCTTGGAATGTAGTTTAAGAAGAATTGATTACTTTTACTGTGGTTTTATGGTAAGTGTCCCATTCTTTGAGCTTTTTTATGTTACCATCCACACATTGTGGCCAATAAACACTATGAAGATTTCAAACATTTACCTTTTGCGTTCCATGGAAGAAAAAGATATACCAGTTTGGAGCGACATTAAGGGGAGTTAGGAGATTTTTTTGGGGTGAACTATTTCCATTAGACTGGTGTGACCACTTTAATATCAACTTAATGTGAATGATTAACTTTCCATAACTATCTATTTTTTCTGTTATGTGATTCATATGAATTCCATTCATCAGCTGTCTAGTGCTTCAAGGAGAGTTTCACTAGTATTGTGCATGAACTCGCACCAAGATCCAAATAACCAAAATATACAGTGAAGCAAGAGAGGAGATGCTTCAGAAGACCTTCCGGGTATTTACTGTGGCATTACTGCGGATTATATGAATAGTAAATTCGTTTTTTTTTTTGCAGATGTTGCATGGTTTTACTACTGGGCTAACATTATATTTTCCTCTTACAGATGCTGATACAGAATATAACAATGGCTTTCACCAGAGTGGTTCAAGTCCTGATCAAATGGATGGTGTGCTGGGGAATAAGAATCAAATAGGGGGTAATTGCAACCTTCAGTGCATACTTTCTTTTTTAACTTGACATTTTTTTCATCCCATATGTAAAATATGCTCACTTCCTGTAATGTGCTATTGCAAAGATATGAGTCAAGAATCATTCAAAGACGTCCTGTTTTCCAGAAGAGACTATTAACCAGCGAAAAACAAAAATTGTCATATTTTACTCACCCTCCTGATGTTTCAAACCTGTATTACTTTCTTTTCTTATGTGGGGACAGAAAAGGAGATATTTTTAATGAATATCACAGCCCACACTTTCAATGCAATGGCAGTGGATAGAGGCTCAATTTAAAGCTTAGAGGACACAAAAGATGTCCTAAAAGTAGTCCATGTGATTTGCATGTATAATTTCAAGTCATCTGAAGGCATACGATAATTCATTTTTTGTGAGAAACAATCTGAACTGAAAGAAGCTCCTTCGAAGTGGTTTTTGTGTTCACTTTATCGTTTTGTTCTTTTGTATTTTTGGGTGAGTATTAAAAGGCACTTAAATTAAAATTAAATGTATATGTGGCAGGGCGGAGGGCGGGGCCGGGTCATGATTCTGCCCCGACTGCCAGCAGGTCTTCCCCGTCTATCTGGATGAGGGAGGGGACAAAGGGAGGGAAACCAAATAAATGTGGCATCTACACACTGTAACGGTGATCGTGCCAAATTAACAAAACATTTTAAAAAAGAGAGGGAAAGGCCAACACGGAGCGGCAGTGGGAGAGAGAGAGAGAGGAGAGAGAGAGAGAAAACACTTACTCGCGGTTCTCCGTTACGCCGTAGCTTGGTCCCCAGCCACTCCTCCACCCTCTAATGGATAACAGCCGCGCCTCCCTGGGCGGATTGGAGGTATTCCTCCTGCCCCTGGCGGACGGAATGCCCCGCTACATTTTTGGTAGACGGTAGGGGTCTCACCTGCCCCTGGCAGCAGAAACCGCTCCAGGCGGGCTCCTCTGTCCTCTGGCTGTGGCTGCTCCTTTTGGGTGGATGGTAGCAGTGAGAATTTTGGCACCAGTGTAAATGGATTAAAGGAGGCGGCGAGAACCGGCTTGATGGTATAAATAATAGTTTAATAATAAACAGAACCAAAAGACACAAACACACACACACACACACACACACACACACACACACACACACACACACACAGGTGTCAGACAGCTGCCTGTAACTCTCTCTCTCTCTCTGTCGCACTGCAGTCTCCAGTCGGCCTTTATCCCTCTCTGAGACTTGATTGGTCTGATTAGGGGCCAGGTGTGCGGAATCACGACCCAGCCCCTCACTCTGCCCTGCCGCAGAGTAGTAATATTTTTTAAGCGAAATGGCTAAAACAATGTCAATCAAAACAATGTCATCAAAACTTTATTTGATGAAAAATGTGATTCTGAGATGTTTAAAGCGTTAATTCTGTGACAATGTGAACGAAATGTGAAATTCTTGAATAAATCTGATGAAACATCAAATTGGCAGTTTATAATATCCTTTATTGAGTACACATATGCTATTCTTAAGGTAAAAAGTGCTTGTCAGTGTGGCAGTACCCTTAAAAGGCCAAGTTAGTCACGAATGGTATATATTTGCCTCTTAAAAGGTACAAGCTGTAAGGGTACGAAAATGTACCCATGTTTAGGGGTACACAAATGTACCTTTGAGGGTACTACCACAGTGACAAGCCATTGTACCCATAAAGGTAAACATTTTGTACTTTTTTCTGACAGTGAATGGTTTTAAAGGCATCTTACGAGTTGTTATAGTATTACGAATACACCTGTGACAAGATAAGATACTGAAGTGGGTCATATGGCAATATTTGAATTGCATTGTTTTTTACAGATTTTGGCCTTAACCTGTGTCAACCTGGACAGATGTAAATTCCAGTCCTATCTACACCACACAAGACTTTTTTCTGCTTTTATATGGATGGCTTTTTATATTCACTTGCATTGTATGGAACAACAGAGCTGAAATAATCTTAGTTTGTGTTCTGCAGAAGAAAGTCATACACATCTGGGATGGCATGAGGGTGAGTAAATGATTAGAGAATTTAAATTTATGAGTGAACTAGCAATTTATTAGTGCTGAATCGCAATAAATGAACCATGCCAAACGACTTTAGTAACCATGGTAAATCTTGTAGTAACAGTTTTCAAATACCATGCTTAAACAATGGTTTCTGTAACAAAAAAAACGGTTAAATGTTTATCAAATCCAGTAGTAACAATAGTTTAATACCACAAAATTATAATTTTATTAACATAATTTTTATTGTCCTGTGTCCTGTCATTGTACAACGGTTTCACTACAAATACCATGGTTAAAATATGGTTCCCCTTCTGTCACTCACACAACATTGTTTTGATGTAGTGACACTAGGGGTCGATCTCTAGAGCCCGAGACACCTTTAGATCTTTGAGAAAAGGCCAATGAGAATTGACGAGTAGAATTTTGATGCCACTCCTCCCGACATACGGGTAAAAGGGAGGTTGGAATGCGGATTCATTCAGATTTTTTTCTTCTGAGCCAAGTGCTGAATACTAATACGAATCTATTCACCTCTTCAGAAGCGTATGCTGTTGGATATATGGAGCATTCCAGCAGCTTTCTCTCCCTCTGCACGGTAGTGCAGACTATGCCCCTGGTCGCTTCGACAGCGCTAAAAGAGTGTATTTTCTCTAAAAGAGTAATATTTTGATTATTAATATTTTGCGAGTGTCGGGCTTGAGTGGAACCTTCCACCCGCCCCTGAGCACTCGCGGCTTGACGTCTGGTTCTTAGGTTCAGAGCACCGCTCGTGGCCCACACTCCATTCCCCTTGTTCCCGGAGGTGCACGACGAGCTGACGAGGTCATGGGGGGCACCTTTCACTTCCCAAAAACGATCCTTCAGCTCGTCCACTCTCACTACCCTCGACGATGGAGCGGCTGATGGTTATGCTGTGATAGCCCAGGTGGACAAAGCGATCACGGCACACCTGTGCCCGCTGAGCGCTGCCACCTGGCGGAATCGCCCTGCATTCCCTTCCCTCGCCTGTAGGGCTACAGCGCAGCCGTTCAGGCTGCCTCCGCCCTTCATGCCATGGCCCTCCTATAGGTCCATCAGGCCAGCACTCTAAAAGAGCTGCATGAGGGTAGTTCTGATCCCGACGTGCTACAAAAACTGCGCTCGTCGACTGACCTCACCCTTCATGCGGCTAAGGTCACAGCACGTGCACTAGGGCAGACTGTCCACACTTGTGGCCCAGGAGCGCCACTTGTGGCTGAGCTTAGTCGAGATGACGGACACAGATAAGGCACGGTTCCTGAATGTGTCCATCTCCCAGGTTGGCCCTTTTCGGCAACACTGTCGAGGACTTTGCCCAGCAGTTCTCGACAGTGAACCAACAGACGGACCCTGTTTGTTCGCTGAGGGCGTCCCCCTGCAGCGACACAAACTCAACCGGCTACGCCCGAGCCCAGTTCTTGGCCCCGGCGTAGAGAGACCCACAGGAGAGGAACACCCTCCGCTTCTTGGCCGGCCACGAAGACCCCCAGGAGGGCTCCCAAGTGCCCCTGAGAGGGGATGCCAGAGGATCGAGATGTCTGCAGAAACTTCGGAGCTGGTAGCCAGACCACTCCAACCTCAGGTGGAGGGTCGGGAGAAAAATCCTTTGGTCCCCTTTTATTTTTTGTACCCACATTGTCAAAAAAAGAGCAGTTTCCTCTCTCCTCGGGTTACACCACCGGTGCTCATGGTCGCCGCCCCCATGGATACAGGATACCAAGCATCTGCAGCCTGGGCCTCACGAACGCAGTCCCCCGCCTTCACGTGCCCCGCAGGATCACACCAATCCCATTCCCGTCTGGCTGGTGGTGACAAGTCAAGACGATGGCCCCAGAGGCCCTCCTCCTCAGTCGGCGGCACGCCTTGTACCAGGCGCGGAGAAAAAGGTAAGTGCTTTGAGCCGCCTCGGGTCAGAGCACCACTCTCTGATGCGGAATTCCCTGCTCCCCTCGCTGTGAGGCCCCACCCCTAGGAAAGTCGGATGTGATCCTTCCTTTAATGCCCCTTGCCTGGAGTTTGGACACGTAGCTGTTGCTCTCCAACCCGTCACGCTGGTTGGCCAGAACCATCCGACTCTGCTATGCGATTCGATTAGCCAGGCGCCCGACCCGGTCCCGTGGTGTTGTCTCTTAAGGAGCTCCGTATTTTTCAAACCTGCATGTTATTCTTTTGTGAAATGCGAAAGAAGATATTGACATTATTGAATTTCAGTCAACCGCTCACTGATATAGAAAACAAAGATGCAATGAAAGAAAATGGTGATGGAGAATGACAGTCCCAAATGTTCTGCCTTACGTCTACTTTTGTGTTTCAAAGAATGTCAAAGGTTCAGAACAACAGGAGGGTGTAGGTATGATGACAGCATTTTAATTTTATAGATTAGCAAACTCTTAAATCTATAAAATAGACACTAGCTTTTATATAAGCCTGTGATTTGTTATACATCCATTTGTGAATGCAACAGTGTGAAGGCATTTTTTCTATAATTGGCTGTTAAGTATTAAGATTTATACACTGTAGAAAAACTCCAAAGGATTATGTATTTGTAAATGTATATTTTGTATAAATAAAACAATGAGTATCTGAATGTGTTGTGTGTTTAGTGAAGAGTAAATATAAAGACTGATTTATACATTTTGAAGTATTTGGGATTAAAAAAAAAGTTTGTTGATTGTCACCCAAATTAAATTAACATCGATTCAACGTCAGTTAAGCAAACCAATAGATCGATTGTAAATTTAATCTGTGTTGATTCTATGATGTTGTAACATCCAACTGAAATCAACATCATTTCAAAGTCAGGTAAGCAAACCAATTAGATTGAATTTATGTTAGTTTTCAATGCCATGAACAAGGCCCTGGACTTTCTGGCCCCCAAACCTGGCCCGCAACACACCATACCATAACACATCGGCTCATTGATTTCTTTTTCCGGCTTGATTTCAAATTTTTGTTGAAGAAAAAAAATAAATAAAAATTCTATTGACTGCTAGTCATGACAACGTGCCCCACAGTGCAAACATGGTCATAACTTTAAAACATATAAAACCACCGTAAATGTGATGAGTGGATATTTTTAGAGAAAGCACAAGAATTAGCACTTTATAGATCAGACAAATAACATGTGTGGAAACTTTTTTCCCAGCATACAGATGTTAGGTTAAAATATACATGGAAGAACAAGAGAAAGTGTGTATTTAAGGTGCTGTGCCAAGTCAGCATTTCTTCAAAGTTTTTAAAGATCTTAATCAGTTATGTGCACAGACCATAACAGGAGGACATGGGTGGATTTTTTTGGAATGAGTAGTAATTATAAATACTTAAATAATGACTTTTCTTTTTTAGTATTTAACCATTTTCTTGTATATACACAGTATATTCTGTGCATAATTATTTAAATGTTTCCTTCATCACTAATAATAGCATATTCTGTTATTTCTCACAAAAAGCACCATGGTAATACATTTGTTTATTTTCAGACATGGTCTGTGATTACCCTATGTATGACTATGCAAGTCGGTGTATATGTATATATAGAAATATCATAAAATGTTGTTTAAATAGTCAGATGAAGAAAATGACACACAACAGGACACTGCTTAAAATTTCATGTCAATTACTCGCATAACTATGTCTAAATATATAAATATATGTACAAAATAAACATACCTCTTAAAGTGTAGATCTTTGCAGATTAATTGCTCATAGCATTATTCAGCAAGCCGCACTTCAGCTCCCTACAGTGGGAATAAATTATGCAAATGACTATGTACTGTACAGAGCTCATCTTATACTTAATACGTTGTTTTTGGTTGTCAACATTATTGTGATTTGTATGTCAAATAATGAGGTCCAGGTGGAGTTCGGAGTTAATGCGCACAGACACAAATGCATTCTGATGTACAAGTATTTTCAAAATAAAAGTATTCCCAGTTTTTCAAAATAAAAGCCATTGTATTGGCTTTATCTGACAGAGTTTTTTTAATATTCATGCTATAATGGAGTCAACGTGGTCATGTTGAAGCCCTGGGCAGCTGCCTACATTGCCTGTAGGACTGGCCGGTACTTGCGCAGCAACATATCGATACTAGTCAGTTTGCTATCTGGGCTATTAACAGGTGCAAGGCTACAGATGACAAGGAACTATAGTTAAAGGATTAGTTTACCCAAAAATTATTATTCTCTCATAATTTTCTCACCTTTAAGCCATCCCAGATGTGTATGACTCCTCCTTCAGCAGAACCGAAGTGAGGATTTTTATAAGCACATTTTAGCTCTGTTTGGCCATACAATGAAAGCAAATGGGTATCATGAGGAATATTTAGGCAGCATAAAAGTAATCCACACAACTCCAGTTGATCAATGAATAGGTTTGTGTAAGATCGATAAATCGATAATTAAAACTTTAAATCATTGCTTCCGGCTGCTCTAGTGTGACATTTGTTCCACTTTTTTATACAAAGCGTGCGCTTCCGACTATTGCGCTTACGTCAAGTGATGCGTTGACTGCTGGAAGGAAGCGATTTTTTTTAAGTTAATAACATTTCAATTATCTATTTATTTTTAACATAAACTGATCGATTTGCTTCAGAAGACATTAATTGATTGACTGGAGTCATGTGGATTACTTTTATGCTGCCTAAATATGCCTTTTGGACTGTCAAACAGCCGGCAGTCTAATGGCACCCATTCACTTTCATTGTATGGACAAACAGAGCTGAAATGTGCTTATAAAAATAATGGTTCTGCAGAAGAGGGAAAGTCATACACACCTGGGATGGCTTAAAGGTGAGAAAATCATGAGAGAATGACCATTTTTGGGTGAACTAATCCTTTAACATTTATTTATTCCTAGATTTGTGTGTTTGGTGTACTTTAACTGTAAAAATACAAACCCAAACATTGTTTAATGCTTGACAGAGAATTTCTTTGTAGTCATGCACGTATTAAATTCAAGGCCCTGATGCTGGCATACAGAACAATCACTGGGTCAGCTCCAGCATACCTAAAAACATTTATGCAGAGCTACACTCCCACCAGAAGCCTGCGGTCGGCAAATGAGCGGTGCCTTGTTGTACCAAAACAAAGAGGCACCAAAACACTTTTCCGGACTTTCAGCTTTATCATATCACATTGGTGGAATGACCTCCCCAACTCAATCCGTGAAGCTGACTCACTCTCTATATTCAAGAAACGCTAAAAACACATCTTTTCCAAGAGTATTTAACCAGCCGCTAAAAAAAAAAAAAAAAAAAAAAAAAAAAAAATCTAAATGTATTAACAATTCTTGTTGCACTTAAATCGGTTGTGTATACTATTGTGATGATACTGAAACTTTGTAGTATGGCACTTTTCGTACCACTGTCTCCTTAAGATGATTCGCTTATGTTCTTCCTCTTTTGTAAGTCGCTTTGGATAAAAGCGTCTGCCAAATGAATAAATGTAATGTAATGTAAATGTCATGCTTCTAGTGATTTGTCACCTTTTCCAGATTAAAGAGCCATTTCAAATGAATGTACGATAAAAATTGCTTATACAGATCTGAAGATACTGTATAAATAATTCTAGCAGTTTCTTTAGGTCAGGGTTTTTCAAAGTCTTAGACAGTGAGTGTTTGCACAAGCGTGAATGAGATTTAGGGCTTCGCTAAATATGTTGGAATGCAGCCAATAGACTTCAGAAGACAAAAAAAAGTTTTATTTACCATTTTTATGTTTTTTTCTTGTTTTTTGTTTTTTTGGAGTTCGACTGTTCCAGGGCCCATTCACATTTATTGTATGGAAAAAAGATGTCTGAACATTCTTAAAACTTTCTCCTTTTTTGTTATACAGGAGTTTTACTGTTTGTATCAATCCACTTCAGTTCATGACATTCTAAACCAGATGCAATATAGAACTGATATTAGAGAATATTTTCATAAAATGTGCAATGTCATGGCCTTTTTCTTATATTCACTTAAAATTATCTTTTTTGGATAGGAATATGTGATTGTAAAGTTCACAATAATCATTGATTATTAAATATATATATTAGATAAAATAATTATGAACAGGGAATTATGTAATAATCACGAAAGGCGTACTAAAAAGGTATTTAACGTACAATACTTCAACCCACCAGGCTGAGCCCATCAGCTCATCTCAGAGGCCACACAATGCACTGTATTTCCGGAAGTTCTCTCGACAGGGTCTCTATTTGGGCAGCAAACTCTGTTTGAAGCTAAAACCTCAGGACTTGGGGCGTACAGCATGAATAATTGATGCAATCCAATAATTAAGGTTAAAATGACTCTGTTTTGGGTGAGAAAGGGACTAACGGCACACCACTTCAAAAAACCGACACCTTCCACTGTCAGCACTCGAAACGGACTGCAATTGGTTAGATGTTTGTTGAGAGCGGCAGAGTGCCACTCCATGTTTTCATCTTTTTCTCTTTCATCTGAGGAGCAGATGGCGGAAGAGTTAGATGCTTTGAAAATTGAAGATCGCAAGCCAGTATGAGGTTGCACTTGGGGAAACGATTTGGACTTGAAAGTTTGTGGAGAGTTGGAGAGTGCAACGACTGGATGAATCAAAGCATTATGTTTGTGTTAATTTGCTCTTTAGCTGAGGAGAACGTTCAGAGAGCAGCCAGAATGCGACAGGAAAATAGTCTAATCCATTAAGTCAGAGTCCTGATAGAGCGTAGAGGAGGAAAGAGGTATTCCACAAGATGGTTCTGTGACAGAAGTTCTACGTAGTCAGAATGAACGGTACATGAGCAGTTCAGAAGACTACAAAAACATCCCAAATCCAAAGTTTTGACCAGCTCTTTACAGAGTTTCCACTCTAAATGCACTATTAACAATAAAGTTGATCCAGTACAACATTTGGCTTCAGTATATTTTGATTTAATGTGGGAATTTTTTATTTTTTTTTATTCAGATTTTTGACAATCCACTATTTAAAAATCTGGTTAGCTGGTCTTAGCTGGTTATAATAATGACCACATTTATATTTGTGGAGGAGCTGTTCCTTTCCTAGTTGGGCATTGATTCTAAACCCCTAAGACCAGCCTGACCAGTGGAAACCAGCTTGGTGGCCAGCAAAGACCTGCAAACCAGAGCAGCTTAACTGGTATTAACCCCATGCTGGTTCAATACTGATTAGTGCTAATTTGGTCATGGTTTATCTAGTGGAACAAAATAGCCAAGCGGTTACCCAGCAAAATTTAGCTGGGAAAGATGAACGACAAGCATGGTCTTTCCTTTGAAGCTGGTTGACCAATGGCATATAGTCTTGTTGGCTAAGCTAGTCAATGTGAAATAAAATGGATCCTTTTTAATATCTTAATTCTGATTCCTGGTCATAATGAGGTTGATACGTCAGTGCACATTATTCCAATGAAAAAAAATATGTTTGTTTTTGTAATCTTTCATCAAAATGGCTATCCGTTTGGACTGACTTCACCTGGGCATGAAAAAGTGCTAACTAATAGCTAATCGCTAATATCAGATACAGTATTTAGGCATTGTTTCAGACTACTGTTGTAATAGTAATAAATGCTTATAGATAACACAGTAATTTATTGCTTCTGAAAGTTAATGTAAAGCTGCTTACGGCAAAAAAATTACAAATTAAATGCATTACCATTGTGATATTGGGATTATGTTCTTCTCAGCAGGGGCAACTTTAGATTTATTATGGTTTGATGTGTAACTGTATTGGGCACCATTCTTGTAAGGACTTTGTTATGGCCAGTTAAAGACCTTTCCATTTGTGTGAGTTTTTGCTGGAGATTGTCCTAATAGTAGCCTGTTTTGTGGGTCCATCTCTGACTCAGATGGAGCTTGTTAGCACTCTGTTGACAGCATTGTTTCTCCTCTTCACTGCTATGACATCTGTCTTCTTCTTGCAGATGGCATCAGTACCAACTCTGGCTCTCTCAGTGTGGACAACAATGGACATGCCCTTTATGCAGCAACTCCTTCCCTCTCAGTCCAAAAGGAGCTTTTGTAAATGTAATACCCAAATATGTTCAGCATTGATACAAACAAACAAACAAACAAAGCTCAAATGCAAAGGCTAACATACGTCAAACTTTTTAAAATAGTACAGCAACCCAGCATTGTTCATTTAAACAAGACATTTATGGGTGTGTGTATCTGAGTGAATAAGAAATCTGGACTGGTCCCTGAAATGCTGTAAATTCAAACCCCACAACAGTTCATGCATTATATATCATCCGTGCATTCTTAATTGGAACACTTAATCTCAAGGTTACTACAAGATGACTGAACCTGCGTTATCACAGAAAGATCACTCTGTTAATTTGGTGAAAAGAACATGAAAATTATGCCACTGAAATTGGTGTTGTTTCTGAAATTCGAACCACTGCCCCAGTGGCCGAAGCTGGAGGTGTAGTTGACCAGTTTTGGGGTGAAATGTCCACAGGGTGGCGCCAAAAGCGAGTTGTAGTTTTAGTGGGACTAAACAGGAATGCATATTTTATTATTTCTACACCCCAAGCTCCAACCATAAATCTAACCATCAGTGGAGTAAAAAGTTTATTTTAGAGCAAAAATGCAACCTCCAAATCATGCTCAACTTTATGTAAATGAATTTACTTCCTTGTTCCCACAAGGCTCAAACCCATGTCTTGGAGTGAACGCAATTACTTCCTGGTTTCCATGGGATCCCTGTGTCTAGGAGATTGCAGAGCCACAGGGAAAGATTAATGTGTTTCAATTGATGCTTTAAATGCAGAGTACATGAACATTTGTAAGCAGCATGCCAATTTCCTGTGTGATCATGTTGGGTATCCAGTATTAAGTGGATAAAAGTATCTGCAAAATGAAAAATTAGAATCTAAACAAACAGTGAACTTATAATAGAAAAGTTGACATTCAGCTTCAAAATATTACACACAGTGTAGTCCAGTTTCAACTATATCCAAGACCCTGGTCTCTAGATATCAGTGTCGGCATCAGCCATTTGAAAACCCATATTGGATGACCACTAGTCTAAACAACAGGAAGCCCATTCAGTAATGTGTGTAGCCACCATGTTAGAAAACACACACACACTGACACTGACAATGCTGCACTCCATATTTTGGAGTGCAGCAGTCTAATTGAAGCCCAGCGGTGTGTCCGTCAAGCTTCCAAAGATGCTCGGAACTACTCAGTAATGAGCAGCAGCGAGTTCGAGCGGGTCAGGCAGTAACTGTGGTCAGTTCACCTCTGTGTTCTGTCAGATTTGTAGATCTGTGTGAACTGGGCTGGATCAGATGAGATCTGTGCTGCTTTGACTCATCCCAGGCCCATTAAGAACCTCCAGACTGAACTGTCTACAGCACAGGAGCTGTGAACAACACTAGAGTAAAGAATCACCACGGGTCAACACCTCTGGCTACTGGGTCAGGATGTAGAACACAGACTGTCATATGTTCTTAGTTGACCATGATACATGAATATTTTATCAGCCAATCATATTTTAGGTTTAATGTTGGGTACGCATTTGTACACTAGTTTTATCAACCCATCATTTCCCTCTAATTTTAGGGGCTGGTTATAGTTAGGGTTAGTGAATATATGGGGCAGGGGTTGGGGTAGGACTATGTTTCTCTGACAGGAATTTTGTTCCAGGACCAACAAAAAATGCTGATACAGGAAAATGTCCTACTTGGTAAAATCACAGTATCCATCCACACATGCATCCTAATCCAATCCATCCATCTATCCTTCCTAATTCTATCTATCCTAATCAAATCCATATATCGACCCATTTAAATCTAATCCAACCTTCCACCCATCCAAAACGTCATACTAATGCCGGGAAATGTATCATCATTTTGTGCCTGCTGCTTCTGGAGACATTTACCCATGTCCAGGTCCAAATGAGTTCCCCAGGGAAGTGTACTAGGTCCTCTTTTGTTTTTGTTATATATAAATGATTTGCTAGCTGCTTGTGATTGTAACTTGTTATTGTTATTGTAACTATTGTTTTCAGTTAAGTATGGCCATGGAAGTTCTAGGCCAGGACCAAATTTCTTGCTAGAAATGCTGGATTTCTGGATAGAGAATATTTAAGATTACTAGCATCATGTTTAGTGCAATGTCATTTTGATTATGCTTGTTATTCATGGATGTCTGATTTGTCTTGGATGTGCATGTGGATGGGAAGGTTGCAAGCATCTCAAAATAAATAAGTTAGATTAGTTTTAGGGATACAGCATTTCACTTGAGTGGATGAAACCCATTTTCAACATCTGTTGAAAAGTTGGTTGCCAGTTGAATGTAGAGCAGTTCACCTTAAACTTAATATAGTACATAGAATAATCAACAAAAAGGTCTAGTTTATTTTAGTAATTATTTTTCAAGGGTTAGTGAAAAACACTGTTTCAATACCAGGCAGAATATTATGGATCTTACATTATGTTGCTATAATACCATGTATGGAACCATGAATTCTTTTGAATACTCAGGAGCACATAACAAATATGGTTGGTTTTAGTCTGAAAGTTAAGACTTTTTTAGATACATTGTCTAATTTATTAATTGTATGTTAAAATAATGTGTATATGTATAATTGTGATATTTTATTGTATTTAAATTTAAAAGGATTTTTATGATACAGTACATGTGGACATAGTATGTAAAGGTTAGTACTATCAATGCCAGTGTACCTGTTGACAGGAATGTCATCTATGTTATGTAATATCAAGAACCACAATGGACATTCATTTTTTACTTTATTGTGTGATTGTTGACAAATGAGTTGGGATTCAGTAACTTTTTATTGTCAAATAAAACCAAACCAACCCTTAACCATGCCATCCATCCAATCAAATCCATACATCTACCCTTTCTAATCCATCCATCCATCCATCCTAAATCAATTAATCCATTCTAATCTAATTCAGCAATCCATCCTAATCCAATCCATCCATACATACATCCATCTATCTATGCATTCATCTATCAGTCCTAATACATCCATCCAATCAAATCCATCCATCTACCCTTCCTAATCTAATCCATCCATCCATGCAAATTCAATGCATCCATTCTAATCTAATTCAGCCATCCATCCATCTCAAATCCATTACCATCACTGTATCATGGTACTGCCACAATACTTTTTGTATAGGTGGTGCCACATAAAAATAATAAAAAAAGTGATTTGTGCTTGCCTACTGACACTAGGGTTTTTGTGTAGTTTGCCAGGGTGTCACTATGTGGTTGCTAGGATGTTCGGACTAGTTGCTACTTTAGATGGTTGCCATTATAGGTGGTTGCCTACTGGCCCAAGTAAAAAAAAAAAGAAAAAAATCCCACCGTAAAGTCTTAAAATCTATGATATTCTGGTCTCTAGATATGGCTCAGGTCCCTCCTTAAATGTAAGTCTGTGTTATTTGTGTGCATGTTTTCCATTGTCCGCAAGTCTGTTTGCATAGAAGAGTAATGGACCACTTTTCCTCAACAAGCATTTTTCATGTCTTTAGCACAAATGGTGTGTGGCAAAGTTTAATACTAAGGGTCCAGGGTTTGTTCAAATCCATAACCCTTAAAATGAGCAATAATAAATGTAATGCTGACCTTAGCAAACACCACTAATGAAACATTTCAATAATAAGTTCATTACAATAATGATGTCTCATTAAAGGGATAGTTCACCCGAAAATGAATATCTCTCATCATTTACTCACTCTCATGTCCTCCCAGACAGGTATGACTTTCTTTTTTGACTGAAAAGCACATGAAAAAGCATAAAAGTAATCTATATGACTCCAGTGATTAAATCCATATCTGTGTGGGTGTTAAACAGATCAATATTTAAATCAATCTCCACTTTCGCTTTAACATTCTTCTTTGTTTTTTGCAATTGGCATTCTTCATACTATCGCATAGGGAGGAGAATTTTATAGTAAAAAAGGGCTTTAATATTGATCTGTTTCTCTCCCGCACCACTTCTCATATGGCTTCTGAAGACATGGATTAAAACTCTGGAGTCATATGGATTACTTTTATGCTGTCTTTATATGCTTTATGGACCTTCAATGTTCATTTACTTGCATTGTATGGACCTACAGAGCTGAGATCTTCTAAATATCTTTGTTTGTGTTCTGCAGAAGAAAGAAAGTCATACACATCTGGGATGACATGAGGGTGAGTTAATGATGAGACACTTTTCATTTTTGGGTGAACTTTTCCTGTAGGGCAGAATATTATTCTCAGATGTTGGTTCTTCATGCTGTGTGTGAGGAATTAGTCAAACATATTAAACATTTTTCAGCACCAGAATTTCTGTATTTGCAAAGTTCCAGCA
Organism: Moxostoma hubbsi; assembly: GCA_032164185.1. Taxonomy (NCBI): domain Eukaryota; kingdom Metazoa; phylum Chordata; class Actinopteri; order Cypriniformes; family Catostomidae; genus Moxostoma; species Moxostoma hubbsi. Next base: position 4,066,027 of record JAVLUX010000003.1, on the reverse strand, counting down.
AATGAAGTGTAACTGAAAATGCATTTAATTAAGAGCTGAGTTTGTGTTATCTATTGAGATGATATACTATGTATGAGAATGGAATATTATTTAAATAAAAAGTAATTACAGTGGATAGTGATATTTAATGAAAAAAGTAAATGAATATTATCGTTTTCGACTCTCTTTCATAGAATAAATAAAATATAGGGTCAAAGTCTCTTTTTTGTTAGTGAGAGAGAAGCAATTATATTATTTCCAACTATTGTAATGCTGCTTTAGTAAATAATGAATGTGTGTCGACCAATCATGGCTTAGACTGTATGAAAGTGTAAAATACTGGAGAGGGTGACAACTAGACTAGAACCTGTGTGTGTAGTTTTGATTTTGTCTTTGAATTGTTTATTGGCTTTAACTCTACTTGGAAACAATTTCATTTTATATTGACAAATTAATCTTAGGTTAATTGCTTCGCAGATCACTATGGCATTATCCAACAAGTTTATTGCATTTTGCAGTTTTTGACTTTTAAGTATAAATAGATCCACCAACAGGTATGTGTCACCATGGTAACACATGATTGATATTACATAGCAGCTAAAGGCTCTGCCCACATGGCCTTGACTTTTGTCCCTAAAATAGACACTCTTATGTATACAATGACACAACATTTTCTCCCAAAGTTTATCACCCGTGTGTTCAGTAAACGTTATGACACATCTTAAGAGTTCATAACAGGAAATATGGTTCTCATAATTTAGGACACAGGTTATGTATACTAATAAAATATAAGGACAATCAACCAAAAGTGTTGGGGAAGTGACTGAACTGAGCTGTAGCTTGTCACGCTACAAGCTACTCACAACGAAAGTTCAACTAGATCACTTAAAAAAAAAAAAAAAGTTAGCTACACAACAAGATACAAACAAAATTAAATACATTGAACGTATTTAAGGGAGAAATATTTTATGAAATATTGCCTGGCACAAAACAATACGGATCTCAATAGCATACCTGATATATGAATAAATCTCTCTAAAAACAACCAATACAACTAGAAAGCACCATACAATTATTTAACTCAATAGATGTATAACTGCACAGGGACTCAAAAGAAACCGTCAATATGACAAAAACTGGAATTGATTGGATAAAGAAGCTTGTTACTGGAAAAGCTGCACTGTTTTGTGTACATCGCTTTGGCTAAATGCATTTCTTACAACACAATTAAACATTTTTATCAAAATAATTGCTTAGCTCTCAAATTTGTGTACAAAAACAACTTAAAATATTCACAATGAAACTAGTATACATCCTGATCAAATATATTCACACCAGAGCTGTGTCGAGTCAGGGGAAAATGATGTGAGACAACACATTTCACAACTTTTTCCCCTGATGCATTCACTGTTTATTGATTTCATTTGCATTTCAGGGGTGAGAGAGTATATCACAAGTGTTTTATTCAAGCACGTCTCTATTTGGGGCAGTGAAGACAGGTTTGTAGTGTTTTCCAGTAAAAATGTCTACACATCCTTGAAACAAGATCCATTTTCTTGAACAACAGAATTACATGAGATATGTTCTCTTTTATTCTCAGAAAAATCTGACCAATTTTTTTGTTGTTGTTTATACTTAAAACAAACTGGAAAAAAAATGCATGAATGTATCTTGTTTCAAGGATGTTTAGATATTTATTGATGGGAAACAAGGCAAAAATACTGATTAAAGTATTGTTTAAAGCTACGCTAGGCTAGCTACAGCAGAACAAATCTTACCTATATTTGCCACAAGCTTTAATACTCTAAAAAGTTGTTTATGTTTAATTGATGTTGTCATATTGCATCTTCGGGCTCTGCGTCCCATGCGATACTACCGTACGATGAACTTCAAGGTAAAGGTAAAAATACAAAACAGCATCCAGGACTGCATCTTTATGCAAAACTCCGTTTTTACAGAGCATTTTAAAATAGGTAAAAAACGCTGTAATCTTTACTGGCATGAGAATGCAAAGTCTGTATATCTGGCGGATGTTGAGCACGTGTGAAACGAATAGCCAAGCAGCCTCATTTTAATGATGCACTTTATGCTCTGTGAGAGTAATTTTAAAAAATGCCGCTAAATTTACATCCTTGTCATTTGTGAATATTGAGTGGAGCTGTGTGGTAACTGCCAAACCAATCAACTTCCTATTGGTCAACGTGGCGAATTCACCTGTCAAAGTTGGCCAAAATTGGACTCCATGCAAAATCAGCGAGGGGAAAGTGCATTGAAATTGACAATCGTGCAGATTCCCACTGAGATGACTGTATTTGCATCTGTGGAATTTTGACGTGTGAAAGTAAATGTGACCGTGCCTGAACTATATATATATAGTTTTATTATCTTCCCTGAGTTCCACTGATAAGGTTAGTAAAGTTTTTTTGCACCAAAACATTCATAATTTAGTCATATTTGATCATTTTTAAGTTCTAAACCTCTGTCTGAAAGGCTCGGTTTTGGCCTAAGTGCCTTAAAATTTGAATGAAAACGCCCACTTTTCTGATTGGCTAACATCGTGCAGCCCCTCAAATACAGCCATATTTGAAAATCAATTGGAAGAGAAAGAGAAAGCTCCACAACATTATAAAGCTACATTTCAGTATTTACACACAATGCACATCCAACACATTGCATCCGAATATATAATACTGCTCATAACAAGCACAACTGTTAACATTCACAGCCTGTCTACACCGGACACGAGAGACGCGTTACGTCAAAAGCAATGGAACCCATTATAAACATATGATGCTCTCTACACTGGAAGCATATCTATCAAACTATCAAACATTCATGACATTTGAAATATTCACGAATGGAACGGTTTTGCTATTTTTCTGCCCCCAACAGTTTCTTTGCAATGCTTGAATCATTTTATGAATGTTCACAAGAAATCCACGCTGATATGAGCCAAAAAAAACATACAGTCCACGCTGAAATATGCTGAAGACACATCCACATGACGCACATACATAGTCCAAAGCATGGTGTGAACTAGACGCACAAACATCCAGTTTACAGTATCATTCTGCACTGAAAACCACACCACCGGAAACGCATCAAGATGGTCAAAGATGTCCATCTAGTGCATGTTTACATACACCAACAATTAAAAATAGCACAGATGGGCATGAGAAAGTGTCCATGATGCATTTGTGCTCAAAACAACAAGAGGCAAAGCTGAATGAAACCGAGTGGCTTCTCCTTTTCAGAGTTGTAACTTGACACAGCATCTTTAAAAGCGCCCAAGACACTTGATAGTGGTCAAACATGTCTGCCTAGTGTATGTTATTTACAAAAACAATTCAAAATAGTCCAGATGGGTCACCTTTGGTCTTCACGAATAGTTAGGCCACACTAGGCCTTGTTTGTCCTGTTCTCTCAGTTTATGAACTGAAGCACCAGTAGGCGGGGTCAAGGGTGCGATGATGTAAAAGTAGGCATTGGATTTTTTTCGCTGTAGAGGCTGTCATGAATTAATGGGCCCCATAATGACATAGGGAAGTCACGGCAGTAGAGAAGGAGGCATTTGGCAGCTTGGTTTCAGTGAATGCTTTTATTGCATTGGGGATTAAGTTTTGAGTTCTGAAATTTAGAGTTTGTTTTTATAGTTGAATGACCTCTTATATGTTAAAATATCAAGAAAATTTTGATTCCTCATGACATGATCCCTGTAAGTACCATTCAACTTTCAAAAGCCAGTCTATCTCTATTGTTATACCACACACGCTCACACTTGTTTTTTTGTTGTTGTTGTTTTTTTGTGTTTTTTTTTTTTGTCTGTTCTGACCATTACAATACCTGTCACAGTTTATGTTCCTTCGCATCTATACAAATTTACCTCCTTCGTGATTTTTTCAATATAGAACACAAGGCAAGGCCTTTAGGAATTGAAAATATAATGAGCCAAGAAAATGTGTGGCCATTAAAAACATGCGTTAATTGCCATGGGACAATTCTGTAAACAGTGGCACATTTCTACGCTTTTTTAATAATAAAAAAAAAAACATATACTTAATGTAGCATGTTAAGATCATTAAGGCCATTTCACACCAAATGTGATGTGGAAAAATGAAAAGAATTCACAAAAAATGGCCCCTTCACCCCAAAAGTGATTCACACATTTAAATTAGATTGACAGTCAATTTTACTCCGGTACAGTAGGTGGTGCGACCTTTCAACTGGTCCATCCTCCAGCTTTGAAATGGGGTAAGACTGAAATCGCAAAAACGGTTGGTCAAGATTACGATCAAAGAACATATTTCAAATCAGCAATACAATTTGATAATATTGGACTCATAAATTGTGCTATTTTAGCTCATAATATGCTAAAACACGCAACTTCCGTGGCTTGTATAGCTAATGCGCATGCACGTTAGGGAGTTGATTGACATGCGATGTCTGTATCTAAAAGGCGATAGGCTCTTTTAACTGTAAGGCGGGACTTCCTTTCTGCATCCATTGACCGTTGGACGCTCCCATTCATTTAAATAGAAATGACCCATCTCTGCTAAATAATCTACAAAAATAACCATAGAATCACATGGAAATGGGAAGACAAGCAATTGAGTTACCAAGTAAACCAATTGTAATAAGGAAGGTCAGAGAAAACAGATTTCTCTTCAAGCTGCAGCTATGATGAATTTCTCTCGAAAATAAATTATTCGAGACATTTTCACAAACTATTTCAATTCTGTTGCTGGACAAGTTGACTGGCAGTATGAACAGGTATACGGTAGTTGTCAGTTAGAACAATACTGATGACAAGTTATTGTCATGTACATCTATTTGTGTTGCTAATTTTTTATAAATCTCAATGTGTGCACTTTCAAGGGCCATTTTATGTTGTATGCAACATTCACATTTGAGGCCACTAGACAGGTGTATTAAGATTCACCCTGACATGCGTCACTCCCTTTTAACTTACACAAAGTTTTATTTGCAAAGGTTACAACATCTGTGGACTTCACCTCTGCCTTTATGAAGCTCTTGAGGTCAGCTTGATTCATCAGTGATTCTGTCATGTGTTTTGTTCTGGATAAATTTATTGGCTCTTTGATTATACAATTGTATGATTCACTGACTGGAGCACATTGATGGTGTGAAATTCACTTTGCAAAGTGAACAATACTTGCTGAACTCCATTTGTTTCTCTTACACAGTCTCTCTCTCAAGGTCTTGGCATCATCTTTTTTAACTGCTGTTGTAAAACTCATCAGCTGAAACACACACACTCTTCTGCACTCGGCCATAGCTCATTATTAACTGACTGTCACACTTGGATCCTATTCATTCTGAACTGCTGTATATGTCAACACACACACACACACACACACACACACACACACACACACACACACACACGGTTTGATTACAGAACATCGGTCAGCCACGTGGGTGTCTCCTGTGTTGTGTAACACACACCGTCTCACCTGTAGCCATAGTAATGGCACAGAGCTCATTTACGTGGTTTATTGTTTAGGGAATGAAGAGAGAGAAAGAGAGAGAGACACATACATTAAAGCGATCATATACAGCTGCCTGTCTGTATCAGGTTATACTTGTTTGTTCCTGTCTTTAGGTAAATTGCAGGTGTTGGATCATATTGGAAACAGACTATGAGGACTTGATCTACAGGTGAGTGTTCAACTATACTCTTTTGGCTCTGAGGACTTCTAGAAAGAAAGAAAAACTATAGTTTAACTAGTAACGTCCAACAGTGGATATACATGCATCACATTGTTTTCTGAACCTTTTGGACTGATTTTTTTTTACTTTCAAAAAATTTAATTGTACGCTTCCTAAAATATGCTTAATTTGGGCAAAATTCAGCTTGATTGGAAACACCGCACATTGATTATTCTTTGTTTTCTTTAAAAATCATGTCTCATATTATATCTCAAGTATACTCTTAACTGACACTGTTGTCTCCATGTTATCCAAATACACTCACTTTCGTTAAAATTGAGTACATGTGTAAAAAAATAGAAGCATACAAACATAAAAGTGCTGGTGGACAAAAGTTTGGAATAATGTACAGATTTTGCTCTTATGGAAAGGAATTGGTACTTTTATTCACCAAAGGGGCATTCAACTGATCACAATGTATAGTCAGGACATTAATAATGTGAAAAAAAATACTATTACAATTTGAACATAATGTTCAGAACTTCTTCCCATAAGGCCTGCACCCCTGAGTCTTCTCTTTACTGTTGTACATGAAACTGGTGTTGAGCGGGTAGAATTCAATGAAGCTGTCAGCGGAGGACATGTGATGCGTCTATTTCTCAAACTAGAGACTCTGATGTACTTCTCCTCTTGTTTAGTTGTACATCTGGTCTTCCACATCTCTTTCTGTCCTTGTTAGAGACAGTTGTGCTTTGTCTTTGAAGACTGTAGTTACACCTTTCTATGAAATCTTCAGTTTTTTGGCAATTTCAAGCATTGTACAGCCTGCATTCCTCAAAACAATGATTGACTGATGAGTTTCTAGAGAAAGCGGTTTCTTTTTAGCCATTTTTGACCTAATATTGACCTTAAGACATGCCAGTCTATTGCATACTGTGGCAACTCAAAAACAAACACAAAGACAACGTTAAGCTTCATTTAATGAACTAAATAACTTTCAACTGTGTTTGATATAATATCAAGTGATTTTCTAGTATCAAATGATCAATTTCACATGATTACTCAAGGATAAGGTGTTGGAGTGATGCTGCTGTCTAGATTTGATCAAAAATGACTTTACATCAGTAATGTCCGGACTATACTTTGTGATCAGTTGAATGCCACTTTTGTGAATTAAAGTACCAATTTCCTTCCGAAACAGCAAAATCTGTACATTATTCCAATCTTTTGGCCACCAGTGTATATTGACAAATAAGAAAATTAAAGTTAAATGGAAATGTACAAAATGTCAAAAAATGTACGTGTGCTATCTGGGTTGATATTTTTAATATTAAAGTGTATTATGTCTGGAATGAGCAGACAAGTATTGTAAAATATGATTGTAAATACACAGTATAATGGCAAAATTGTTGTTTGTGATGTAAATGAAGGACAGTCATAATGACAGTCATAATTTGTGATTGAAATTGATAAATAATTATCACACGATTAATATAAAGTAAAAAAATACAAATATATTAATAAAAGGCATGTCAAGAGTTGCAAAAATAAATAATGAAGGCATGGCAAAAAGTTTCCAAGGACGTTTATATAATAAAAAGTAGCTGAAATCTGAACAAAATTGGCAGTGGAAGTAAAAAAACAAACAAACATGTTTTTGTATTTTATATTCTTGTTTAGTAACTAAATGATTTCTGATCGAAGAGTCCGAATATAAACTGACCAACTATCAGTTTAACCCAAGAGTATTTCAAGCATCTGCTTTGATGAATGTTTGCTTGCTTTGCATATGGCATTATATACATAGAAATATGCAAAAATATGAAAAGCATTTATTCCAACACAGGAGATGAAAGTGCATAATGTCACAGTGTTTAATCCTGTAAGTTTATTTCTGTACCGGCTACAAAAACAAGCTATTTGCACTATTGCTGCCTTGAGAATAAGTAGATCACAGTTCAGTGAACCTTTTGTGACATAACTGGGAATTGTGTGACACTATATGATGTATCGGCACCTATCATTAAACAGCCTAGTACAGGCTATTCATTTAAATGTTAACAGTAAAATAATTACAAAATAAAAAACTACTGCACTTAAACATTAAACCAATGTTATGGTGAACAAATTGTACAATTACAAATATCTTAATACAGTTATATAGTTGACCCTTGCCTAGGTGTTTGCAAGTGCTGTTTTATTGTGCTCAAGGGCTTAGATTCTAGGGGAGATGGGGGAAGTTAACCCCCCAATAATCAAAATGAGCATTCACACTGATTAAGAAAATGATTTTTGTGGTTTAGTTTCACTTTGGTTAGTGCTGTTTAGATATTAACTTTAGTGGGTGAGACTTTGTGACTATAGCAGTTATGTTTTATCTACAGTAATAAACAGTGCAGTAAATGTAAGTCCAGTCCACCTGATGCAACACAGGAGTCAAGCGGAACCAGTGCTGTAACCAGCATAGACATCGAGGGGGATAGGACACCTGTGTTAACTTGAGGGGAACTGACTTCATACATCCTCTAAACGTTGTGGGACACGCTCTATCATCATTTGTTTGCAGATTTCACTTTGAGATTTTATAATCTTAAAAACACAATGACATTCACATTCAAATGGCTGATTGTTTACTGTTGCATTAGCAACACAGAGCAGCAAAATGTATTATCCTGAAGCCTGATGATTAAAAAATATTAAAATATTTTATGTGACAAGCTACTTTGTGGCAAACAAATGGATTTAGCAATCAAGCTGAAACACTTTTTATGATTTCATACTAGTGCTAGGGAAAGTACTTTGAAGAGAAAAACGATGTTACTTCACTGAAAAATACAGTTTAATTTTATGATGAAATGATGATAATGATTATAATGATGAAAAAAAATAATTGACTGCATACAAATGAAACAATTCAAATATTACAAACTGTTAGATCAATAGTGTGTAATGCAACTAAAGTATATATATTTATAAAGTAACACTGTCCAACAGCAACACCAGAAGATAAATGTCTGCGGGTCTGTAGGAGCATAACTCTTAACTCTACAATTACAATCTGTCCATCATAAAAATGAGCATATCAGTTTTGCTGATAGTAATAAACTACATACATATACAATATATATATACAGTATATATATATATATATATATATATATATATATATATATATATATATATATATATATATATATATATATATATAAACACTGAAATGATTATTTACATGAGCTTTCCAAACAAACCGATTTGTTATAATGGCTAGGACTTTCCAAAGAAACTCGAGAGAGTGGACATTTTAGGCAAGTATATTTGCCTATTGGCTTAGATTGTTTGGCTATAAAGCATAGTACACAAAACAATATGGCAGTGATTTGTCACACCACAATGTTAATCCTGGGGAAAAATGCTTGTTGTATGGAAAGCTACACTGTTTTGAAAATAGATGAGCTACCTTCATGGCACGCTACTGAAAAATGTAGTTATTACTCTAAATTACTCCTCAACACTCTTTCATACAGACAGAAATGTATCTCACTGTCTAGAGACAGGAGAGAGTAGATCACTTTAAGTTAAGTTACAGTTGTAAAGAGTGTCATGTAATCTCTTTATTATAAAATACCTTTTTAGGAAGGATTACCTGCTTACAAACCTGTAAACAAGGTCGAAACATAATCTACACAATAATGTGAACACATGTCACTCAAAAAAAAAGGAAAAAGAAAAATAATTTTTTTTGCTGCTTGCTCAATTTACTTAATGAACTAAAGCGAAAACATTCTAGAACATTTCAACATTCAACTAGATTTCATTTTGTTCTGTCTATTAAAATTTGTAAAATTGAGTTGGGACTACATTAATATTTTTTGTGGTGTTAATGTAACATTAATGAAACTTGGTGGGAGATTTCCATTTCCCAGCATGCTTTGGAAGGGACTCGATAGGGAGAATAAATGTTAAAATAAATCACAGTATCATTTGATGTGTTTTTGCACAAGATGAAGTGTTTAATATTTTGTTTTGTTTATATTTAGGCTACATGCACATTAATCCAGATACATTTAAAATCGGTGTTTTCGAAATGTACTCTGTCCACACTACCATTTTCAAGCTTTTACCAAAAGCTGCTCATCCACACTAAAAACAAATGAAAACTCCTACATCCCCTTACTGTGCATGCAAAAAATGTATGGTCTGAAATGTAACTGTCCTTGTGTATCACAGCCAGACAGCAATGCGGGGAAATGTAAATGATGCAGAAATGTAATGTGAAGGTTGTACAGTAACATTTATCTTTAAAAATGCAATCAAGTTGAATATCAGGCACAACAATGCTGCTACAACATGGGCTGCCATCTTGATTGTTTTGGATTGAATGGATCACATGACTGTGTCACATGGCAACAAACACATTTTCAGAATCGTTTTCTGTGGGGAATCATTTCCCCTGTCCACACTACAACATGAAGTCCGAATTTTCAAGTGCAACCACTTGGGAGAGCGTTTTCAAAAAGCTCAGTTTTCACTGTAAAAAAAAGCTGTCTCAGTGTGGACGGAAGGCCTAAATGTAGATAAAATATGTAGACAAAAACATATTAGTGTGGACGTGGACTTTTTGAGGGTTACCATTATGGTGAAGAGTGGAGCTTAAGCTAACGATGAGGACAGGTAGATATCACACATGAAATTGATTGCTCACTTTGTTGAGTAAACGCTGTGCTAACCACAGCAAAGTAACTAAACTACACCCTCTAGTGTTTCCAACCAGCATGTATTTAGCATGCTTACACTAACTTTCACTAGTTAGTACATAAAGAATTATAAGAGATTTATTTATATGTTGACACATATAAATGTGTTTGGTTTACTTAATTAAACCAGGTTCTTTCTACACAAAGTATTTTTGTTGAGATTACATAGCAATTTTAAGTTACAAAAGCTCATTTCAAACATATGAAACCACTGTCCACGTTTGAATCAATTTCAGCCAAAGAGCTGTATTTTGAGTGCAGATGCGAATGCTTGGCCACCATATTGCTAATGTGCAGTCTGGTTTAACATGCTGAATGTGTGATCTTGTATTACCATGGTGGGAACAAACCTCAGCACTCAAGGGGGCGATAGAGTTACTTTCAAACATCCATGCCAAATGTGTTATTATACAGGTAAGTTGATATAAATATATTGACTTTTACTTACTTGCTCAGCAATATTATCTTCAAACTGTTGCACCACCATGAAGGAGTTTAAAGAAACAATCACCCTAGAAGTGGACAGTTAACACTATTCTCGCTATAGCACCCCTTGTGGCTATTTTGAAAATGCAAAGTGGTCTGACCCATTTTAGAAGCAATGATGCTTGAAATTCGAAATTCACATCCTTAAGTAGAGTATGTTTCGACCCTAAGGCAGTGGTTCTCAATTGGTGGGTCACGCCCCAAAAATTTGTTGCAGTCCTGTTTTGAGAGGCTCACAGACAATCGGGAAATAAATGCTAAATACCTCAAATTAAATGCAACTCACAGTATCATTTAGGGCTGTCGTACAATTATGCATAGTTTAAATAGGATAAAATATATAGGCTTATCAAGGAGGATTTGTCATTTTTTTTGTAGACGTCAAAAATTGTTTTTGCATCTTTTGAGTTCAATCTTTGATTGGTATTTTGGCTTAAATTCATTGGTAAAACTGCTAATACTTATGCAATATTTGTCCCAGTGTTTGTGCATATTGTTGGGTCTACACAGATCATTGTTTCTTTAATTAATTACAATGTTTGATTTTAATTGGTTGTACAGAAGTACATAACAATCTAAATCAGTTTAAATCTGGGTCCTGAGGCAATCCAGTTGAGAAACAATGAATTAAGACATTACACACCTTATGGTGTTTGCCAAATTAGGTCACTTTCTGTAGCAAAATCATACACAAACTTTCTATGCTTTTTAATGTCCCAGATACATTCTTGTATTTTCTTGAAGAGTGTTACTTCCCTGGCAGGATATTTTAATCTCCAATTCACATTTGAATCTCAGAAAACAATATATTTTGCTGGCTTTTCAATGTATGCAAATCTCACAGATCCCATTACAGCCTTCAATTTGCTCTCTGACCTTTTTCACTACAAACACATTCATGCACCTTCCATTGGTCTGTCCTCTCGTAATTGGCACCTAAATTTAGAGATGTGTGTGTGTGTGTTTATGTGAGCGCGAAGCCTCATTTCCAACAGAAATAAATTCTCTGGTTGAAATGGAATGGAACAGTAAATGCAGACAGTGATCCATAAATAGCAAATTACTCTGCATATTTCATACAAGGTTCCTGTGTTGGTCATTTTCCTCCACCATGTCCTCTGCAGATGCCTGATGAAATATTTACTTTAACTGCTGAGACAATTACGAGAGAAAAGACTTGGCTCTTATTTTGGGCCACAAACAGGATGTCAGTGGTCTAAGGCAATCCATATTCTAAAATTACACAGTATTATGTAGCTTGTTTTACTAAGCTGTATTTTTCAGTAAGACGTTCAAGGCAGAGCTGTTGCTAACACCACTTTTATCTGTACACAAATTAAACGTTGCTCTAGTGACTTTCAATCCAAGTATAGTGACCAATATATCAACCACTACTTGTGACATTACCACCTCCGTGAGGAGGATTCAATCAGAGCTTCAGCAATCTGTGGACAGTGTATCGTGAAAATGTAATTATTGTTGCTACATTTTTGCAAATGTATATATTATGTGGTTCCTTAAACATATTGCTGGAGTTCTGATGTGAAATGTCCACTGTGTGGCGCTAAGATCAACTTCTCCCAAACGGATGAGTTTATTAAGGTTTATGCTCTAACGAGTGTTAAATCAACAAAACCTAACCGATGATGTCATACAAAGCAAATGTGAGATGAAAAACATTATTGCTGAAGCAACCACATCATGTTGATACTTTTGGCTCATGTGTCAAATCACATGTTTTTCAGGACTTGTACCATGGTCTTTTACAATCACAAGTGAAACAATCCATCGGATGAGCTAACGCTCAAGTTGATCACACTCGAACAGGCTTATATACCTATTTGCTTATGTAATGTAAAAGTTAAAATGTTTCATCTCACAAGTAATGCACTATAGTCAAGTGTTTGTGAACTGACAATCTGCAGTTCTAACAGTGATTTGTAAGAAAGGGATTGTTCCTGAAGCACCTCTAGTGTTCATCTCGCCAGGAAAAGAGCAATACAAAAATAGGGTTTCATTGAACAAAAGTGTGGTCTTCTGTAGTTTCACACTGCACTTTGGCTGAACACGAAAATTGGCTCTGTTAGAGTAGAACATGTCCCCTGAAGATTGTGTTCGAGAAAAATCCCTAAATGGAAGACTACGTACCATAGAAGCAGAAATGTCCTTCACCAAAGGACAATGTGTCACATGTAGAGGAATAATGGTTCAGACAATTGAATATGTTCCTTTACAACGATGCATATGTCCTCTGAAGTGACCAATATGTACCCTAACTGGAGGAGTATGAACAAGCAAAGTATGTTGTGTGTCTCATGGTTAAAGGCTATTAACCCGAAAGGTTGTGAGTTAAGATTGTGGAAGGGGCAATACATGACCTGGTGGATAACTGAGTTCCTCTGTCTCCATTGTGTCATTGATCAAGGCACTTAACCTTGGGTTGCTCCAGTGGGACTGTCCCGGTAATAATTGTTCTGAGAGTCACTTTGGAAAAGACAAATAACTAATTGACTTGTATGTTCCGTTAGGGCAGAAAATTTCACATAACTTCACATGCCCAAAATGAACAACCTCTGTGTCATTTTAAAACAAGAACAAACTTCTGAGATAAATGTTTAAAACTAAACACTGTAAATATTGCAACTATAGTTTTTTTAATTACTTCATACATCAGCAATATTTGGTACATTGGTTGACCAGACCAGTGAGATCAGACAAGTAACAAGACCAGCGAGACCCCAGGGGTAAGATCAGACCCTTGAACACACAGACCAGTGAGATTAAGCCAGGAAGACCACAGTTGTGAGACCAGATCTGTGTGATCAAACCAGTTAGAGAGCATTTCACAAAAACATCATAAACTTATGTTGATCGTAGAGACCATTGGCGGCAATGGTTTCTATGAGCTACTTAGGCTTACGATGCTTTTGGGAAATGCAGCCCAGAACAGTAAGATCAGGTTGTGAGCCCCTGCACACATTTAAGTCAGTTTACCTTCTAATCGTACTGATACGATATGACTTTACAACTCGGCATTTTGTATGCAATCGCATGCATTTTTGAGCTATTCTAGTTATGACATCATTTACTCCTTTACTGACATTTTCCTCTGTATAAGCAATTACCAAAAAACAAACAACAACATTAAAGTTTCCGAACGTACCTCGTCTCGTTCAACCACACACACACACACCTTGAATTGCAGCTGATGGTGGCAGAATTTTTTCAGACAATTTTAAAAATTATCGGGAGGTCGTAAACTGCTCGCAAGTCGTTCAGTTCTGCTCGTAATACTGATCACATAATGCAAGCCATGATCACACGAGCACATTCGACTTACACATGATTTATCCAGCCAGGAAAATCTCTAGATCAGTGTATGCTCGGCCTAAGACCACAGCAGTGAGATCAAGGGCATTACGGATACATTTGCTAAGAGTAAAATTTCAGTCTTAAGGATTTTTTATTTTATGAAATAGTTTTGGGTGCCATCGCAATAGTTTGCATTCCCTCGAAATAGGTTTACATAATAGTAGCACAATGACTGTGCTATGTTGAAACCAGTCATTCTCCAACAAATTAAGAGAGTGTTAGACTTACAAGATTTGTAGTTGAGCCAACAAGTGAAAATAATTTAGCATTAATTGTTTTTATTTAATGAATATATTGAAATTCATTATTGTGGATGTATTGTAACATTGCGCATTTGACAGATTTGATGAGCTACATGCCTAAGCTTTCAGAGGGCTGCAACAACTAATTGATCAAATCTAAAGATCACTAAAACAATAAAAATCAATGAAAATAATCAACAACCAATTTCATTATGATTAGTTAGATATCTGCACTCTTGCATGGAGAACCTCCATCAGTGACGACGTCACTTTACAGTATTGAAAATGTATTTAAGTAGGAAAGAAAAACCATTAAAACTTTCTACAGAGCTGTAACTGAAAAGAGCACAACCGAAGCACTTTATACCAAACGTTTTATAAAAAACTCATAGTTTCGTGTGAGGTGTCAGGTGTTTTTTTTTCTAGATACCTTCTGCTGTTTAATGTGCTTGAGAGATGTTTTACCCTGGCTCATAACTTATATTTTTCTGATTTATTCTTATCTGTAAATATTATAAACTCAATGACATGCAAGTTTCCATTTCCATTTTGCAAAAACACCAGCAAGTCCTAACAACGAGCAAGTTTTTACTTGAAATAGGTCCATTTAACGGAGCAAGTCCACCAAACGGAGCACAATGTACAGAGAAAGGAACTGCATTCATTTAATACATTTTCTAATTTTTTTAAAGAAAATATTAGTCATGTTGAACGTCAAATTTACCTGTAAATTGAACTGAGAGTTTGGTTTAATATAATTTAAATTTGTGATTTAAATTGTCCTTTAAATTGCCATTCCCCGTCTGTAACTCACTCAAAGTTGTGTCGATGAGTTGACACTAGGGGTCGCTCCTGCGGGGCCCAGACATCTCTGATCTTGAGAAAAGGCCAATGAGAATTGGCGTGTGGAATTTGCATGCCACTCCCCCGGACATACGGGTATAAAAGGAGTGATGCTGCAAATACACATCAGATATCTTCCTCGGAGCCGAGAGAGCAGTCACAGAGCTGAATTCCTCTGCTTACTCATTCATCTCTCCAAGCTGTTGGTTCTACGGCGCTTTCCAGCGGTTCTCCCCCTCGCACACTATGTTGTGCTGAACACACACCCCTGGGTGCTAAAGCAGCAGAAAAAGAGCTCACGGAGTGAATAACTTAGTTTATATATATATATATATATATATTTAAATTTCCCATATATATATATATTTAAATTTCCCATATGCATAAATATATATATATATATATATATATAAAAACACCAATAAAAGAGTATATTTCTCTAAAAGAGTGCCGCAAACGGTGAAGCGTCTTTTTCGGTGCCTCTCATGTCTGGGTGCTACCCACGCGGAGTCAGCATTTGTGGATGGTTCATGCCCTCACTGCGAGGTTACGTTGCAGTCGCGGCTCACCCTCGTAAGAGCGCAAGCCACCCCAGCCGCTCCCCGACTCGGTCCTTCTACCTACGGTTATGAGGCAGTGTCGGCTAGCACTGGGGGCGATATGGGGACCTCAGTGGTAGCCTCTCCGCTGAGTATAACCCCACAGATCTCCCACTCCCCGTCACGCTCGTACGCTCTAACCAAGCGCTGGAGCGGGGTTGCCGGTTCGCTTCACTGCGGACTAGCGATCTCGTTCAGAGCGCATGACGACGATGAGATCTCAATCGCGGCATCGGAGAGCAGGTTCATCATGTCTGACGCTGAGGAATCGGCAGGCTGCAGCGGAGCTGTCAGCCATGCTTTCCCGGGCAGCTGCGAGTGTCGGGCTGGAGTGGAATCCTCCGCCTCCGCCCGAACCCTCACGGCTCGACGATTGGTTTATGGGGTCAGAGCGCCACTCACGGCCACGCTTTGCCCCTGTTCCTTTCTTCACGGAGGTGCATGAGGAGCTCACGCGCTCATGGCAGGCACCTTTTACTGCCCGCACGCGAGCCATGAGCTTCTCCACTCTCACTACCCTCGACGGCGGGGCGGGAAGAGGCTACGCGGCAATTCCCCAGGTGGACCAAGTGGTTGCAGTGCACTTATGCCCGCAAAATGCCTCCACCTGGCGGAACCGCCCGAGACTTCCGTCCAGGGCCTGTAGGCTGACGTCGTCTCTGACGGCTAAAGCCTACACCGCTGCTAGGCACACCGCCTCCGCGTTGCATGCCATGGCACTCCTGCAGGTGCACCAAGCCAAGACACTTAGAGAACTACACAAGGGTAGTCCTGACTTGGGTCTAATGCAGGAGCTGTGCTCGGCGACCGACTTTGCCCTCCGGGCAACGAAGGTCACAGCACGGGCTCTCGGGCAGGCGATGTCCACCTTGGTGGTCCAGGAGCACCACCTCGGCCCAACCTGGCCAAGTTGCGAGAGGCTGACAAGGTTTCCTTGACGCCCCCATCTCCCAGGTTGGGCTGTTTGGCGACAATGTTGGAGACTTCGCCCGGCAGTTTTCAACGGTGAGGAAGCAGATGGAGACTATACAGCACATCCTGCCCTGGTGGAGCCACAGACCCTGCACCCCGTCTGCTAGCTGCCCTGCACATCCCCCTGCGGTGCCAGCACCAACACCAGCCCACCCCTCGGGGCTGGCCCCGATGCGGAGCTACCCGCAGGACGGCAACACCCCCCTCCTCACAGCCGGCCGCCAAGAACCCCAAGATGGCTTTGAAGCGCCCCTGAGATGGGCAGCCCCGAGACTCAGGAAACTGCACTAAGGGAGCTGGTAAGCAGACCACTCCCTCCCCCGCTGGAGGGGAGGGTGGAGAATCCTTATTTCCTTTTGAATTTTATTTCGCCACATGCCTAATGGGCTGCGGTACCCACATTTTCAAAAAAAGAGCAGTTTCCTCAGCCCCCGGGCTCTATTTCTGGTCTCCCTGGCCGTCGTTATCACGACCACCGGCCACCGGTTCTCTTTGGCAGGTACAGCGCCCTGGAACCGGTCCACGCGCCCAGCCGTGGCACAACCCCGCCGACGGTCTCAGCGGGCCACAAGGATGAAATTCTTCCTCCCCCGTCCCAGGCTGTTCCGGGAGTGGTCACAAGGAGCCAGGTAGGTGCTTCGATGTCGCTAGACTCAGCACCCCGGGCTCCCCGTCGCGAGGCCACACCTGCCAGTATGTCCAACGCTATAGTCCCCTTGGTCCCTCTCGCAAGGAGCTTCGGGGCATGGCTCCTCAACCCGTCACATTGGCTGACCAGGACCGTCCGACTCGGCTATGCGATTCAGTTTGCCAGGCACCTGCCCAGGTTCAACGCACTCCACCATGGTGAGAGAAGAGAACGCCACTGCCTTGTGTGCAGAAATCGCCTCCTTTCTACGGAAGGGCGCGATAGAGCCTGTCCCTCCAGCCGAGATGAAGAAGGGGTTTTACAGCCCCTACTTCATCGTACCCAAAAAAGGTGGCGGGTTGCGGCCAATCCTCGACCTGCGAGTTCTGAACCGGGCTCTGCATAGACTCCCGCTCAAGATGCTCATGCAGAAAGGCATTCTAGCGAGTGTCTGGCATCTGGTTTGGTTCGCGGCGGTAGACCTGAAGGACGTGTAATTTCATGTCTCGATCCTTCCTCGACACAGACACTTTCTCCGGTTTGCCTTCAAGTGTCAGGCATATTAGTACAAAGTCCTCCCCTTCAGCCTGTCCCTGTCCCCTTGCGCCTTCATGAAGGTCACAGAGGCAGCCCTTGCCCCACTGAGGGAAGCCGGCGTCCGCATCCTCATCTATCTTGACGACTGGCTAATCTTAGCTCACTCGCGAGACATGTTGTGTGCTCACAGGGACCTGGTGCTCAGGCACCTCAGCCACTTGGGGCTTCGAGTCAACTGGGAAAGAGCAAGCTCGTCCCGGTTCAGAGCATCTCTTTTCTCGGTATGGAGTTGGACTCGGTCTCAATGATGGCGTGTCTCACCAGCGAGCGCGCACAGTCAGTGCTGAGCTGTCTGCATACGTTCAGACGGAACACGTTGGTCCCACTGAAATCCTTTCAGAGGCTACTGGGGCATATGGCATCCTCAGCGATGGTCACTCCACTTGGGTTGATGCATATGAGACCACTCCAGCACTGGCTGCAGGCCTGAGTTGAGAGATAAGCATGGCGGCACAGTACACACCGCGTCCTCGTCATGCAGGCTTGTTGCCTCTCTCTCAGCCCCTGGTCAGACCTAGCGTTCTTACGGGCAGGAGTTCCCCTAGGCCAGGTCTCCAGGCACATTGTGGTTACGACAGATGCCTCCCAATGGGGCTGGGGCGCCGTATGCAGCAGGCACTCAGTTGCTGGCCCTTGGACTGTCCCGTGACTGCATTGGCACATCAATTGCCTCGAGTTGCTGGCAGTACTACTTGCCCTGAGGAGGCTTTTGCCGTTGATCCGGGGCAAGTATATCTGGACGGACAACACAGCCGTGGCGGCATATATCAACCGCCAAGGTGGTCTATGCTCTCGCCGCATGTCACAACTCGCCCGCCGTCTCCTCCTTTGGAGTCATCACCGACTCAAGTCGCTGCGAGCCACTCACATCCCAGGCTACCTCAACAGCACAGTGGACATGCTGTCGTGGCAGGTTACATCCAGGGGAGAGTTGCTTTTAGCTTCTTTGTAAAAAGCTTTAACTGCTAAACAAGACCTACTTTTTGCTAAATATCTTTTATACACATGGCCCCAGATCAGTGACATCAGACTAGTAAGAGCACAATGGTTAAACCAGATCTGACCAGTTAGACCGGATCAGTGACATTAGATCACAAAAGCAGTGAGATCAAACCCTTAATACCTTAATGAGATCAAACTTGTAAGACCAGACTAGTGAGAGCATACCAGTGAGAGTAGACCAATAACAATAGGCCAGTAAGGCCAGACCAGTAACATCAGACCACTGAGATCAACCCCAGAGATTATATGTGTGAGATCAGACCAGTATGACCAGGCCAATGACATCAGAACAGTGAGATCAGACCCTAGAGACCACATGTATGAGATCAGACCAGTAAGACAAGACCAATGATATCAGACCAGTGAGATCAGATCCTAGAGATCACATGTGTGACATCAGACTAGTGAGATCAGACCAGTAAGACCAGACCATTTGACATCAGACTAGTGAGATCAGACCAGTTAGAACAGACCAATGACATCAGACTAGTAAGACCAGACTAGTTACATCAGATCTGTAATACCAGACCAGTGTGATCAGACATTAGAGACCACACGTGTGAGGTCAGAACAGTGAGAGATCAGACCAGTGAGATATGACCAGTCAGACCAGAGCAATGACATCAGACCAGTAAGACCAGAACATCAAGATTAGACCACTGAGATCAGACCCTTGAGACCACATGTGTGTGATCAGACCACTGAAATCAATCAGATGATATCAGACCAGTAACATCAGAACAGTAAGACTAGACCAGTGAGATCAGACCAGTATGACCAGACCAGTGACATCAGATCAGTAAGTCCAGATCAGTGAGATTAGACCAGTGATATCAGACCTTTGAGACCACATGTGTGAGATCAGACCAGGTCAATGACATCAGACCAATGATATCAGACCAGTGACATCAGACCAGTAAGAGCAGAACAGTGAGGTCAGACCAGTGAGATTAGACCTTAGAGGCCACATGTGAGAGATCAGACAACTGAGAACAGACCAGTGACAATAGGTTAAGTTGTGAGTTACAGTATGTACTCTGAAGTTGATATATTTTAATGATATGTTTTATGTAACCTAACATAGGAAACTAGAGTCATGATCTCTCTTGACCTCTCTGTTATCTGGAAGGGTTTCCTGGAATAGTGGCTGTATGTTTGTGCGTCTGAAGATGATTATGTATTCATTTCCAGATAAGCAAAGGTCTGTACGTGACCATGAAACTAAACTTTCCCACTAGTACCAATTAAAACTCCCTCAGAGTCGTATTAATTCTTCTGCTCTGCTTACAACACACCAGTCCCATGACACATACAGAAACACACACACTCATCTGTTCTTTATAGAACTGTTCAAGGCGTTAGAACAAGTATATGACCACTTTTTAGTCTTTTAAAATATGTTTTTCCGTGTGAAGCAGTGAAGTTTTGTTAAAGTGACTGAGGGACTGCAGTGTGCAGACAACAGTGTGTGAATGTGTGATTAATTGGTGTTTCTGCAGGGTGAGAGTGAGTGTGTGAACATGGATCCCGTAGGCTTTCCTTGCCAACTCTACACAGACACCTCATATCCAAAGACATAAAAAACAGCACATGCTTACTGTAGTTCAATGAGAATTGAGCATTGAGAAATGTGTATAGAGCATTAAATACATTCATCTATTTCTTAATCATTATTTTTCTCTAAACCTTAAGAAGATCCATTTCAATGTACTTTTTGTAAGATAAAACATGCTTTCAGAGAACAGATCGTTATATTTAATCGAATAAACTCGCAATTGCAAGATATAAACTCATAATATCGACTTTTTCTCACAATTCATTCTTTCTCTTACCATTTAATTTTTTTTATTCCATGGCTGTATCTAGGTATCATATTTAAAACAATTTTCTTTCCTGTTTTGATGTACTTCCCCTAATAGCACATATACAGTACGTCACCCAAACATCTATTTGATTTGTGAGTTTACATCTGGAAGATGTATTTATTAGGTTGTTTGCTCATATGCAAAACAGTTCCTCTCAGATGTCAGTAAGACATTCAGCAGATGTCTTTGAGATGTTTATGATTTAGAATATTTGTAAATTTGATCTTTTTAAGATGTTTAGCAGATATTAATTGGAATGTGATGCTTTCCAGATGAAAAGATCTAAAACAGACATCTTGGAGATGTATGTGTGCTATCTGCCTTTTTTTAAAAAAGGTTTGGGTGGGATATATTGAAGAGTTTGTCCTTTTTAAGTATTATTTTTTTTAACAGCCAATTGCCCTTACTACTGCTTGTAGCTGTATTAGTTAGCGGCAGGAGGTATTTGTACATTCTCATTCTAGAGTGTTTTATTAGGTAAAAATGCTTCAACAAAATATGTATGTCATCTACATTTTCCCAGAAGAGACTGACTGTAAATTTAATGCTATATGTCTCTTTTGTCGACTTTTAGGGAATACACTAGCATATACATGACCTCAGAGCTAACACACATAGATAAAAAGCCACAAAACAAAAGCCAAAACTTTTAATGAGGTTTAAAAGTGTGATTGTTTCAGCTGAGCAGTGTATTTTGTATGAGGATGGAGTGAGATGTCTTTATCAACCCACTCTGAAAACAATCACTGCATTGTGGCTGCTAATGAAAATGCCTGTGGTCTGATTTCTGCTACTGCACGTGTTTGAATTAAACACTGTTGATGTGAACCTGATGTTAGAGAGTTTCAGTGTAATGAGAAACTCTGGTTATTTATAAAACACCCACTTTCAGATCAAACTGAATGATCTGATTATCGTTTTCCCATCATGACGCCTTTTAGTGGTCGTTAGAAATTATTCTCCTTGACAGACAAAAATAACATTGGACCTGCAACCAATACAGTTCACTTAATCTTAGAAAAAGTAATGGTGTGAAGAAATGGCTAATTGGTTCCATTGCAGTAGCTTAAGTTTATATCCAACAAAGACCCAAAGTAGGCTTTGGGATTTGAGATTTGTTAATAGACTGTTTGTCAATAATAAATGTCCTCCTTTTTTCTCTATAGGGGTAACATATTTAATATCCCCATAGCAACGCATCAAGCTGCTGATAATGAGTCTCTGGACGCAACTCAGACTGTTACTGTGGAAGAACTTTACTCTCCGGAGGAGACAGAAGGTATATAAATACGCACACACACACTGATGCACGCACTCACAAACACACACACACACGTGCGCACACACACCATCTTATCATCTCGTGTTAGAGATTGTGGCTTTCCAAGAAAACTGCTTTAAATGCCATTTGGGTTATCAACTTTTTTTTAAAGAGCTTTAGACACAGGCTCAAGCGCTTAAACCTGCTCTATAATTTTGAGTCACTTCCTCCCTGAAACACATATTGATTTGTATGCATTGAAGTAAAAAGGAAAGCATTTAAATGATTATACCAGCCAACATTTACAGTGCATCCGGAAAGTATTCACAGCGCTTCACTTTTTCCACATTTTGTTATGTTACAGCCTTGTTCCAAAATGGATTAAATTAATTATTTTCCTCAAAATTCTACAAACAATACCCCACAATGACAACGTGAAAGAAGTTTGTTTGAAATCTTTGCAAATGTATTAAAATTAAAAAAACGAAGAAAAAAAATCACACATACATAATTATTCACAGCCTTTGCTCAATACTTTGTTGAAGCACCTTTGGCACCAATTACAGCCTCAAGTCTTTTCGTGTATGATGCTACAAGCTTGGCACACCTATTTTTGGGCAGTTTCTCCCATTCTTCTTTGCAGGACCTCTCAAGCTCCATCAGTTTGGATGGGGAGCGTCGGTGCACAGTCATTTTCAGATCTCTCCAGAGATGTTCAATCGGGTTCAAGTCTGGGCTCTGGCTGAGCCACTCAAGGACATTCACAGTTTTCCCGTAGCCACTCCTTTGTTATCTTGGCTGTGTGCTTAGGGTCGTTGTCCTATCGGAAGATGAACCTTCACCCCAGTCTGAGGTACAGTCCGCTCTGGAGCAGGTTTTCATCAAGTATGTCTCTGTACATTGCTGCATTCATCTTTCCCTCGATCCTGACTAGTCTCCCAGTTCCTGCCGCTGAAAAACATCCCCACAGCATAATGCTGCCACCACCATGCTTCACTGTAGGGATGGTATTGGCCAGGTGATGAGTGGTGCCTGGTTTCCTCCAGACATGATGATTGCCATTCAGGCCAAAGAGTTCAATCTTTGTTTCATCAGACAAGAGAATTTTGTTTCTCATGGTCTGAGAGTCCTTCAGGTGCATTTTGGCAAACTCCAGACGGGCTGTCATGTGCCTTTTACTGAGGAGTGGCTTCCGTCTGGCCACTCTACCATACAGGCCTGATTGGTGGAGTACTGCAGAGATGGTTATTCTTCTGGAAGGTTCTCCGCTCTCCACAGAGAAATGCCGGAGCTCTGTCAGAGTGACCATTGGGTTCTTGGTCACCTCCCTGACTAAGGCCCTTCTCCCTTGATCGCTCAGTTTGGCCGGGCGGCCAGCTCTAAGAAGAGTCCTGGTGGTTCCAAACTTCTTCCATGGAGGCCACTGTGCTCATTGGGACCTTTTTTCTGTTTTTTTTTCTGGATTTTTCTGTTCCCTTCCCCAGATCTGTGCCTCAATACAATCCTGTCTCGGAGGTCTACAGACAATTCCTTGGACTTCATGGCTTGGTTTGTGCTCTGACATGCACTGTTAACTGTGGGACCTTATATAGACAGGTGTGTGCCTTTCCAAATCATGTCCAATCAACTGAATTTACCACAGGTGGCTCCAATCAAGTTGTAGAAACATCAAGGATGATCAGTGGAAACAGGATGCACCTGAGCTTAATTTTGAGTGTCATGGCAAAGGCTGTGAATACTTATGTACATGTGATTTTGTTCGTTTTTATTTTTAATAAATTTGCAAAGATTTCAAACAAACTTCTTTCACGTTGTCATTATGGGGTATTGTTTGTTGAATTTTGAGGAAAATAATGAATTTAATCAATTTTGGAATAAGGGTGTAACATAACAAAATTTGGAAATTGTGAAGCGCTGTGAATACTTTCTGGATGCACTGTAAATGATTACATCATAATTATAATATTAGAAAGCTGAGACTTCCTTTCTTACTATAAAACTCACAATTTAATTTTCATCAATGGGTCAAAGTATAGACAAACACAATGTGCTTAAGCTAACAACACACAAACAATTATAGTCTTTCATGTCTTTATTGAACACATCCCTTTAAAAATTAATTGTGCTGTGGAAAAAGTAAGTGAACCCTTGGATTTAATTACTGGTCGATCCTCCTTTGGCAGCAATAACCTCAACCAAGTGTTTCAGGTAGCTGCGGATTAGAACTGCACAACGTTCAGAAGGAATTTTGGACTATTCTTCCTTACAGAACTGCTTCAGCTCAGATATATTCTTAGTATTAGTATTAGAGGATTAGTATAAGCCCCTCTATGCTCTGATTAATGTACCAAGCATACAAAGCATGCTGTCAGAATTGTATATATATATATATATATATATATATATATATATATATATATAGTGCAGGATGTCACACAAGTATTCATTTGATAGGAAACGTGATATTAAATAATTATACATTGCTGGTAGTCCTGTCATAAGTCATGCATAAAACAGTATACAGTACAAAAACACTCTACAAGACAGTAATGATCCTATACACAATGGGGATATACATGTGAAATTATAGACACTTTGTCTATAATTTAATGAAGAAAGGTCTGTTGTTCTGGCCTTTGAGTCCATTTCTTATGGGGGGAAAGATTGCTCTGGCATGTAGCTATCCTCCCCCACTTGGAATGTCACTGATGTCCACTAGTTGCTGGACCTTGTAAAGACAGTGTAAAGGCTTGATGATGATCAGTGGGGGAGCAGACATAACGGAGTCAGCTTGGGCCTACTTGGATCTTTGCTTGTTACAGTCTTTAGACATATGTTGGCTCATTCGTTAAAAAATAAATAATTGTGCGTCTGATTGGTCCAACTGCTACACCAATTATAGAAAATTTATACAATTTAACAGATGAATATCTAAGATCATTGAGATAAATTTGTAACCCTTTTTGGCTTTATGAAAAGCAACAATTCTTGATCGTAGGTCTTCTGAGATCTTTTTTCTATTTTTTGCTAGGCATGGTGTATGTCAACAGATGCTTATTTTCATTAGCAAACTCAAAATGTTTGAGTAATTTTCCTAAGTCAGAGTAGCTCTAACCCATACCTAGAATCTAATTTCATTAATTGTATGCCAGGTTTGCCAACTCCTGACTTGTTATCACCATTATTCTAGACATATAGTTGACATTTTTTTTTCCAACATACACTGTGAATGTTTGAATTATGTATTCAATATATACAAGCAAAATACAATAATTTGTGTGTTATTAGCTTAAACAGATTGTGTTTGTTCATTATTGTAACTTAGATGAAGTTCAAGTCAGATTTTAAGACAATTTTATACATAAATGCAGGTAATTCCAAAGGGTTCACATACTTTTTCTTTCCACTGTACTGTATACTATCCAAAGCTGTTGTGCTATTTTATTTTAGACACATAAACAGATCATATACAAACACATACATATAAATACACCACATACGCATATATTCAGGCAGTGTGATGAGTGATGTGTTGTTTTTGAAGGAATACGAGACTCTGCTTGACCTGGAACAGGTGTGTGTAAGAGTGAGCAGATGTCTTTGGTCTTTAGAGAGTGAAGTACATTTACAAGAGCTGCTAGACACACAAACACACACACACACACACACACACACACACACAACATTGGCTGTCACCTATGAGTCCCGCCAGAGAGATGGACTAATGATGAATGATTCTTTGTTACTTCTTCAAAGACAGGAAGACAGAAAATAGTGTGTGCTCATTTCAAACATAAAATTAATGCAAGTGTTGGGCAGCTAAGTGCAAGCAATAAGCATCAATATTTCAGTGGTAAATAGCATAATTGCAGGGGTAACCATAATAATGGTGGTAAGCATAAAGCTAGTGGTGGGTAGCGTAATTAATTATTAGCTAGCAGTGGGCAGTTTCATGCCCGTGGTGGGAAGACCAGGGACATATATGCCTTCCTTCCTCAAAAAATACACATACAAGTAAAAAAACAAAAACAAAAATATGGACCAATTACATCATCAATTCAGATTTTCAAATGCTTACTTGTCTCTCATGTGACTTAAGCTAGTTTGGGAAATGGTGTAATTGGACAGGCTAATTTTGCGAGATGGTGTGGTTGGATGTGCTAATTTTTTAAAGACAGTGTAATTGGACAGGCTCAATTTGAGTGATGGTGTGATTGGACAGGTGCATTTTCGAGGACAGCGTGATTGGACAGGCTCGTTTAAGAACAATTGGACTTGTTCATTTTGGGGGAGAGTGCAAATGGGCAATGATTTTGGGAGACGGTGTGATTGGATGTTCTCATTATGCAGGACAGTGTGATTGGACATGCATTTTGGGGAACAGCATGATCGGGCAGGATCATTTTGGGGGACAGTAGGATTGGACAGTGATTTTGGGATACAGTGTGAGTGGACAGGCTCATTTTAAGGGGACAATATCATTGGACAGGCTCATTTTGGGGGACAATATCATTGGACAGGCTCATTTTGGGGGACAGTGTGAATGGACATACACATACAGTTGGATATGTTCATATTGGGAGAGAGTGCAATTGGACAGTGATTTTGGGAGGCCTTAGGAGAGTCTGTCTGTATGATTGGCTGATTTATATGTATGCTTGCAGACTGATTTTATGCTGAACACTGTATGTTTAAGTGCCCTCATTCATGTCAAAAGCTCACGCTCACCCGCGCTGCCCCCAGTTGGGTGGAGATTGCACTTGATTTGAAAATAGCCTCTGATGGAGCACTTATGTTGCTTGAAACTGATGGCTTCATCTGCCATTGCGAGAGAGAGAGAGAGAGATAGAGAGAGAGAGAGACAGAGAGAGAGAGAGAGAGTGGTGGCACAGTGGGCTAAAGCACATAACTGTTAATCAGTAGGTCGCTGGTTTGATCCCCACAGCCACCACCATTGTGTCCTTGAGCAAGGCACTTAACTCCAGGTTTCCGAGGGGATTGTCCCTGTAAGTCGCTTTGGATAAAAGCGTCTGCCAAATGCATAAATGTAAATGTAAATGAGAGAGAGAGAGAGAGAGAGAGAGAGAGAGAGAGAGAGAGAGAGTTTGAATCAGAGAGTAGCCTATTCAAAACAAGAACTTATTGTCACGAAAAAGCATCCAGATTGTACGGAAATATTAATGTGTTTGATAAAAGACTTCACTGATATCTGAAGTCCAATTAGCACATTTGGCATGTAAACTAGTGAGCTTAAGCAGTCCCTAGACCCATGTAATTAACTCATCGGTCTCATGCTCACCTATTTAATGCGCTTCTAATGACACCCACTCAAATGAATGGAGCCTGATGAATGCACAGAGAGGCAGGTGAGACAATGATAGGTGAAAGTTGAAGACAGATAACACTGTGTTATATAATTTTTGTTTTGTTCCTGGGTAGTAAGTGTTATTTCCTAATTGCTTATGCCTCAAAAGTATAGAAAATGTCTATTATTCGCACACACTTTGCTTTTGTGACTAGGGCAGTGATATTTTGAAATATACATATTTCCAATGAGAAAACTTAGAAAAAGAGAAAAAATTGTGTCTTTTTGTTCACATAAAGTCAGAAAAAACAACATTTGAATGTAAATGAACATATATTTATTCTAAAGTAATAATAATGACAACAAAAGATTTGGAAGTGAGTAGTTTTTCTAGATTTATGATTACACTGTAAATCACCCCAAATAGGGTGGGTAGTCTCCCATCATGTTCTCATTATACTGTCCTTGGTTATGGTGTTCAAAGTCCAGTATATCCTGGTGGAAGCACTAGCCTTGATCCTCAGAGTACGCTCCCATGTTCTCCTCGAATATATCAAGATGAGCATCAAGGATATGGACTTTAAGGGACATCCTACAGCCCATTGTGCCATAGTTGTTCACCAGAGTCTGAACCAGCTCCACATAGATTTCGGCCTTGTGATTCCAAGCCGTTTTCTCCTTACTAGTGAGCTTCTTGAGCAATTCATTCCACTCCAGGGCCTTCTTTATCTGTGGTCAGACGAAGACACCAGCTTTGAACTTTGCCTCAGACAGCTTAGGGAAGAAGTCTTGAAGGTACTTGAAGGCTGCCGACTCCTTATCTAGAGCTCTGACTAATTGTATCATAAGGCCCAATTTGATATGCAGTGGTGGCATCAGCACCCTCCGGGGGTCCACCAGTGATTCCTCTGAAAGAACAGAAGAAACAAATGAAAGATGTAATGTAGGCTGTCATCTGAGCAGTCAGACCGAAGCAAAGCTGGCGTGTTTACTCGCAAGATTAACCAAAAGTTTAGTGCTGCCGGCTCGTGATGCGCGATTGGCTTGCATGCGCTGCACGAGTCTGTTGGGTATACTGCAGTCTCATCACATTTTTACTTTTTGTTTAGCCTCCCATTCAGTTTATGAAAACATGCATGATCATGAGAAAGAAATGCATCAAGATGTAGATTGGAATGCAGGTGCAGAATTTATATAAATAAAATGGTCTACTTGGGGTCTAATATACTAATGCGCTCTAATTCCTCATGGTAGCGCTGTGACTCACCTACATAAAATCTAATTTGCCTCCACTTTTGAGACAGTCAGTCTGGCCATCTTATCATGTGGCTTGCTGAGCTTGTTACCATGGAAAATATACCTCGGCTATTCACCGTGGCATCCATGCACAACTCACCACACAACCCACTGAGAGCTTGAACCACCTTATAGCAAGATTCAAGGAAGGTTACCCACGTGACTCTACCCACCCTAGCAACCGGGTCAATTGGTTGTTTTGGAAGCTTGGCTGGAGTCACTGAGCACACCCTGGATTCGAACTTGCGAGTCCAGGGGTTGTAGTCTGCATCTTTGCTTGCTGAGCTACCCAGGCCCCGTGAATCCACACATTTTTGTGCACTCTTTCCTCATCAAACTGTGTGATTTTGGCTTTGTATTACTGAATTACTGAATGATTCAGCACTTTTGGACACATTATATGCATGACGTTATCACATATGTTCTCTCATGCTCCTTGCAAGTTCAGCGCTGTGCCAAGATGTTATGATGGACATGAGGCAAAATGTCCTGTTCTCCATCCGCTCTTTGAGTCATAGCTTCTTTTCTGCTAAACTCCCATAGAGCCCCATGTTTCGTGGAGTCTTGGTATAGCTGACTATTGTGTTCAGCTCCTGAACTCGTACAGTTCCTTCAAATTGATCGCTGCCCGCTTTGTGGCTTCTCTTACAAGTCGTCTTGTTCTCACAGGGAGCTTTGAGGGACTAGCTTTTTTTTTATAGTGTCTGGGTGGTTTGGTGTAGCTGTCAGCCACACACACTGGGGCATCTTGTTTTTTACCCTTGCTTTGTACCTTTTTACTTCATTTTCACAGCTCATATTCACAACTTGAGTAACCATTCTTTAATGGGGAAGTTTGCAACCGCACAATGTGCTTGTTATTTTACTGATTCACATGTAGAGCTCAGTTGGAGGGAGACTGTGTTCTCATTAAGAGTCTTGAGTTCTGAAAATTACTGTATGTTTTTGTTATAATACAATGAACTCTTTTATGTAAAAAGATCAATTAAAATTTGATTCCTCATGTTATGACCCCTTTAATTGAGAATGAACTTTGGGTATGATAATATACAAGAACATATCTGAAACTTAATACACTGTAATATGTATGTCTGTCTGCATTGTGAAGTAGAAATTCTCACACTGTGCTTTTGCATATGTGATGTCACACCCAGATGGGGCTGCTAGAGAAATATATATATATATACTGTATATAAAACCTATATATATATATATATATTCTGCTCTTATACACAAAAAGAGGCTAGAAAGAGTGCTCATCCTCTAGGGCAAGTTGGGACACAACTCCAAACCTTTGACAAAATGACAAAACGGGACATCCTGGCTGACAAGGGACAGTTAGCAACCCTACTTGGAACAATAAGCAACACAACAGTGATTTTACTACTAAATTAAATGTAAAATTACATACAGGGACTAGGGGGGATATTTTGGAGTGATGAAAATTTCTACATGAAAAAACAAACTAAAATAACTGCACACAGACACATACAGACACAAACACACACATTGTGCTTATTTGGAATTCTCTATCTGTCTCTTAACCCAGCACCCACTCACCCTTACACACACATGCACACTATTTGATGTGATCTAGTATGCTGTCTCATTCTGCCTGCAGACTTCTGCAGTATAAATAATGTAACACTGAACAGACTTTCTCATTCAATGCCCTGCAAAGTCATCAAACATATGCAGCTCTACTGCATCAAATCAGACTGCTTTTAATATCCAAATACGCAAATGCACAGTAACAAATCTCCCCTCCCATTAGTGCTGCGCTTGACAGCAGTTGAGTGTGCTCTTATGACTGCTCTCACAATCACTAAATATATTGATCTGATCTCGAAAAACAACAATGATGATGTGTTTGTTCAAAAGTTTTGATGGTGCCGTTCAATCATTGAGCTTGTTTGGTGCTGTGAGCTGAATTTAAGATTGTCATGTACCATGTGAAGGTGCTCTTGGGTACTAAGAAGTTGGTAAAGGCTTGTGTTTTTGCTGTCAGATTTAGCATGTCCATGTGGGTATGACATGTTGATAGGATATTGGTCTTGGTGGACTAGGTCTGCTACCCTGCTTCGGCTGCTTCTGGTGCAGAGCAAGTTCAAAGACTTGCTACTGTTATACCATGCACAGACATACTGTGTTAAGTATGTGGACACAAGACATGCTGCTTCTTCACAATTATACATAAATACAATCCACTGACAAAGTAGGGAAGGTGTATAAATGCATAACACATAACATAACCCCAAAAACAAGCAGATCTACCACCAAGACTTGTGTACTGCTGCTGCTCCGAATAGCCACGTGCACTCTGTATGATAGCTATGTGTGTCTTGGCCTGAATGGCATAATGCTAATGAACTCTTTTTAAAAATTATTAGCCAATGGCAATTCTTTCTCCATTGTGTCTGTAGATGGTTGTTGTGTGGGAACTGATATGGTTGTGTTAAAGTTTTAGAGGTGCAATAACAGAATCAAACATGCATAAAGCAAACACACACATAAATGGAGGACAGCAGATGTAAAATTGATGCAGATGTAAAATTGGGATCAATTTTGATGAGTTGTGAGGAGTTTATTTCTCTTTCTATTCCAGGTGCGGTTGCTGGTGGAGTTGATTTGGCCTTTGTTTCTGTTCTTTATTCTTGTGTCTGTCAGATCCACCAATCAGCCCATTTACAAAAGCCAGTGTAAGTACAAAATAACTTTTTTTCCAGCATTTTATGTGCATATGCAGTGGTACCCAAATATATTTGTACACTTATGTCTGAATGTCATTGCCAACGTTAAGATAATATTAAACAGTGTAACCTGCTAACAAATGATTCTAGAGCTTTTCTCAAAGCTAACTTTTCTGAGCTATTTTTTAAATTGCTTTTAAACAACTAGTTTCAATACATCTATTTGTATTTTGTAAAAAAAAAACAAAAAAAAAACTTTTTTGTTGTCCTAAATTTGTAAGCGTGTAATTTTGGTTCTGTTCACCCAATCTCCCTCCAAGTAGTCTTATTTTATTCCACTAGATGGCAGGAAGTACTAGAAAAAACTGTATCTGTTTTCCTTTCACCTCTCAGGCCACTACCCCAATAAGCCCCTCCCCTCGGCAGGTGTGTTGCCATGGCTACAGGGCATAATGTGTAACATGCAGAACCCATGCGTCGACCGGCCCACACCTGGTGAAGCACCAGGACAGGTGAACAACTTCAACAACTCCATGTAAGTGTCAAATCACAAACCAAATGATCCTTCTTGAAATAATACACATTTGTACAGTTTGCATGTTCTTTTTCTAGCTCAGTTGACATAATGGTGGTCTCTTCCTATGTTCTTTTAGAGTCTCAAAGATTTTGATTGAAGTTCAGACCATCCTCGCAAATCCCGCCCTCTTTGCCAGTGTTAAACTGCTCTCTGGTGACATCGGTCAATGGGCTTCTGCCCTGCAGAATGCAAACCCAGCCAGAGGTAAAATTCTGACACACACATTATTTCTAAAGGTTGAGACAATTTGTGTCATCAAGCATCAAGCATGTAAATTCTGCACCACTAGTGTCACTTAAAGTAATGGCAGAATAATAATTCAACCATCAAATGGCTAACTTAATGTATAATTGACTCGGCATATATTAAATTGAGATAAGACAAAGTACTCTGACATGGAAAAAAATTACACTCTACAAATTAAATGAGATCTCTGTGTATTCTCAAATTGATCCACAGCTTCCCGTCTCAGTAGGACTGATGTTATGAACACTTCAGAGATCTCAGTTCAGCTGTTTTCTCAAACTCATAAACACAAAAATAATGGACCCCAACCGAAGCCAGTTCTGCAGTATGAAATTGTGTATTGGGGGTTTTCAAATGTGTGCTTAAGGGCATCAATACCTTGAGGGAAATGTTATGCTCAGATGTTTCTCTTTCATAGCTCAGGAAAATTAGAGTTCTCTCTGTCAATAAAGCAATAAGCCACGTGTGCTAGGCTGAGCAAAGACTGACAAAATGGTTGTGGCATTGTTCTTCTTTTGATTTTTGGCAATTTTGTGCATATTGCCACCTACTGGTTGGGGCTGATCAAAGGTGGAGATTTATGGGGGAAAAAAGGACTTAAATATTGATCTGGAATGTTCTGGCCACCATTCACTTGCATTGTAAGGACCTATAGAGCTGAGATATTCTTCTATAAATCTTAATTTGCGTTCAGCAGAAGAATAAAGTCACTCACATCTGGGATGGTATGGGAGTGAGTAAATGTTGAGAGAATTTTCATTTTTGGGTGAACTATCCCTTAAAAAAGGACCTAAAGTATCGTAAAAGTAGTCCATGTGACACATGCGTTATATTCCAGGCCTTCAGAAGCATTACAATAGGTTTGGCTGAGAAAAAGCCTGAAATTGATGTAATTTTTCAGTGAAAATCTGGACGTTCATTGCACATTTGTGATTACATGAAAGAAGCTTGTTCATGATGGCCTGCATGTTAATGCAAAAAAGTGTATTGTTTTTAGTGTTAACCATTGTTGGGTGTATTCTGATTACATAGTAATTATTTACTGTGTTCAAATTATTTTATATTCAAAAAGCAGTGTAATACAATAACATTTAAATTACAAATCATATTTCATTTACTGACTTGCAATTAAGTTGATTGCTTTTAACCTCCAGAGACCAGAGCGTGACTGATTTCCCTATTGATTTGTAACTAGTAGCACCTAATAAACAAGCAATAAATAAATATATATATACAGCGAGACTACGTTGTGACATTTTAAATAACACTAAAGCTATAGAAAGTCAGATTTTTTTCATCAAATTGTTTATTATGTTTCCAGGAGTGTTGATTATTCAAGTTTTTGAGATGTTACAGACATATGTACTGATTATCATTGTTTGTCCCATGTGTGTCAAACATGTTGAGTGATCCAAACATCATCTGCAGCCTGAAACTGAACTTTTGACTGGATGTTAGGAGTGAATGAACTTAACTGCATAGGGAGCAATACGATGGTCTCTTGCTCCCTGTTTAGTGTATGACTTAACTTCCAGTGTACTCTCTGACTGCACTGATCTCAGAACAGTTTAAAATGCACCTTATTTTCATCCTAACTCCAAATAAATCCTCTGAAAGTAACATTCTTCAGCTTTTGGATGATCCCATTTATTCTCAATGTGAAAATGCACATGAAATATATAGGAATGCATTTACTAATGTTAATGAATAGAATCATATTGCACAGAGATAACAAGATTAAACATAACAACATGTTTATTAAAATGAAGCTAAATGACCCACAGATGTGATAGAGTTATAACGTTATAAAAAAAAAAAAAAACTAACATGTTTTTTCTGCTTTTGAGGAAAAGTTTCCACATATGTGGACATCATGTTTATCAGGATGCTGACGTGTGAAAAAAGAACAGATTTTTTAAAACGACATATCGAACGAAACTATAGACGCTAATCTTTACAACCAAACAGGTTTGAGTGAATTGTTTTATATATACTGTATAAACATTGGTGCTGCGCCTGTAGCGAGTCCTTGCATGGGGCTGTGGGGTCACATGAGGTTAAGTATTAGGTTACACATATTTCTAAAATAATATATTTTTTAAAGAATACATTTGAAACATGAATTGCCTTCATACGTTCATCTGTTTGCATCTCTGTGACAGCTGAAGAGTCACTAATAGTGGTGCTGAGTGTTTGACTTGAGTGCGATAATGGAGATATTTTGAATGTGTTTAGAGGAAAAACAAACTTTTCTGTGAAAAGTCTTTTAGAAAGTGACTCAATGTAATGTAACTTTCCAATGAAGTGTATATTCTCATTACTTAGATACTTAAAAGTAATTAGTGATTTGTAGTGGTTTACTTTTTGGGGGAAACTTACCCAATTCTGATAGTATCCACTGTCCAAGTGAAAGAGTTTCTTTCATAATGCTATGAATGTGCAACAGACCTCAAGATTCTGACTGAAAATATACTTAAATTTTGGGTTGTATCGACTTGAAATATGTCAAATGAGTCACATAGAAAACCAAATGAAAAAAAAAGGTCATTGGCTGAACATAATTCAGTCATGGACAGTAGTAACACGTGTTTGAAATGAGTTTTCATAATTTAGAATTATTATGTAATCTCAACACAAATATTTTGTGTAGAAAAAAAAATATCAGCTGATATCAGCTTAATGGTAATCCCCAAAACTCAAACATAACAGTAAATCTTCTACAAAAAAATGTTATAACACTTAATTATAACATTTACTCTTCTTATCGAGTCCCATGCAAAGTACGCTGGGAAATGGAAACCCCCTGCCCAGTTGCATCAATGTTAACACTACAAAAAATATCCATGTAGTCCCAACTTAAATTGACAAAGTAAACTTCCATTTTACAAAAGCAAATTAATAGAAATCAAGTTGTGTCAAAATGTTCTAGAATTGTGTTGCTTTAGTTTGTTTTAATCAAATAGATTGAACAAGCAGCAACAAGTTTTTTGGTACTTTTGTGTCCCTTTTAAGCTTTAAAGGGCTCATGAAACAGTTTTATTATCTTCCCTGAGCTCCACTGATAATGTTAGTATCAGTGGACATAAATATTTTTTTTGGTTTTGTTTTTGCATTAAAACAGTCATAACTTAGTAATATATGATCATTTTCCACCCTGTCTCTAACACTCTGTCTGAAACACTTAGTTTTGGCATAAGCGCCTCCTTAAAACTTCAACGTAAATGCCCACTGTTATGATTGGCTAACAATATTCAGCCCCTCGAAATCAGCCAGAGAATGAACCAGCTCCACAACATTATAAAACTAAATTTCAAATTTCACACATCCAAAAATTACATCTGAATATATTAAACTGTTCATCTCAAGCACAACTCTTAACACTCACACTCTGTCTACACCGGACATGAGAGTCGTGTTACGTCAAAAGCAATAGAACCCATTATAATCAATTATGCTGTCTAACATGGAAGCGTCCGTTGCGGCGCCAACAGTAAACAGATGTCCCGTTCCATTTTGCACATGCTGGCGCTACTACTGCTAACAACACAAATTAATAGTTTACAAAATTCGTGTCGAAGCGCCCAGTGAATACAGCCTCAAGCTGTTGCGTTGTGTCATCTGACGCCCCCGGAGTAAACAGGGTGTCAGAACCATTAACTATCAAACAGTCATGACATTTGAAATATCCATGAATGGAACGTTTTACTTATGGTTTTGCTATTTAACTGCCCATTTCTTCACTAACAGTTCCTTTGCAAAGCTTGAATCGTTTTATGACAGGTTCACAAGCAATCCACGCTGATAGCCAAAAATATGCAGTCCACGCTGAAATTCATCCATATCCAGTTTCCAGTATCATCCTGCACTGGAATGCACATTGCCAGTTAGACTTCAGACTTCAGTTAGATTTTGTTAGACTTGACAGCGGTGTGACTCTCTTTGATGCGCTGCCGAAACAGGGCTGAGAACAACTGCTTTAAGTCCATTCTTATTTAAGTTTCTGCAGGAGGTCATTTCAATATTCCCAGATCCATAACGGACACACACTCATATTCCTCAGGGTCAGCTGATGGCACAGGTTGTATATCTTGCTGCTGGATTGTTGTTGGTTCATATTGCTTAGTCTGATGATATTTAGATTTGTGAGGCTCATTTGCAAATAGGTTGAGAAGCACCTTGTTGTCAGGTCGTGGTTACCGCTCAAGAAAGATTTGCATTCTGGGGCCGTGAACTTGTATTATATGAGATTAAATTCATCGGGGGATCTAACAGGGAGTAATTAACTCACAACGCTGCCAAAGACTCCGAAACGATGGGTCGTTACACAGCTGAAAGAAACAGCCAATCAGAGTAAGCTTGGAACGAAGTGGCCAATTAGACAGAAGGTGACACACAGGCAGGAGAGATGATGAAAGTGTGAGGTGACAACTCCAAGAGCCGCTATGCGTGCGTGTGTGTGTGTGACCTGTCTGATTTGCGTCGATCGCCGTGGCTCAGAGGATTGTTGCAGCAACACTAAAGACTCTGATAAGATTGAGAGTGTAATGATGCACCTCAGGTAATCAGTGCAGCGGTAGCTGATAGCCGTCAGATCCGCCGAGCTCCGGGCACATTATTAGCGCTCTTATTATTATCGCTCAAGTCATATTAGCTGGGTCAGGCCTTTTATTTTTTTCAAAACTCCAAACAGAGCCTAACATTTCTGTAAAAGCAAATAAGTAGTGGCAGCACTTTAAATTAATGTTCTATTTATTAAGGGTTTATAAAGTGGTTAATTAATAAATAATAAGTCATTTACAAATGTCTTATAAAGCATAATAAGCAGTTATGACAGCATGCTTAAAAGGGGTGACTTTTATGCAATACCTGTGAGTCATTTTACCTCACATCTTGTAAAGTGAACTTATTAAGCATAAACGGGGCAAGAAAAAGTATGTGAACCCTGTGAAATTAGCTAGTTTTCTACATTTATTAGTCACAATGTGATCTCATCTTCATCAAAGTAACAAGTATAGACAAACACAATGTGCTTTAGCTAACAACATGTACACAATTATAGTATTTCATGTCTTTATTGAACACATCCATATAAACATTCACAGAGCTGTGGAAAAAGTAAGTGAAAACATCTGGAAAACATTTTCCCAGTAGTGTTGTGGAGTGTCAACGTGGTCTTTGGCAAACTTCAGGTGCGCAGAAATGTATTTGTTGGAAATCAGCGGCTTCCTTTGTGTGGTGTCCTACCATGAACACCATACCTGTTTAATGTTTTCTGTATAGTAGACTCATGAACAGAGATGCTAACCAGTTCCAATGATTCCTTCAAGTCTTTAGCTGTCACTCTATGTTTTTTTTTGTTGGTTTGTTCCCACTTCTTGGGAGAATAGCCTCAGTACTAAATCATCTCAATTTATAGTCTTTATATTTATATCATTATATTTGTCTAACTGTGGACAGAAGAATATCTAATATCCTCAAGATAACTTTGTAACCCTTTCCAGCTTTATGCTAAGCAACAATTATGGATTGATGATTGAGATTTTATTTTAAATTTTTTTGCGAGGAGTGGTCCACATCAGCAGATGCTTCTTGTGAATAGCAAACTCAAAATGTTTGAGTGCGTTTTATAATTCAGACCCATACCTCCAATCTCGGTTCATTAAGTTGACACCACGTTTGCCAACTCTTGACTCTAATTAGGTTTTGTTGATGCCATTAGCCTAGGGCAGTGGTTTTCAGCCCTGTTACAAAATGTGCATACTTTTTTCCAACCTACACTGTGAATGTTTGAATTACATATTCAATCTGTACAAAAACGATACAATAATATGTGTGTTATTAGTTTAAACTGATTGTGTTTGTTCATTATTGTAACTCAGAGGAAGATGAAACCAGATTTTAAAACAAATTTGTAAATAAATGCAGGTATTCCAAAGGGTTCACATACTTTTTCTTGCCACTGAATAACATGAAAGTTAAAACGCACACTATATTTGGCTAGTCTTGGATAAAAGTTGCTATTTTTATGCATGTTGCTATAACTGAATATAAATAATTTATAATGCATTTGTAAATATTTGGAACAACATGAGGCGAAGACAATGATGAAATAATTTTCATATTTAGTTGAACAATTCCTTTAAACACTCTTCACTGAGGAGCAGTCAGACCTCTGTCCAGCCTTGGTGTGCAAACAAACAGACTTTCATTTGCCTAATTGGCTCTCATGATTTGTGTATGTGGGAGGTATTTGTAGTTCCATGAGTATGAAGCTGTGTGTTTCATTAAACCAAAATGAGCCTTTAAAGGGCTAACACGTGTTTAGTAAGCCACATCCTCTCCTTCAATCACTACCCCAATTTACCCAGAGACGCAACCTTTGCAAAGCTGCCCACTGCACAGAAGGCTCCCCTCACCATCTTCAAAGCTGCAATTCAATTCGTGGCACAGAAATGACATACATCAGCATTAAGAACATCACTAAGTAAAGTCCAATAAAATCTCTCTTTCTCTCTCTCTCTCTCTCTCTCTCTCAGGTCAATCCATTTCACTTCGTAGTTTGCTGAGAACCAATGAGACATTTTCAGAATATCTGGTGAACAGCTTGTCAGTGCCAAACACAACAGCCGCGAGTCTGATGAAGGTGAAGGTTCGACTCGGCCAGGTATGTCATCACAAGCAAAAAATAAATAATGCTGTATATTTTAGTGCATGCTGAGATCCGATATCTCTAAAGGAATAAACAGCCGAAAGGCCAGACGCTTCCACGAGAAGTCATCAACATCACTGCAGTCCAGCGTTTTATCTAACCAATAAAAGCTTGTTTGGTCCAACAGAGACGGATTCACACAGCAGCAAAATGTCAAGCATGCATAATTTTTTCCCAGAGATGGAGTCGAGACCATACCACAACTAGACCCTCATGACCTAAATCCAGACCTGTTAGCCCAAGAACCATGCTATCCTTTTAAATGAACTGAATTAGTAAATACTGCATTTATTGCAGTATGCATTTCACACACTCCATATTTTTATGTTCAATGATGATGAAACGTGTGTCTGATATTCCATGATTTGTGATGGAACTTCATTTTCATAAGTCTATTGCTATCTTCTGTAGATACCTGCTCTCTCAGGTGGAGGCGATCTGAAGTCTATTCTCTGTGGTGCCTCAGTCAACAGCATCCTGGACTTTAATTCAACCAATCAGAGAGAGGAGTTTCAGAATATCACATGCTCCTTACCAGCCAGCCAGCTTCGCCTAACCAGACAAGTTTTCATGCAGAACCTCGATAACGTGAAACTATTAACCGCTGTAAGTGATTTGCATTGATTTTTTCCTTCTTCTTCTTCTTCTTCTTCTTCTTCTTCTTCGCTTTTATTATTCTAACCTGTCCCCATTCCCCTAAAAGTATCTGGGCAACAAATACAGCATGTCTTAAAGATGCAAAATGTGTCCAAATCCCCCTACTACTCATAGTACTACTGCAAGTTTTGATTTTTCAAAAAAGAGTAAAGCAAATTAATAGTTTTGGCTGTTGCAAAACATGACCCAATGGCCATATTAATTTATTAACCTATATCTTCTGAACACAAAGTCTGAACTTAATGAAACCTGGAAAAGATTTACGCAAAGACATTTTGAGGAGGCATGCCAAATTTTGTCCAATTCTGCCCATAGAGAGTATGACAACAACAACAACAACAAAAACAACAGTTATAACTCTGCAACAGTTTGATTAAGAATGTTGAAATCGGCATGCCTATTATTAACATATCCTTAAAATATTGATTGGACAACTCAACCAAAGTTGCTGCCTGGCAGCCAATGAAATCATTATGAAATTGGCATCAACTTCCAGGTTGCAAAAATTAGGCTGTGAAATTGGCCACAAATTGTCGCTATAAATATCTAACATACTCTGTACTGTTGATAATTTATGGTTACTAATATCGCTATGGTCATTACTCTGGTAATTGCTAGAATATTTTTTTTCCTTCTGATTCCTTAAGTGCTCCTGAGTCAGCCGGTCAAATGGATTTCACTTTTTGAGAGAAAATACGTCCGCCACAGTTAATGTATTGAAAAAAAAAATATCTATATTTTTTTAACTCGTCCTACGTCAATTCTCTGATTTGCAAAAATTTGTCGGGCTTCATCCCTCATGAAAAAAAAATCTAAATATTTTTTATTCATCTAATAATTTAGCAGATATGCACCAATTTGAACTCTTAATGACATATGAAAGATACAGTACACTACCAATTTTGTCCACTAGGAGAAGCCATAAGATAAGAAATCATTGGAAGTTAGCAAAAACCATGCCTAAAAAAGTAACTAGGTTACTTAGTATTGAAATTACTTTGCCCCTGACAGATACGGTTGAAGTCTCATTTTTTAACCACTCCACAGATTTCATATTAGCAACGTTCATCTATACAAGCAATAGTACACATGTATAAACACCATAGGACCATGCAGCCATCATACCCATAGGGATATAAAAAAAAATGCCTTTTAATAGTGACAAATTCAATTTTAAATACCTATATTTCATATTCTGCACATGATTAAATGTCGAAAGTGCTGTATTTGTATTTACATTTTCACATAACTGAAGGTCTTATTCTCAAATTCTTTGGTTTCACTGTATTTGGGGAAGAGCGGATGTTACTGGTGAAACTAGGAACAGCCTAAATGCACTCCAGATTGAGCAAAGAAAAGCCATTTGCAGCATAATCCCTTGTGCAGATAAATACTTCAACTCACAGACACATTCACACACACACACACACACACACATACACACATACATCTCTCCCTTCCCCTTCCCTCTATCCGAACCTGCTTTACGGCTAAAGTAATCACTATTGAGTGTGTGAAGGTCACATAGATGCAGAGATAGTGTTGGCTAAGAGGACAGTGGATGGGAGCTTATTAAAGTTGTTTTAATTGCCTGACATCTCAGATTCTGAGAATAAGCTCAGAAAATCTAATGGCCTTTATAGATTTAACCACACTTACTGCAGTTCAGTAATGCAGTCGTATTCTTTGGCTCTGTGAAGCAGCACCCATGTGATACACAATTAAGCTCTGGCAAAATCAGTGCTCAATACTGAAAATTACTTCTTTCTGATTCAGCTTTCATTAGCCGTGGGTCTGAACCCACTCGAGGTGGTCGTACTCATGACTCAGACCAGCAGTCACGTCACTCCACTGATGACAAGGGTGAGTTTCCTTAATTCACTTACTTTTAAATGAATGTACCGTGCTCCTCTGCCTATAAATGACAAGTTCACCCAAAATTATGCAACAACAGTTTATAATGACAATGAGGCTGTCAAGTTTCCAAAAGCAGTGATATGAAAGGAAACTAAGATTTATTTGTTACATTTTATGTAGTGTTTGAAATTTCATGGATATTTTTCTGAAACTTACCATAAATTTGCAGCAAATGTTTTTCACAGGCAAATGAGCATTTGATTGTTTGCCAGCAGTACTTTTTGCCGGTAGTGGTGAACCTTCAGCAATTCTTTTTCAACAATGGACAATTTTCCACTAGTTTGCCGCAAAGCTCATTTGCATGTGAAAATTATAAGTGCCGAATTTGCCACAAGTTTGCGGCAAATTTGCCAACAGCCCTCGATTTTTGTAAGGGGATGTTATGGTTATGCTTTTTCTCCACCCAGATGTCTAATTTCCAGACTTCAGCAATGTTGAGTGTTGCAAACACTTTAGACTTTGGATCGGATCCACTTGGAAGTCTCAGTATGCTGATGTGTGGGACAGTCTTTAACTCAACCTCCAATAACACGAGGAGAGCCACCGTCCGAACAGCGTCAACAGTCCCAGAACAACAGAACACACGCGCTGCAACAGCTATGATGGGAGACACAAGCAACAAAAACACCAGTAAGAGCTGATTCTCAATCAGTTTCTCAAGACAGTTTCAAGGAGATTTTTACATTTTCTGAATAAAATCTGAGTGTTGCTTGCCTGACTGTGCAAATATTGTCGGTAGTTTCCAGGGCTTTGCTATGCAGTTGTTCGGGGTGGTTGCTCAGTGGTTCCCACCTCGGTGATATTCTGGTCTCTAGAAATGGCATTTATATATATATATATGTAGCTCCTTAACCCTCTACTGCTATTGAAAAATAGAAAAAAAAAAAAATACAAAATAAATAAATCTTACAAACCTACACTTCTGTAAGTTGAAACATGAAGATATATATGAGAATGTGACATAAATTGGAGGCAGATTGCTGCCATCTAGTGAACAAAATGTAAATAACATGACATGAAAACCATGTCATGCCTGTAACAGCAAGTAGATGGCTGTAGCGAATTGTTGAATCCTAATTTTGTCACAAGATATGCATATATATTTAGACATTATCATGAACAGTTTTGCATTTTAAAACTGATTTGAAGTGTTAGCTTTTGCAGTTAATGTCATGATGCTTGCAATCAAACCTGACCATGGTGTTACAAAAAGAAGACACAGAATTAGCATTTTTCTACCAATAAATTATTTCAAACATAAAAGTTTAATAACTAAAAGTAAATGCATAAAAAAATTAACATCAAGAAACAGAAATGAACTGCAAAATTCTGAAAATTATTTTAGAATATAAAAACATTTTCTACATACATTTTATTTTGGAAACGTGTGTGTGTGTGTGTGTGTGTGTGTGTGTGTGTGTGTGTCAGTTTGGGTAGGTTTAAGTAGTTTATGAGGACTTATTTTTAGGTTACAAACTGGTTATTACAAAGGTATTATGCTATAAATGTGGTTTATGGGGACATTTCTAGTGTCCCCATAATTTAAATCGCTTAAAAAACATATAACAATGTTTTCTTGAAAATGTAAAAATGCAGAAAGTTTTTTCTTTTTTTTTTTGAGGGTTAGGGGATATAATCTATAGTTCATACAGTATAAAAATCATTATTATATACTGATTTATTGATCATTGTCTTAGAAAAATATATTTTTTGGTCTTTCCCATTCATTTCAATGGTCTGTCACCTTTGACCTTTTGACATTTTTTTTATGTCACAAATTCTTGTACTGCTCAGATAAAGC
The DNA here is from genome assembly GCA_032164185.1 of Moxostoma hubbsi. Lineage (NCBI taxonomy): Eukaryota > Metazoa > Chordata > Actinopteri > Cypriniformes > Catostomidae > Moxostoma > Moxostoma hubbsi. The sequence continues at coordinate 4,022,559 of JAVLUX010000003.1, read as the reverse complement.
AAATCATTTTTATTAAATGAGAAAACTTTATTTGGGTCAAAAATTACAAATAACAAAGTAACAATTGCAAGGTACCACTTTTTACTGTGTGCTTAAAATAAAATAGCTAATGCTAATATCACTATTATTATATTATTGTATAATATTATATGCTTTACATCCTCTTTTCATGACATTTCAGTCTGACACATTTGCTCAGAAGAAAGGTGAGACTCAAATCAGCACAGGCTGTTGATATTGCTGACGTGATGTTGTTTGTTTGTTTACAGTGTCTCAGCGCTCAGGTGTTTGTTCAGAGTGCTTCTATGCTGGTGAATATCATGCGTACCGAGTTAATTAGTGACTCTTTTGAGGCGATCTGTTAATTACCTTCTCTTTGAAACTCTGGTAAATAGGATTGACTGTTTCTCCCTAAGCACTGGGCCTGCTGCGGGTTACTGTTGTTCTGATACCACAGATCATAAAAAGCATGTTCCATTTGGCTCTTTTCTGTTTCGTTGGCGCATACTAATGGGATTGTGCGTTCTCTCTAAATTCTTTGTCTCGGATTGTACATGAGTTTCATTGTTGAGTGAGGAATCTGTTGTATTTTGTAGGACAAATTGTGTGTTATTGTGTCTATACTGTATGTCATAAGGAATTTAAAGAGATAGATCAACCAAAATTTGTAAATCTGTCATCATGTCATGTTACTCTCGTCATTTTTCTTTCTTTCTTTCTTTCTTTCTTTCTTTCTTTCTTTCTTTAAACATAAAATGAGATGTGCTGCTATTTTTTACCTAACAAAAGTGGATGTTGAACTGCCAAAGTCTAGAAAGGAAAAAAACATGAAAGTTTCATAAAAGTATTTGAAAATTAGCCTATACAACTCGCATTCCAAGTCTTCTGAAGCCATACGATATTCTTGTTTGGTGAACAGACCAATCATTTTGGTTTGTCAAATAATTTAGAAGATTGATAAGTGAACGTGGGCCAAAGCCAAAAAATAATCGTTGGCTTATCTTCTAATGTTTTTTAGTAGGAGTTTAATAAAGTAGGTTTTTCAGAAAACTCAAATGGGATGACGGAAATTTAATCTGAGATTTACATTATGTTTTGGTAATCCTTGTAATCCTAGTCTGAAGACAACATACCCACAAAGTTACTAGAGCAAATAAGTAACAAAAGTAAGTAGTGAAATTACTTTGCATTGTCTGATCTGTTCATACAAAATTTCTTCCACTGTTTCAAAGTGCTTGGACCCTGATATTGATATATACTTTATTAGTAACACCTGTACACCTTCTTATTCATGTGATTATCTAATAAGCCAATAATGTGGCAGCAGTGCATAAAAGATCATGCAGATATGGGTCAGGAGCTTCAGTAATTCTTCACATCAAACATCAGAAAGGGGAAAACTGTGATCTCAGTGATTTGGACCATGGCATGATTGATGGTGCCAGATGGGCTGGTTTGAGTATTTTTATAACTGCTGATCTTCTGGGATTTGCACATACAACAGTCTCTAGAATTTACACAGAATGGTGCCAAAAACAAAACAAAAAGCCATCCAGTGAACAGCAGTTATGTGGAAGGAAATGCCTTGTTGATGAGAAAGGTCAACAGAGAATGACCAGATGGGTTTGAGCTGACAAAAAGGCAACGTTAACTCAGATAACCTCTCTGTACAATTGTAGTTTGCAGAATAGCATCTCAGAATGCACTACACGTCTAACCTTGAGACCACATCAGGCACTTTAATAGGACCATAGTGTTCCTTATAAAGTTCTCAGTATGTGTATATCATTGCTGTCAGATTAAATCATTTGAATCACAATTAATCACATACATATATTATAGTTAATCATGATTAATTCCACATTTTGAAAATGCTGAAATTCGACTCTACATATATTTATTTTCTTGTAAAAATTTATTTATTTAGGTCTTTTGAAAAAAAGAAAAGAAAATGTCTAGGTTACTATTGTAACCCCCATTCCCTGATGGAGGGAATGAGACGTTTTGTTGAAACAAGCGACACTGGGGGTCCTTCTTGAAGTCCTTGGTTACTTCTGAACTTGAGAAAAGGCCAATGACAAATTGGCAGACAGAATTTGCATGTCCCTCCCCCGGACATACGGGTATAAAAGGAGGGAATCGTGCATCTGTCTAGCCAGGTTTTGCACTGAGGAGCAGAGAATAAGGTTTGGCCATTACAGTGGCTTGGACACAACATCTCGTTCCCTCCATCAGGGAATGGGGGTTACAATAGTAACCTAGACGTTCATTCGTTGTGTCGAATGTAGCGACACTAGGGGTCCCTATTCAATCACGTCATGTGCTGAACCATGTATGTGAACTGCTGATGCAGGTGCGGGCATGCAGTTGTGTGCTAAAGCAGCAGGCTGCATCAGACTGCACGTACCCTTCCCCAACGCCCCATAAAAACATCATAAACTTTTTAGGTTCCTGGCATCCCCTAAGGGAGGGGAGCAAGCGACATGCCAAGCATGGGAGCAGGCCATGCCAGCCGTGCCTTTTCTCTCCCTACGTTTCTCATATAGATTTAATGTGGCTTGGGCCATTTAACGCTGTAATACGCATCAGGGAACGTGTTCTTTTACAACTCCTATTCTTTTAGGGGGAAAAGACTCTGGGGTGAGGCTGGGGTGAGGTTAAATGTGGCGAATACATCACATGGGTTTTCAGGCCACATGTGGAAGTGGCGTGGTGGTAGATCCTACTTCGTGAAGGAGCAGTTTCTACAAACATAGCGACCGGGGTGCAGAGGGGACTGCCCAGGGGAGACTGCCCAAGGGAGGACCGTACCGCAGAAAATACACACAGGGGGATTAATCTGTGATGGCCAAACCCTGTGGATCACCTATTCGAGTACAGAGTAGTTAGTACCCGTAGTGAATCTGGTCGGGAGTTCCTCCGCTGAATTCGCGAACCAGAGGGCAAGTGAGGAAAGACATCCATGGAGCGCGAGTTAAGTGGACTCTCCTGGGAGAAAGAGCCCACGTGATCGCCTCAGTGGAGGGGAAGGGTGCTATGTGCAAGCGGAAAACCCAGTCAGCCGTTCTGCATTACCGAGTTCTACGTGCTCGGACCTGAGGAAATACAGGACAAGACCGACTCAACCCTGAGATTGTAGAATCTCATAAAGGTATTGGGTGTTGCCCAGCCTGCCGCTCTGCAGATGTCTGCTAGGGAGGTGCCGTTGGCCAGTGCCCACGAGAAGGCCACACTGTTCATAGAGTGTGCTCAAACCCACAAGGGGGAGGACATGGCCTGGGTCTGATAGCCCAGCCATGACATTGATGACCCAGTGGGCAACCACTGTTGGAGACAGCTCCCCTTTCCTCTGTCTGCCAGAGCAAACAAAGAGCTACTCATAACATCTAAAGCTCTGCGTGTGGTCCACATAGGTACACAAAGCACACACTGGACACAGCAATGATAAGGCTGGGTCTGCCTCCTCCTAGGGCAGCTTCGCTTTCAGGTTCACTACCTCTGAGGGAGTCGTAGGAACCTTGGGCACGTAGCCCGGTCGAGGTATTAGGATGACGTGAGCATCTGCCAGACCAGACTCCAGGCAAGTGTCGCTGTCAGAGAATGCTCACAGGTCCCCAACCCTCTTGATGGAAGCGAGTGCAATCAGGAGGGCCATCTTCAAGTAGAGGTCTCTAAGCCCGTCTGACTCTAGCAGCTCGAAGGGGGGCTTATGAAGGCCCGAAAGGACCTATATATATATATATATATATATATATATACCTGTATATATATATTAGGGCTGTCGATTTAACGCGTTAATTCAGTGCGATTAATTTTACAAAAAATAGCGCGTTAAAAAAATTAACGCATTTAATCACATGCCCACGGACCATAATAAGAAAGATTCCTGAGAAATGCAAGCTTGTAGTACCACATGTTTACTCCAGGGGGCAGTAAGTGAAATTTCAGCTGTATGAGCAACACACAGTTTATACAGTGAAGAAAAAACTTCAGTAGGCAGTGTCACTACCCGATCCACAAACATGCGTTTCGTTCTTGCGAACAAAACACTCGAAGGAGTGCAATTGCGATCTAAGGGATCTCAATATTTATATAAAGATTGAGTATTAAACTACTTGACACAGTTACCTAAACATTTTATATTTATGACGAAACACACCCGAGACGTCTGACGTAGGTGTAAATTGACGGGCCCTTAAACAAGCCCTCATAATAAATCTCGAACTGATTGATAAATTCACTTGTGAAATGGATTGCTGTGAACTGTATGTCAATGATTGTCTTATGATCAATAATATGCTAGTAAACAATACATTGTATTCTAAAGCCGCTATTTTTATTGTCTTATCAATGATTAACTCTTCTGCCACAAGAATGTAATGCATTTTAATTATCTGAATATTTATATATATATATAATTTTTTTTAAATATTTAAAGATAACTATGTATAATTAAATATTGATATAATATCAGTATATATTGAGTTATTGTTATATGAGGGGCTTTCTCAGCAAATATTTGTATATGCGATTAATCACGATTAATTAATCGGGATACCATGTAATTAATTTGATTAAAATTTTTAATCGATTGACAGCCCTAACAAATATATATATATATATATATATATATATATATATATATATATGAATTTATTCACTGGATTTTCCCAAAAATCGTTAATCGCGATTAAGAAAAAATATTTACTTTTTAAATTTATTGCGTGGGCTAACGGATTAATTCTGACAACTCTAATATAAATAAATAAATATATATATATACATAGACACACATACATACTGCCACCTCTAGATGATACTGGACATGTTTTTGGACATGTACCCTGGTATTATCACGGTATACTTTGAAGCACCTTGGAGTAATACATAATAAAATGGAACATGAATATGGTAATCATTCAGTGCCAATGTATTTGGACACTTAAGGCACACTTAAAAATGTATGATTGTCACTGAATTAGATAAAAAAACATCAGAACAAGTGGCATTTACTTTAGAGGAAGTTTGCTAAAGCATAGCAAAGCAGATCACAAAAAAGAAGTTAAGATTACAGTATTTGGATACTGGTTGTCAAATGTAAGTGGAACATTTCCATCATTATGAACTACAACTGTGGTTGCTAGGACACCTGTGTGAACCTGAAGGGTACTGATGTCTTTCGTCCACAAAAAATCACCTTGACACCTGCTGCTCAAAAGTCATTCCAAATATTGCCCTGAAATCTTACATTGACCACTGTATTTTAAAGTACCAGTTTTGAATCCAGCTTGCACAGTTGAGGCATTAATTAACAATGTAAGACTGTGATGTATGTTTTAGATTGTTTAATTGTAAACAATGGTTGTGTTCTAGTCTAGTTTTTGTGCTGATGCTCATGCTAATGTAACAACATAAAGCATTGAGAAAAACTGATTTGCTCTCAGTCATTTGCCAGTGATTGAGTCTGTGCTTGGCAACGCTCAGGATGGTTGTGCAGGAGAGTGAAGCTGGTGATTTGTCATACTGAAATGCATTAACTTTTTTGCATTTATTTCAAGAGTTTGAGTCCCACTGAAATTAGGCTTTTCTGAAGGAGCGTTGCATTGAAAAAAAATGAACAGGCTAAAAAAAAAAAAACTTTGAAAAAGAACAGAAATGGGAGTTTTTTTTCTGTGGAATACAAAAGAACAATATCAGAAAATCTTTCACCATACAGTTGTCACAGTCTGTCTGCACCCTTTTCTAGAACTCTTATTTTGAAATTATTTTCCTCACTACATTTCCCACAAGCCACTGCCCTGATCACTCCTTCATTGTCCCCACCTGTTTGTCATTCCCTCGTTTAGTCTTTGAGTGTATATATTCCCTTTAGTTCCATCTGTCTGGGTCAGTCCTTAGATGTAGATGTGAATGATTTAACGGTAATGTTGGTATGTTTGCTCCTGTGTTATTATTAAAGAGCTTGAAGTTACTTCTCCTAAGTCTCCTCTTGACACTCCATCACACCAACCGCTACAACAGTCAAATTTCATAGTTTAAAATCTGTCAAGCTGCTTTATGGACAAAAGGCTGCTTTGATGCTCGATCAGCTTGTTCTGGTAGTTCTGATGCTGCATTGAAATGATTGATCGTATTCTGAATGTGGCGACAGGAGGTTTAAAATGGATGAGTCTTTCTGGTACTGTAAGACTACAACAAGGCATGCCATTACAAGTTGCAAGTTAGACAAGTTGCAAAAAAAAAAAAAAAAGCAAAATGCTGTGTGTTAATTTGGAGTCGTGCAGAAGCCCTACACCTACCCCTATCCCTAACCACAAAGATTAATATATGAAAAGTTATTCTTTAATTTTGATTCAAAAAGATTTTTTTCTTACGGAACCACACTGTTTTGCTCAATAGAATTGCTTTGTGATCCAAGGGGGTGTTCCTTGTCGTTTACGAGACACAGAATGAAACACTTGAAAAATTCTACTGCTGAAATCGGTCACTGGTTACCGAAATTTAAATCACTGCCCCCAGTGGCTGAAGCAGGAAGTGCTGTTGACCAGTTTCCTGGTGAAATGTTCACAAGATTGCGCCAAAGAGTTGTAATTTTATTGTAAATGATGTAATACAGTCAACAGGAATACATTGTTATGAACCCTAACCCTAAACCTCATGTTCAAGATAAACACATTCATTTAAAATGAATATTTCTACATTTGTAATTTCTGTGCATTTATGCCATTGTGCTGTAGTATTAAACAGTCTGTGAACAGTAAATGCACCTTCTTGTTGTATAAATATCACTGAAGATGTGATTTCTGTGCTGCTTTTGCTGCGTAAAGACACCTCTAGTTTGAATCTGTGCTTAAGTCTTAGTCTGAACCTGCCCCTCCATTGATTTTTGTATAACCACTACTCTATTGTCTTTGCAGGTGAATTCTGTAAAAATTTGACAGACACATTGGAAAGTTCATCCAGCTTGCGTCTGTTCTGGAAAACTTTCAGACCCTTTCTGCAAGGAAAAATCCTCTACACGCCTGATACAAATGTTACACGGAGCATTGTTACAGAGGTACACACAAGCTAGTAGGAAATTAATGTACTTTAACATGAAGATTATTTATCCTTCTTAATAGAGAAATATGTGCAAATTAGTGGAGTCATGATGAATGTCTACAAAACAACGCAGCGTAACGCAAGCATGTTTGTGCCTGTGTGTGTGTTTAAATAGATGTTTTAAGAGAATTGTGTCACATTAAATGTTAAACACATGTCAAAGTTTCATGTTTCCGGCTCAAAGACTAGAGATCTGTAACATGAGCTCGACTGCATCCGTGCACTGTCAGTAAACGTTGGTTTGATCAGGATCAGTCTGTTTCGTCTTCATGAGCTGCAGACACAGTGAAAGATCATCCACTGGAGGATGGCAAGTTCAGGCAGAGGGGCAGGATAAAGGGGGGCCATGATTGTGCCAAGTATGACATGTTTTTGGATCAAAATCCTTTGTCGTCCTGAAACAACATTCCTACCAACCAATTAGATTTTATAATTAGGGTTAGAGCTGGGGTTAATAGGTAGATAATGGTTAGGGTTGGGCATAGGACTATGTTTGGTTGAATTATTATTATAATTTTTTTCAATGTACTTTTTTCTTCAATTGTGTGATTTAGTCCCTTTTCTTTTTTTGAGAACTTTCTAAGGTAAAAGCAGATATTAAGTTTCTAGAATGGCTGGAGTCACTCAGCACACTGGATTCAAACTTGTGACTCAAGGGGTGTTAGTCTGTGTCTTTGCTCAGGCTTTGTCACCTCAAATTATCCCTATGTCCCCCCAAGTGCAAGTAAACCAATGTACATTTTATCGTCATGACGCTAACCTTAATCTAACCCAAAGAAAATGCTCTGAAACGGATAATAGGCGCACACCATTCACCTCCCTCTGTCATTTCCTCCATGTAAGTGTAATTCTATCAGGAAGATCTTGGGATTCATTCTATCAGGCATCTCCATCCAACCACAACACAGCCTCTGCTTTATAAGGCCGCTCAGGTGTTTCTCATAGTTGGCTTACTTACATTGTTTTCACCCCCCTCCACCCTAGCACCACAGGTTTAGATCCCTTCCTGGGTGGGGGTAAGCTCCGCTCCCTTTTGCTTCTGTCACTGCTTCTGGCAGGATCAGACAGTTCTAGCAAGTATCAGAGCACTGAACCCTTGGACTATGGCTCACGCCAAATTATATAAGTATCTCTTCGTTCTTATTAATCCCAATAATCCTGAGTCTTTTCTGATAGAATGAATATTCTAGATCTGTCTGTAGCAGGTTCTGGAGTTTTGTTACAGGACCACGACATACCAGGAGTTCTTCCTGCTTGGCAAAATCATGGTCAGCATGTTAGGCACCTCAACAGTTGACATACATTACAGTTGCAGTTAAAGTTGCGTTATTTTGTTTTTAGAGCTACATTACACTGCAGCATGCTCGTCATGTTTCCTGGTAGTCTTCACACATTTTTTAATGAAAATTTTCTTTCACAAGGCCAACCGCACCTTTGACGCTGTGGCTAAAGTGGGCGATCTGGCAGAGGCCTGGCTGCAGAATGAAGACGTGATCTGGGAATTTTTCAACAACAGCTCGCAGATCAACACACTAAGGGTGAGACTTCCTTGCCATGATCACTGATCCTCAACTCACACCACATCTCTTGATTTCAGGGCCTTTTTCCCATTTGTATTGACAGTATTGATAGGAAATGTTGGACAAGAGAGAGTAATGAGAGCAGCAATCAACACCAGCCATATTCTAACTCGCATCAACAATATTACACTATTTACCCACCTTGATGTTGCTCCAAAAACCTAAATGGTGCTACTGTATCTGTTCGCACATTGATGGGTGAACAATTCCTTTAGTGTGTCAGTGCATGTGAGCTAACCTATTTCAAACATTTAACATGCCAAATATTAGTTGGGTCAGGTCATACCAATGGTTAAAATCAGCTGTTTAATCAGGAACTGCTTTACTAGTTTAGATATACAGTGCTGATTGTCCAATGTGAATGTAATTCAGTGTCCATTATTGTTATGAATGACTCACCTCTAGTGAGAACCTAGGCTGTCGTGAAAGCTCTTAAACCCTCGGTCTCACTAGCATTTGTGTGTGTGCGTGAGAGTTTGGTGCCCATCCTCTGTGATAGGGCGCATGAAAAGAGAAGGTAATTATGGGTAAGTGCGGGATCATTTTCAGCAGCAGGAAAGGGATTAAACAGCGGCACACCTTCAGACAATCCCTCCATCACCCCATTACCTCTCTCTACCTCTCTCTCTTTCTTTATTACTTTAGTGTCACTTTAAATTAGCTCAGATAGAGAAACAAATCAAGAGGAAGAAGGGGTGATGAGCGTGGATGGAGGGATGGAGTAAAAAAGAAGTGAACTGCGCTTTGACTTTTTCATTACCCTCACCTTGACCTTTACACTAATATCATCTCATGCTCATTGGTATTCATGAATACAGTCTACATGTAACTTTCTGTATGTTTGAGTAGACAATGAAACATACAATTCCAATGTGAAATGACTCCATAAAGAATTTGGACACTTATGCCACAATTTAAAATGTGTACATTTCAAGTCAAGTCAAGTGGTTTTTATTGTCGTTTCAACCATATACAGTTAGTACAGTACACAGAAACGGATAATAGGCACACACCATATTTTTATGATATATCAAAATATCAGTATGGCTTGACCATATAACTTTACCATAAACTAACAATGAACAATACTTTCACAGCACTTACTAATCTTCCTTTATGCTAATTTCAACATATACTGTACTGATTCATTTTTCTAATTTAAAAGTTGTATATGTTAACATAGTTAATGCATTCAAAATATCTTAACACCTTTGATTTGATTGTTTACACTAACATTAGTTAACATGAACGTGTAACGACAAACATTTTTTTTACAGCATTATATTTATTTATAATATCACTATCACAATTTTCTCTACATTACATTGTTTTAATTATGTTTAAATATTATTATTATTATTAAAATTAATTTCATTATATTATTATTATTATTATGCTAATTTCAATATATACTTTTATTTATATCAAAAGTTGCATTTGTTAACAAGTCACCATACGTTAACACAGTTAATGCATTCTGAACTAACATGAACCAACAGTAAACAATAATGAATAATTATTGTTAATTGTTAGTGCTTGATGTTTAATGTATTTAATAATGTAACAAATGTTAACCAAGAAAAAAGTGTAAAGTGTTACCAAAAAAAACCAAAATATTTATTTGAGAGAAATATATTATTAGGAATAAAAGTACAAACATACTTGACAAGCAAAATTATATGTAACAAAAGATATATTGTTATGAAAGTATTGCGACACTTTACAGTTAAATGTGATGACGCTAAATGTATAAAATTATTTTTGTTTCTATAAATAAAATATATCATATCAACGTATGTTTCTTAAAATGGATTTTATTTGAAAAGATGTCCAAACTTTGATATTTAGCCTGATCTCATCGTTATATGTAGGTATTCGTACATAACATATAAACATACATTTTTGTGCGTTTGGATAGACGCTGCAACATACAAAATCACATACACAATTTACATTTGGTGGACCACACATCTGTTACACACAAAATAAAATGATGAATTTAAACTGTTTGGCAAGTTTTCAGTTTTAGGTTTAGATGTTAAATAATTCATATTAAATGGCTGAAATATGTTATTGAGTCCTCCATTAGCTGTGTTCTTTTAATATTCCATAAATTGACTACATTTTCAATCTTTACAAGCTTTGGGTTTTATATTTTATCTTGTTCTGTCTGTCTGTCTCTGTCTGTCTACACACAAAACACATTTTTAACACTTTGCACAGGAACCAGCGTGCACATTTGCTAGGTCCTGCGAGCGGTCCTCCAGGGCTTGTGCCTTTTGGCTGTGATGTGCTAAACAGGTTTTGAGAGTTTTAATAAAGCTGTAATGACCAGAAATAAGACTTTGATCATCATAATGTCTCACCTTTGTTATCTGCTTTAGTTCAATGAGATGCAGGACTGATTATGTTACTATGGTGCATTCAACAGACACACACACAATCCACAAGCACATTCAAGGCAGGAGAATGATTTGCATATGAATTGTGATTACCTTCAACAAATCTGTGTATGTGCAATATGAGTGTGAGTGTTTGTGTGTTTATGTATTCATGTGCATTTATGTGTGTTTTTATGTTTATTTATGTGTGTGTGCCTGAGTTTGTGTGCAGTGACATCAGTTTTATCCTTGCAGGTTAGGACAGGGAATAATAAAGGAGAGGGGTGGGACTGTAATTTATGACAAAAACATGTGAGCGTGTCTGTGTACGAGAGAGAGACAAAGGATTTTGCAGTGATGTGCTTGTTTATTATACAGAGCTAAAGAGCAATAGTGCCATCTAGCTCAAAGAGAGCGAGAGAGAGACAGACATAGAGAGAGAGAGAGAGAGAATGCATTGATAGTACATACTTGCCTGGTCTTACTGCACTGCCCTTTGCAACTGAATAGAACAGAATGCCGGGCTCTCGAATTGCGACGTTAGACTCAACACAACATATTAAACACGCAGCACTCATGATGCTGCATACCGTTTAATGCAGAATCCTAACCACCATGGAACGTCATAAGTGTCTGATTTGTGTCTGATTTTTCAGACTTAATGCATTAATGAGTTTTATAATTTGTCAAACGTTAACTACTGAGGGCTATGTTGCTCAAAATTAAACCAATAAAATACATAATTAACCCTGCGGCCCGCCCGCAAGAAATTTATATATTAATATGTACTGTCTTGACCAACTCAAAATAGGTATTGTTTTAAATCTTAGAAGCTGTACTTTACAATGCATGCAGGCATTATGACCAAAACTGAACGAGTGCTTTGAAATTTGCAGACAAATCAGAAGTGTTCTGTTCTGATCATATATTACATGTTATTGTAACTGTTTAAAACATCAAATTGATAATTTAGCCATGTGTCATATGTTGTTGGAAAGCTCTCAAAGTGTAGAATATAACAAGCCTATTTTCTTTACTCACAGACAAAAATATAGTGAGTAATAGCTATGTACATGTCTTTGAAATATATGTTACATGTAAACAAGTCTTGGTTAAAAGCTGTGTTCCCCTTCTGTCACTCACTCGACGTTGTGTCGATGTAGTGACACTAGGAGTCCCCACGGACCTCCCATTCCCCAGAATGCTCGTTTACCCCTGTTGAGTTCCGCCTCAGGGCCAGCTTCTCTTTCTCTTTCGGGGCTCGCGAGCAGGATGAGTTCTTGTTCGCCTGATTGGAGAGCGCACTGTCGATGTCAGACGCCAAATGGGCTGCCACCTTCTGGTCTGCCCACCCAGTCTGAGGCTAACTCAGACAGCTATGCTTGCCCGGGCCACTGCAGGTATCGGTTTAGACTGGAACCCTTCATCCTCCCCTGAGTCCTCATGGCTAGATGATTGGTTCCTGGGTTCAGGGCGCCGCTTATGGCCAGTTCTCGCCCCCAGTGTAGAGCCCCTCCCCGACTCAGGGGAAGGTAAATTGGCTCCCCGATTGGTGGAAGGTAAATCTTGTGTTTCCTTTTGTGTTGTTTTCCCCGCACTCAGAACGGGCCGTGGTATCCACATTGTCAGAAAACGAGTGGTTTCCTCACTCCTTGGGTCACAAATCGTGTTATCGTCGGGTACGAGGTATGAGCAATGTAAGTGCTTTCAAGTCTCCCTCAGCGCAGCCGCCTTGGGTCAAAGCAACGCTCCTCGATGTGATGTTGCATGCTCCCCCCTGCTGAGAGGCCCCACCCCCAGATACGTCAGACACGATCGTCCCCTTAGTGCTTTGGAAGTGGCTAATGCTTTCCATCCCGTCGCTGTGGCTGGCAAGCACCATCCGATTCGACTACGCATTTCTATTCGCCAGGTGCCCACCCTGGTTCAACGGCATCCTCTTCACTTCAATGTACGGCGAGAACACCGCCACACTGCGTGCGGAGAATGTGACCCTTCTTTGCAAGGGCGCGATAGAGCCTGTCCCTCCAGCCGAGATGAGGAAAGGGTTCTACAGCACTTACTTCATTGTACCAAAGAAAGGTGGGTTGTGGCCAATCTTGGACCTACGAATTCTGAACCGGACCGTACACAGTCTCACGTTCAAGATGCGTTCACGGCGGTAGACCTGAAGGACGCATACTTTCATGTCTCAGTTTTACCTCGACACAGACCCTTCCTATGGTTTGCTTTTGATGGCCAGGCATATCAGTATATGGTCCTCCCCTTCGGCCTGTCCCTGTCCCCTCACATCTTCACTAAGGTTGCAGAAGCAGCTCATGCCCCATTAAGGGAAGTGGGCGTCTGCATACTCAAAAACTTTGACTGGCTGATCCTAGCACACTCTCTCTCACCTGGTGCTCACGCACCTCAGCTGTCTAGGGCTGCGGGTCATCTGGGAAAAGAGCAAGCTCTTCCCGGTTCAGAGGATCTCTTTTCACGGCATGGAGTTAGACTCTGTGTTGACTATTGCTCGCCTCACATGCGAGTGCGCAGTCAGTGCTGAACTGCCTGAACTCATTGAGGTTGAAGACAGTGGTTCCACTGAAATACTTTCAGAGACTACTGGGGCATATGGGATCCTTGGCGGCAGCCACGCTGCTCGGGTTGATGTATATGAGACAGCTTCAGCACTGGCTTCAGACTCGAGTCCCGTAATGGGACATCATGTGGCTGTTACGCCCCACTGCCGCCACTTATTCAGCCCTTGGACAGGAGTTCCCCTACAGCAAGTGTCCAGACGCATCATGGTCACCACAGACGCCTCCAAGTCAGGCTGGGGCACCGCGTGCAATGAGCAAGCAGCCGCTGGCTCCTGGACAGGACCATGGCTGTGTTGGCACATCAACTGCCTAGAGTTGCTGGCTGTACTGGTCACACTGCGGAGGCTATTGCCATTGATCCGGGGCAAGCACGTGTTGGTCCAGTCCAACAACACAGCGAGAGTAGCGTATATAAATCACCAAGGCGGCATACATTCTTCTCGCATGATGCAACTCGCCCGCCATCTCCTCCTCTGGAGTCAGTAGCGGCTGAGTTCGCTGCGGGCCACTCACATCACAGGCAGCCTCAACTCCACAGTAGATGCGTTGTCATGGCAGGCGACGCTCGACGGAGAGTGGTCCAGCTGATTTGGAGTCAATTCAGCAAAGCACAGCACCAAAGCACCTGTTCGCTTTGCCCCCTCATCACAGATGCGCTGGCACACAGCTGGCCCCAGGGGCTGTGCAAATACACGTTCCCCCAGTGATCCTAGTCACAGGGGGAACACTAAACAAATCATATTAGTATTCAGATCGCTGCAACCAGAGGTGGAAGTCATCCAAATATGGGCAGAAAGGATCATTGTCTCTAAATATACATGGCCACCAGGAGATGGCGCAAAGTACATGACACATACTCAATGATGTATGAAACAGAATGTAACTGAATGAGATTTTGTTACTCATGCCTGCAATGCTTTGGAGAGAGAGCATACCTTTAGTCATTGTTGTATTTGTATGTGTAATTAATTATTATGTACAATTACTATGTTTTATTAATTTGAAGAGGCTATTGGACACTTGGAGTCATTTTTGGACACTAGGATAAATAATATTCGTAATGCTATAACTTTTGATTGCCTTTTCATATAAACATTTCATTTTACTCAGTTACAGATGATATGATTGGGAACAAAACAAAAGCAGTTTTTCTGAGCTACCTTATTCAACCCAGAGATATATAATGTAAAATAAGAAAAAAAACATTCAATTGTTTTGTGATTTTTCAGCAGTTCCTTAGTATGAGAGTCCCATAATATACAGTGCATCCAGAAAGTATTCACAGTGCTTCACTTTTTCCACATTTTGTTATGTTACAGCCTTATTCCAAAATATATTAAATTCATTATTTTCCTCAAAATTCTACAAACAATACCCTTTAATGACAACATGAAAGAAGTTGGTTTGAAATCTTTGCAAATTTATAAAAAGAAATTAAAAAAAAAAAATCACGTTCATAAGTATTCACAGCCTTTGCTCAGTACTTTGTTGAAGCACCTTTGGCACCAATTACAGCCTCAAGTATTTTGTGTATGATGCTACAAGCTTGGGACACCTATTTTTGGTAAGTTTCTCCCATTCTTCATTGCAGGACCTCTCAAGTTCCATCAGGTTGGATGGGGAGCGTCGGGTCACAGCCATTTTCAGATCTCTCCAGAGATGTTCAATTGGGTTCAAGTCTGGCCTCTGGCTGGGCCACTCAAGGACATTCACAGAGTTGTCCCATAGCCACTCCTTTGTTATCTTGGCTGTGTGCTTAGGTCATTGTCCTGTTGGAAGATGAACCTTCGCCCCAGTCTGAGGTCCAGAGCACTCTGGAGCAGGTTTTCATCTAGTATGTCTCTGTACATTGCTGCATTCATCTTTCCCTCAATCCTGACTAGTCTCCCAGTTCCTGCTGCTGAAAAACATCCCCAAAGCATGAAGCTGCCAACACCATGCTTACTGTAGGGATGGTATTGGTCAGGTGATGAGGTTTCCTCCAGACATGATGCTTGCCATTCAGGCCAAAGAGATCAATCTTTGTTTCATCAGACCAGAGAATTTTGTTTCTCATGGTCTGAGAGTCCCTTCGGGTGCCTTTTGGCAAACTCCAGGCAGGCTGTCATGTGCCTTTTACTGAGGAGTGGCTTCTGTCTGGCCACTCCACCATACAAGCCTGTTTGGTGGAGTGCTGCAGAGATTGTTGTTCTTCTGGAAGTTTCTCCTCTCTCCACAGAGAAATGCTGGAGCTCAGTCAGAGTGACCATTGGGTTCTTGGTCACCTCCCTGGCCCTTCACCCCCGATCGCTCAGTTTGGCCAGGTGGCCAGCTCTAGGAAGAGTCCCGGTGGTTCCAAACTTCTTTGATTTACGGATGATGGAGGCCACTGTGCTCATTGGGATCTTCAATGATGCAGAAATTTTTCTGTACCCTTCCCCAGTTCTGTGGCTCATTACAATCCTGCCTTGGAGGTCTACAGACAATCCCTTGGACTTTATGGCTTGGTTTGTGCTCTGAAATGCACTGTTAACTGTGGGACCTTATATAGACAGGTGTGTGCCTTTCCAAATCATGTCCAATCAACTGAATTTACCACAGGTGGACTCCAATCAAGTTGTAGAAACATCTCAAGGATGATCAGTGGTTACAGGATGCACATGAGATCAATTTTGTGTGTAATGGCAAAGGCTGTGAATACTTATGTACATGATTATTTTTTTTACGTTTTTTTTTCAAACAGACTTCTTTCACATTGTCATTGTGATTTTGAGGAAAATAATGAATTTAATCTTTTTTGGAATAAGGCTGTAACACAACAAAATGTGGAAAAAGTGAAGTGCTGTGAATACTTTCCGGATGCACTGTATAATCATTTATATCATTATAATATTTGAAATATTTGATTTTTATTTAAAATGATACCAAACAAGTGACCCTCTTTGTTATTTTTTTTACATTAAACACCCTGTGCTTAATGGGTTAAATAATTAAAAAGCTATAAAATAATTAAAATAATCACTAAATCACTGAATAAATCACTACATGCCCCTTGAATTTCATTATAGGGCCAGTATGCTTCCATTTTAATTTTATATCTGGACTGAATATTCATTAATGCACAACACACTTTATGGTTTTTCATGTCCATTTTCAGGGTAACAGTTATGGACACATCACTCAACAATAGTTGGCGCCACCTTTCAAAATTGATTTACTTGGACTTTTGGTCAGTGACTTAGGCTGCATTTTTCACACCACAACCAAGCTTGGTACAATAATATATATCTTATTAACTCTTGCAGATGAAGCTGCCAACCAGTGTTGACAGTTAATTAAGTGTAACCCATATAGAAAATGTAAAGGAAATGTTGGCTGAAATTATGTTCAACTGGATAATGCGTGAAAAGATGTTTCCCTGAGAGAAGGTCATTATGGAAGAGGATGTCATACTTTGAAAGGGAACACCCACTGTTGATCACATGGCATGTCGACGGGTCTGTTAATAACGAATGAACCAATACCCTGACGTCCACCCCATTGTGCCGAGTTACTGACAAGCAGCATCTCCCATCAGACATTTTTGCATTTTTTTTAATTGTGTTGACCTTTTCCATGTGTTGCAACTGATAGCACATTGCTTCAGAACCCTCCTGAACCAGGAAGTAATCGCGTTAAGATAATCAATGCCGAGCATTATTTGGAGATTGCATTTTCCCTTTAAGATTACAGTTTTACTCCACTGGCAGATTTATAACTCACTTTTTACCCAGATAACACATTTCACCCAGAAACTGGAGCTCACACTTGGTACATACATGAAATCCACCTAATCTCCTGAGCAATTTTTTTAGCAAAAAATGTGTACCTCTATGTGTAACCCTGCATGTATGTGTGTGTTTTGCAGGTTCTACTGCAGAACCCTGTGATTGCACCAGTTCTGGACCAGTGGCTGGAGGATAGGGGCCTATCCGCTGCACTAATTGCCAACTTCCTGTTCAATGGTCCGGAGTCCCAGCGTTCAGTGGGAATGCCACCTTTCGATTGGAGAAACGTCTTCAACACCACCAGCCGCATAGCAGAACAGCTCATTCAGATTCTTGGGGTCTGTCTTCCACATAAGCAGCATTGTTATCCATCTGTTCTCATCTTTCTGGGGCTGTTCGCACAACAAATCAATTCAGTTTCATATTAAAAATATCTTCTTTTCTTTCTGCCTTTTTTGGCCTTCATCTGTTCTGATCATGTTCTATATTCATATTGTCTTTCCTCCTTTACTTTCACTTTATCTGACATTAAAGCAGGGTGGGGATGGGTTGTGTAGCTAGACTTTTTTTAAATTGGCATGGTCTACTTTATATCTTATTCTGGCCAAGAGCCATCCACTCAGACAGGAAAAGAGACTGGCTGACCAACATGTTAAGTGGTGAACCACAGTTTGTTTTGTTAAAGGCATATCATGAAATTCAGAGAAAAATGATGCATGGCAGAAAGATGCACATGATGCATGTTTTCACGTGGAGGACAAAGCAGTGCTTGTTTTGAGCATGATAAAGAAATCCCTTTTGATAAAAGCATCTGCTCAATGCCTAAGGTGCTAGAGTCTCACTAGAGTGAAAGCCAGTTAAATTACTTAAAATCCTTTGGCTGCAGACTCCACGACAAAAACATAATTTCAGTCAGAACCACTTCTGTCAAATGTAGAACTTTATTAACAATTGAAGCAATATGTTGGTGTTGGTGTTATCACTGTCTTCTTTGCAAACTCCCTGCTCAACCATGCATGAAACTGCCCATGGGTAGCAGAACAGATCCAGCAGAATTACTTTACAACATTGCACAAATTGTTTCATTTGCATAAATGCACATTAAAGGGCGCTTCAAATATTTAACAAGAAGGTAACTGAAGACAAGGAACAATACATTTAATATTGATATATAATACCTCTTCAGTAGATAGCAAGCAGCTCTCCCATGTGGAGGAGTTCAAGTATCTCGGGGTCTTTTTAACCATTGAGGGAAAGTTGGATGGAGCATGAGGTCGATAGCCAGATTGGTGCAGCGGTTGCATTAAAGCGGTCATTGTACCGGACTGTGGTGGTGAAGAGGGAGCTGAGCCTGAAGGCAAAGCTCTCATTTTACTAGTTGGTCTCTGTTCAAACCCTCAACTTTGGTCATGAGATTTTGGTAGTGACCGAAAGAATAATATCATGGATAAAAGCAGTCGAAATGAGCTTTCTTCGCATTGTGGCAAAGCTTACACTAAGTGATTGTGTGCAAAGCTCTGACATCTGAGGGGGGCTCGGAGTAGAGCCGCTGCTCATTCACGGGAGGAGACAGTTGAGGTGGTTCAGGCATCTGATTAGAATGCCTCCTGGGCACCTTCCTGTGGAGTTTTTCAGGGCATGTCCAACTTCGATGAGGCCCCAGGCAAGACACATAACATGCTGGAGGGATAATGTCTCTTGGCTGACCTGGGAACACCTTGGGATCCCCCAGGATGAGCTGGAGGATGTGGCTGGGGAATATGAGCTGCTTTCCTTAATTTGCTACCACCACGACCCAGTCCTGGAAAGATGGATGGATAGATTGCCAGTTGTATTATTTTTCAATCTAGACATCAAAGGGTCAATCTGTTGAATAATAACCTCTTTTTTGCTGTACATATTTGACAGTCAGAGTTTACTGAACTTTAGCATGCAGCAAAAGATGAAAATTCTTAACATATGCTTGCATACCCATTGAATAGTCAAGCACAGTTCCTATCTGCCGGAATGGGGAAATATGAGAGCTCCAAATCACCACTTCTTGAGCTTAAATCAGGCTTAAAAACTGTATTTTTCAGATTGATCCAGCTAATGCACATAGTATTATAGAATATATAGTTCCATAAGTTCAGAATTCTTGCAGCTTTCACTTGAGCTGTTCGAGTAATTTTTGAAGAGGTGTTGTGTAATCTGATTATGGGGGAAATCATGAACTTGCCAACATAACACATTCTGTGCACTCCTCACTCTTTCTGAAGATATAAAACAGAGAAAAACAATTCCATCGCTGTATTTGGTGCCTTTCTTTATTTATTCTGTACACTTATGTATTGTGAGTGAGAATGATATGTTAAAATACAATTTGCCACATGACCTCACCTGACAGCACCTCGGTTGATATCGCAGAGAGATTTCTCTGTTATTTTTCAGGCGGGGAGCATTCATAATGATATTGCGGAGTGAGAAGATTTTGTAATTACTGTGTGAGTCGTAGTGCAGAGATGACCTTCCTCTGAACTTTACGTTCCAAACTTTCCTGAACTTTACATAGTGCAGATCCTGGACAGAGGGGTGCCAGCCGAAGAAGAGCTAAGAGCCCTGAGGGGGCTAAGAGCACAAAGAGAGGAGAAGAGAGCAAGAGAGAGTAGAAGAAGAAGAGCTTCCTAGGCAAGGAGACTTTGTACTATTGAGGTTGGCCGCATCCCAAAGGTGTCTTGAGCCAATCAGAAGTGTATTTTCAGATACCATGTGATCATCTCCCTGTCTCTCCTTCTGAAGATGATTAATGAGACTTAAAGATTCCCGTTTCCCACTCAAAATAGGGCAATGTTTAATCATGACCTTTGTAAAAGTTCTTGGATTAAGATGAGATGTCCTGCTAAAAAGAGTTCAAAGGGATCCTTCCAAAGACAGTTTCAATTCTCTCATCTCAAACAGAGTTTTAGCATGTTACACAGAAAATGTCTAATTTTTAAGTGTGTCAAATTGGTTCAATCAAAGGACAAAGTTGTGTTTCTGATTTCCATGGCAACCATGTTTTTTTTTTTTCAGAAGATGGCCTTTAAGTCATCTGATGAGCATTAATGTTCAGGGCATTCCTGATTTACAACATGGACGAGGAGGAATCTTGGTGTGTCCACAGAACTCTCATTGTTCTCAAGGCTGTTGATAATCAACAGAGCATTTTGGACCCTTAGCTTTTTTGGACCCTTCAGGCCTTTTTAGCTCACTTGTGCCTGGTTTTGGTAGATTTTTTGGGTGTGAGCAGGCAGAGTCTTTAATATATGACAATGAGTAATTTTTTATAGCAATTGTTCGTTCTTCTGCCCATAATATACTACATTCGGTACGACGGTTCCTAAAAGTTTCTGCTGGCAAGCGGTTTCAAACAACCATTTACACCGTCTTTTTTGATAGACTTTGTTCTAAATATTGTCACACTTGTTCTTTAGCTAGAATTATATTAGCGACCTTTAGCCTTATCCTATTAAGGCCCAGATATTCTTCATACAAAATTGAAGAAGGAACAGGTTTGTAAAGCGGGTTAAGATGGGCAAGGAGAAGGCGAGAACCGGCTTGTCAACATAAATAATAATTTAATGAGAACTTAAAGAAAAATCCTCAAACATAAACACATACAGGGCAGCCATTTGTAATTTTCTCTCTCTCTTGAACTGTCGTCACCGGCTGCCTTTATCCCGGGCGTGCGACATTCCAGCCCGGCCCCGCTCCCCTCCACTCCACACTCCTCGCGGCGTTACCTCAGGCCGGGGTGCCACCGGCATGACATACAACCCCCCCTCCTCTTTCCCTGGGGAGGGGCGTGCTTTGCGACCCGTCTGCCAGCTGGTTATCCCCGCTTTCCTTGACCTGGGAGGAGACAGGAGGGGAAAACAACAACAAAAAAAACAAAATAGGCAAGGGAAAAGGCCAACACGGTGCAAAAGAGAGAGAGAGGAGAGAGAGAAAAAGCTCACTCACCGGTTCTCCTATGCACCATCGTGTGGTCCTCGCACACTCCTCCACACTCTCCGGCGGACGACAGCCGTTCCTCTCCAGGCAAACCTTAGTCAACCTCCAATCCCCAGTGGACAGAACGCCCCTTCGCTTTCCTGGCGACACGTGGGGACATTCCTCCGCCCCTGGCAGCGGCCCTACCGCTCAGGGCAGTCGGGGAGTTACTTATGTCCTCCCCTCGCGGACAGCTGTCTTCCCTCGTCACTGGGGATGGCAGGGCAGGACTGTCGAGGACTCTGCGACGGCATCCCTCCTCCTTCCCGGGTTTCAGGCACCAATGCAAAGCGAGGAGGAGGCGAGAACCGGCTTGACGATATAAATAATAGTTTAATAATGAACTTAAAACAAACTACACAAACACACACATGACGGACATGTTCGTAAACGATCTCTCTCCCGCACCATCCTCTGCGATCGGCCTTTATCGCTCTCGGAGGCTTGATTAGCCTAATACGGGACCGGGTGTGTAGGATCACGACCCGGCCCCGCACTCTGCCCTGCAACAGGGTGTGATGTAATTTAGACCAAATCTGGCCAAAAAGTTGTTGGGTTGTTTATTAAGTTGTTTCGGTGGTTCATAACAGCACGCCTGTGAAAACTTTTAGGAAAATATCTTACCGTAAAAATCATCGGTAGGTGTGACCTAGAGCTCCACCTTCCATGAGGCAGACAGCTTATTTTGTTTACCTTGTTCAGTCAGTCAAAATTAGTCAACATTAACACACCGGTGTGTAGAGTTATTAAAGAGCTGGTGCAAATTTACTGTACAAATCTGTACGAATGTTCGCTTAGTGACATTTTCCTAGACCATCAAGTTTATACTTTGTTTAATTAACCTACAAAATCAAATGTACTCAAACACTCTCAAGTGCCCATTCACTCATGTGCCTTCTGCAGTGAAAGCCATTCACACATCTGACTTTTTTGTCGTTATTCTGCACATTAACACTTTTATACACTCATTTTTGCAATAGTATCGGTGTCGTTATAAATTGCAAGAACAGAGTGTAATCAGTGCATAGTATGGCCACATATAGTGTGTTAGCGCATTAGCATCATGATTTGAGAACGTAAACAATACAAATTAAACATTATTTACTGCATATATATTACATTAAATCATCATTGAGAGGTTAAAACAACTTATTTTACCTACCTCATGTGATTTCTTCTCATAGAATAAAGCATAAAGTCATTGATAACACATTTTAATGTCGCATTTGTTTAGGTTTTACATGTAGCATCCTCATATTTAAATGCCTCTCTAAACACCTCCCACAGCGGTGTGATGGGTGTTTGAATATTCGGAAACAGTATATCGTTGCTTGGCTGTTTAGAAGTTCTTTTTACCCCTGAATGAAGAAGAACTTCTCTGCAAGTAGTTCAGGGACTTAAGTCTCACAGCCAAAACATACTCTACACCGGTACGTGCACATAGATGCGAATGCTTGGCCGCTGCATTGCACTAGTGCAGTCTGGTTGAAATGCTGAACGTGCGTTCTTCTTTACCGTGGCGGGAACAAACCTCAGCACTCAAGGGGGTGATAGTGTCAGGACGACTGTTTGATCAGCCTAGTTGTGTTTGTGTCGTTTGTCGTCCGTAGCGCTTGGCTGTCTTGTTTGTCCGCCCGCGCGCTTAGTCATGTTGTCTTTGTGTTCATTCACAATGTGTGTGTGTGTGTGTGCACGTGTTGTTTTCCGTGCGTTCAACTGTCAGTTGTTGCCCCTCCCTCTTGTTACCTTGTTAGTTCAACATTACACTCACTTTTTACTCCTCATTAGCCTATCTTTATATTCCCCTTGTGTTTTTTGTCCCTTGCCAGATCGTGTTTGCGTGTTGTTATTCACGTCTAGCTAGTCTTGTGTTTCCTTGCTGTTCTTGGTATTCTAGTTATCTAGTAAAGTTTTATTTTTCTTCTGTATTGATTTGCTTTGTATTCCAAGGTTTTTTCCTATTTTTCTTTTCTTTTGCTGTGTCTAGTTCACAGCCCTAATTTGATTTATTATTTTATTTTTTATTTTATACATTTTTTCTTATACGTTAACTTGACATAGTTAATTGTTTTTTGCTTTATTTTTCCCCTATCCCCTGTGGTCTGTATTCCGAACAGTTTAGTCTTTTTCTTTTTCTCTCTCTCTCTCTCTCTCTCTCTCTCTCTCTCTCTCTCTCTCTCACTCTAGTCTCCCTGTCTTCCAGGCTGCTGGACAGAACGTATTCCCCCACCACCTCCGGCCTACCAGCAGTCATCTCCCTTCCCCTTTGCTACGCCTCACCTGCCAACACTGCCCGTTGCTTCCCCCGTCTTCTTCGCCACCATCCTTGTCCTCTTGTGCAGATTGCACTTGGGTGGAATTTACCGGTCCATGGACAAAGTCTACGCTCTCTGAGGCTGTGATTGTCTGAGAACCTTATCCTGTCCGGCTTGTGCTTGTTTATTTCCCAATAAATCGTGGTTTACCCTGGAATTGAATCCTCTTTTCTCTGAACCCTGACAGATAGAGTTACCTTCAAACGTCTATGCCGTTAATCCGGATGAGTTATTATGCAGGTTAGGTGCTATAACTATATTGACTTTATCTTAATTGTTCAGCCATGACAGTAGATTAGTTGAAAAATAAAATGCACCATAGAAGCGCCCCTTGTGGCAACACTGAGAATGCATTTGTGTTATGAATTACGGTCTAACACATTTCAGAACAGAATGATGTGTGAAATCGAGCTTGCGTTACAAGAAGTTTCTGCATTCAGATGCTTGCGTAGAGCATGTTTCAACCCTTTTTTTTACTCTATCTGTGGCTGAGCTCATAGTCATGATTCTCTTTCGCAGGCTATTTTCTGTTCTGTCTGCAACCTCTGTTCACTGTTCACCACATGAACCTTGTTCTTTTCTGTCAAATTCAGATGGAACCGAGATGCTGAACACAGTGTGTTTGTGACCATATGTGTGTGTTTCTGTTACAGTGTTTTGACCTGGACAAGTTTGAAGGTGTCAGCAGTGAGTCTCTGCTGGTTGACCATTCTCTGAAGCTCTTGGATCAGGACAGGTTATGGGCTGGAGTGGTCTTCACCAATCTCAGTGCAAGTGGCCATGACCCCAGTGACCCCCATCCACCAACCCACATAAGATACAAGATCCGCATGGACATTGAGGAGACGGAGAGGACGGACAAAATCAAGGAGAGGTTAGAACAGAACACATAAATTATGGTGGCTTGATCTCCCACAGAATACAGAAATAAAAAAAGGTAATTCTGACCTTATTGCTTACAGTTCAGAATTTATCTCTTGCAATTGCAAGTTTATATATTGCAGTTGCGAGTTCTAAAGTCTTAATTGTGAGATATAAAGTCTGAATATTTTTTTTATTCTGTTTCAGGATCGAGACTTTATTTCTCACAATTGTGACTATTTTCGCAGTTGCGCGTATATTTATAGCAATTGTGAATTTATGTCTCTTTAAAGTTGCAATTACGAGAAATAAAGTGACAACTGCTAGAACCAAAGTCTCAATTGTTCGTTTATATCGTGCAGTTATGAGATATAAAGTCGCAATTGTGCGAAACAGAGTTTCAATTGTGAGATATAGTTACAATATTAGTTTTTATTCTGTTGCAGAATCCAGTTTCCATATGCTATCACCACATACTGACTTCATTTCTTTATTTCAAGAAATAAAGTCACAATTGCAAGAAATAAAGCTGCAATTGCTAGTTTACTGTATATGACGGAACTGTAAGATAAAAATAACGTGATATATCTTGCACTTGCACAAAATCAAGTCACAATAGCAATTATTGTGAGATATAAAGTCAGAATTAACCATTTAATTTTTATTTTATTCTGTGGTAGGATCTGGCATTCATACACTAAATCAACAAATACCAACTTTATTTCTCGCAGTTGCGCATTTAGCAATTGTGTCTTTACTTCTCTATAATGTTGCAATTATGAGAAATGAATTGACAATTGCTAGAAATACAGTATATCATGTTATTGCGAGATACAAAATCGCAATTATGTGATATATCATGCAGTTGTGAGTAATAAAGTTGCAATTGTAAACACCAAAACACACTATATTACAGCACAATAACATATCCACGATATTAAAGAGAGATTAGAACAGAACTTACATCACCACACACCAACATACAGTATAAGCACAGAAAGTACACAGATTCATTGTGTGTTAAAACTGCATTGGCTTGATTGGATGAATTGTGTTTGTTTTTTCAGGTCCTGGTATCCGTCAGCCCGTGATAACCCGTTTAATGACCTGCGGTATTTTAGAGGAGGGTTTGTATACCTTCAGGATATGCTGGACCGTGGAATCATTCGGGTCCAGACCGGCATCAGCCAGCCGCTCGGAGTTTATGCACAACAGATGCCATACCCATGTTACGTTGATGATGCGTAAGCACCCAGAACATTCTCTGTGTGTTTGTTTACTGTGTGTGAGTGAGTGTGTGAGTGAGTGTGTGAGTGAGTGTGTGTGTGTGTGTGTGTGTGTGTGCGCGTGAGAGTGTGTGAGTGAGTGTGTGAGTGAGTGTGTGTGTGTGTGTGTGTGTGAGTGAGTGTGTGAGTGAGTGTGTGAGTGAGTGAGTGAGTGTGTGTGTGTGTGTGTGTGTGTGTGTGTGTGTGTGTGTGTGTGTGTGTGTGTGGGAGGGAGGGAGCGGGCGCGCGCGTGCCTGTGCGTCAGCGATATAAACACTTCTGGGTTTCTCCTCTCTTCCCTCTCCTTGTGTTTTGTTCATGACCATGAAGTATCAGAGATGATAGAAACACAAATGATCTGTATTTGAATATTTAAATGATGGGTTGATGTTGACAGTGTGATGGTAAACCATGCAGAAATACCAGAGGTGTTTTTCTGTAAATCCTTCAACATAATCAACAGCTCACTCTGCCTGTGATTCATGGCTCAAGTAAATGTCAAATTAATATTGGCTTTGATTGGCTCCCTCTCCATCAGCCTGAAAAATCCATCAATGTGTTTTTAATCAGGTCTGTGGGATTCATGTCCATCTGTTTATTTGTGATGACATGGACGTCAACAGCATTGGAGAGCGGTACGGTGTTGTGTTTTAATGTGTTTATTGATTAGTGTGAAACTCGTCATGTTTTATTGATTTGAACAAACACCAGCTACTGTGAAACTGAGACATCAGGCCAGGGGTCTCCAACTCAATGTACCTGAGGGTCACCAGCAGCTGTTCTCCATTAGTGCTCAGTTAAATAGTTCCAACAAATGCAGTTGTTTTTACAACCGTGAATTAGAACTATATACAGTTCTTGCTGCAACAACATTCTGTACCCTAACAATGCTACATTTTTGACAGATATAAGCATGCAGGCTACTTTTGTGTGGTTACATTCATTTTTTAAGCCTTTAATAAGATATATATATATATATATATATATATATATATATATATATATATATATATATATATATATATATATACACAGTAGGGCTGTCAATAGATTAACATTTTTAATCAAATTAATTACATGGTGTCCCGATTAATCGCATTTGATCTTTAATTTAAATTAATTTGTTGAGAAACAATAATTCAATATATAATTATGAAATAATTATGCACAGTTATATTTAAATATTTAAAATAAATAAATAAATATATTCAGATAATTAAAATGCATTACATTCTTGTGGCAGAAGAGTTAATCATTGATAAGACAATAAAAATAGCGGCTTTAGAATACAATGTATTGTTTACTACCATATTATTGATCATAAGTCAGTCATTGACACACAGTTCACAGCAATCCATTTCACAAGTGAATTTATCAATCAGTTGGAGATTTATTATGAGGGCTTGTTTAAGGACCCGTCAATGAACACCTGCGTCAGACATGCTTGTGTAGCGTCTCGGGTGCGTTGCATCATAAATATAACATGTTTAGGTCACAGAATGTTTGTGTCGTGTGTCTGCTGTCTGGTTGTTTTCTTCACTGTATAAACTTTGCGTTACCACACAGCTTAAGTTTCACTTACTGCCCTCTGGAGTAAACAGGTGGTACTACAAGCATTTCTCAGGAATCTTCCTTATTACGGTCCGGGGGCATGCGATTAATTGCATACATTTTTTAATGCGTTATTTTTAATAAAATCAATTGCACTGAATTAACGAGTTAAATCGACAGCCCTAATATATATATATATATATATATATATATATATATATATATATATATATATAAATAACAATCCAATAAAAAAACTGGAGGGTAACATTAACTGCCTATCCAAAATGTTTTTTTGGCCAAATTTAAAGCTCAAATGTGTAATGTGTGCGCCACCGGAAGTAAATATTCCATTTAGTTTTTTTCCACAGGGAAATTGATTATTAATGATAACATATGAACCTTTAAAGTCAAACCCATCGTGAGCTCAGGGGTTGTTGATCGATGGTATATCCTTCTGTTGAAACAATGAGACTGAATTATTTTATCTTAAAAATAGATTAATTGCAGAATTAATAGGAAATAATAGGGAAATTAACCACCTATCAGAGAATTGTGATGAATAAAGCACAACTTTTGATTTCTGAAGCAACTGCCCACTTTCACAACGCACTGTAAATCATGCTGTAAAGTCGGGTTTTCTACACTGTCAAACTACTTATATCTTTATACATTAATATTTTGCTGTATACTTTAAATTAGGGCTGTTGATCAATTAAATATGTATTCAAATTCATTACTTGGTATGCCGATTAATTAATCGAATTAATCGCATACATAAATATTTGCTGAGAAATTACAGTAATTCAATATATAATGATTATATATTGATATAATGATATAATTATAAATGGTTATGTTTAAATAATTATAAATAATATATATATATATATATATATATATATATTAGGGCTGTCAATTTAGCGCATTAATTCAGTGCGATTAATTTTACAAGGCAATTAATCGCACTGCCCACGTACCATAATAAGGAAGATTCCTGAGAAATGTAAGCTTGTAGTACCACATGTTTATTCCAGGAGGCAGTAAGTGAAATTTCAGCTGTATGAGCAACGTGCAGTTTATACAGTGAACAAATCAACAATCAGCAGACACACAACACAAACATGCGTTTCGTTCTTGCATTCAAAACACTTGAAGGATTTGTATATGCGATTAATCGCAATTAATTAATCGAGACACTATGTAATTAATTAGATTAAAAAATTGTTTCAATTGACAGCCCAAATATATATATATATATATATATATATATATATATATATATATATGTGTATAATATAAAAATAATAAAACGTGACAAAAATAAACAAAAAGTGGCTTTAGATTGCAATGTATTGTTTATTTCCATATTATTGAACATAAGTTGACAGCAATCCATTTTGAAATCGAATTGCACCCGCATCAGACGGACGCCTTTGGAGCGTCTCACTTTGGTTGTGGTGCGTCATAAACATACCATTTTTAGGTCGCTGTGTCAAGTTAAACGAAGTTTGAAACTTAGAAAAACACGTCTTGAGATCCCTGCCTTCAGATTTGAACTCCAACAGCTGTGTTTGTACGCAAGAATGTGTTCTCATCTTGTGATGTCTGCTCTCAGTGTGTGTGGTTTGTTTTCTGTCTGTATGAGCTGCGCATTAACTATTCAGCGAGTTTTGCTTTATACCCCCTGGAGAAACAGGTGGTACTCCATGCTTGAATGTCTCATATGGAAGGAATGTTCCTTATTACAGTCTGGGGACATGATTGATGCTTAATTTTATTTTTTACACATTATTGTATATAATGAATTGCTCTGAACGCATTAAATCGACAGCTACTTTAAATATATCGTTACCACACTTAAAATCAACAACTTTAAAGCAATAGTTTTATATTTAAAACATTTTAAATTTGATTACGTCATTTACAATGCCACATGGAATGTAGTTCATAGTTCCTTTTGAATGACATTAACTCTCTTGCACCTTTGTCCTTTTTTTCAAATACTTTTTCATCTCAGAGCTGGTTGGTTTGATTCATGTCTTAGAACTCTCATGAGTTTTTGAAAACCAAACACTGTAAAAACTTTTAATTTAAATTTAAATGCACAATATAAAAAATAATAATGGACACAGAATATAGAAGGGTTGGCACTCCTAAGAACACATTTAATTTCTATTCTGTGTTATTTTCACATCTTTGAGGATAAACTGGCATTACAGATGTGACATTTCTCTGTTACAGGCATGATAGTTAAATAACGTGTACTTGCATGATGAGGGAAAGCCACCCAAAATATATTAAAAACCTGCAGACTTTGACCTCATAGACATCAGTATTAAGACTGAAGTATAGCCGTGCTCAACTACTTTATAGCTGAAGATTTTAAACAGACTACATTGACTGTTTCAGACAGCGATGAGTGAGCATGTGGCACCCTCTAGCGCAGAGGTCCATGGACGGATTACCGACTGGGCCAATGGGGCCAGTGCCCAGGGGCCCTTGACTACCAGGGGGCCCTTTACTGCCCAGTGGTGCCCTGGGCTATAAGGCTGCACGATCTAGTTCGGTGATTCCCCCCCCCCCGCTTGAAAACCCTTTTGGGCATGAACAACGAATGGAATGCAGGTGCGGAATTTATATAAATAAAATAGTCTACTTCTCTTTCACCATTGCAGGTGTGCCAGTGATTACCCCTCCGCATGCCAATGCTGGCACGCTTGCCATAGGTTGCCGACCCCTGCTTTATCAGGTGTGTGCGGTACACGCTGAGCAGCATAGCAATATTAGATGATGATTATCATATTACAATTCAAATATTCTTACCTTGTCTTGCCGGACAGAGGAAGATGTCTTTGATTGGTCCTTCTGCATCAATTATTAATGTATTTATGTTTGTGTGAGGCTGCGTGTGTCTGTGTGTGAGTGTTCAGTATTCCTATAGCGCCAGTCGACCTCCCAGAAGAATTAGTCGGACCTGCGTCATTTACTTACACTTGAAAACACCCTTTCTATTCATGCATTAGAGAAAGAGAGAGGGAGACAGAGATGGATAATAGAAAGAATACTAATTGTTTTTCAGCATTTGTCTGCGTTTGGCCATTGTTCCCCACACAACAAACCAGAATCTAAATGTAAAATGTACAGTAAGAGGAATAAGAACTTCACAAGCTTTAGAATACCTCAATAATTCATCCAAAAGATTCCAGCCTGATTGGATTGAGAGTTTACTCTGAAAGCAGCATATGTTCAGCACTAAATCCATATAATTTTCCTTTCTTTGAAAACATACATAGAAACTACATTGTAATTAATGGAAATCAGGTGTTTGTTTGTTGTCCTGTTCTTACATAGATTCTGCTTAAAAACCGACAATGTGTAAGGTAATGTAAAAAACCTTAAATGGTTTCCTTTTTCTGGGTAAATCCATAAGCGGTTTAACCAAAAACGATAATTTGCCCATTATTCCAATTTGCTTTGCATTTAAACACCTTTACCACAGTTCTTAGTGTCTTATCCTAGTTTTCATTGATTTTTTTTTGCATTGTCATTATTTCTGTTGTTTGATAAAAATCAGAAATTCATCATGTTAATTAGGTAATTGTACTCTGACTAAAATGGCATAATGTTTTTATAATTTTTAGTCTACAAAAATATAATATATTTGTGTCGATGATTATGAAAAATGCAAACTTTTAACTAACAGACCAATTTGAAAAAAGTATCAAATTTGTATTATTTAAACGTGTATCAAACATATAAAACCCCTTAACCTCCGGTGCATTACCGGGCTGATGCCTGCAATTTTTACACATTCAAATTTAAATTCTAACCATTCACACAAACTATGGACAAATTGCAAAAAGGGGTCTAATTTTTCAGAGAAACCCCAAATAATAAAAAATACTTCAGTTATTTAAAAAACATATTATATTAAGTCTCAATTTTCAGTTCAAGCACCACCTTCGTTATTTCATTGAATGTCTTGGCCTCTGAGTGGACTATAAGCTCAATCTCGGTGTCATTAAAAGCTGAGATCCTCCCCTATGCAATAATATCTAACATGTTATCATCAATAGTAGATTTGTTTTGCATGCTTTTCCTACTGGATGGCGTATTTTGTTCTGGACATCTAAGATATACCACTGGATTATTCAGCTAAGCAAACTCACAGACAAATAAAAATATAAAATCTGAAATTGAAAATCTTTTGAACTGTGGTATTAGGGCAACAAAATTAACTGTACAGTCACATTCCTGGGAATGAGATATATGACTTGTACATTTAGGTGTTATATGAAGGAATTGTATTTTAGGTATAAATTTTACCTCTAGGGGGATGCTAATTTTCAACGCAAATTTTTCAAGGCCTTATTTTGTTATTTTAAGTAACATAAATGCGAAGTGATGGTTATCTCTGAAAAGTTCAGATTCTAAGCTTTAAAATGATACCTCATATGCCTGACTTATGTAAATGGAAAGTTTAATGTTTTATGCGTAAACGCGATATAGCGACACCACTTTGGGTCCATTGCGTGTTTTTAAGGAAACGACATATGCACAACACAAGTTACACATTCTGACTAGATTTTTAATTTCAATTAAAAGATTATGATGTGTCGTTTTGTCTGGTCTACACTATTGTTGACAGTCAAAAAACCTTTGCCAATGAACATTTTCATTAGGAGATTCATTGACAAGATTAACACGTTAGCATGTTGCTATGCTAATGGAATGATCCTCTGATAAGCAATAAGTAGTGCACACATATTTTGGTAAAATAATCAATTTTTAATTACTCTGAACTGTTTTTATCAACATTGAGCAGTTAATGAAATATTTATAAGCACCATTTCTCTTGAGTTTTGGATAATTTTTTCACTGAGCTCATCGCAGTGTATCTAGGATTGCCTTCACAAATACACATGATGCTGCCTGACAATTCGGCTTAAACCAAGTGTCAAGCATAAATAAGTTACCTACTTTGAACATGCATCGCTTCGGGAGCGCACCTATGGTGCCTTAAATGCTCTCATTATAGGTCGCTCACAAGTTTTGGAACAGAGGAAATAGATCTCTCTCTCTCTCTCTCTCTCTCTCTCTCTCTCTCTCTCTCTCTCTCTTTACCCCCAAATCCACGAAGACTGCAGATAACTCATTTGTGTTTACAAAACCTGACATAGAAGGAGAGATAGAGAGAGTTGAGTTTGATGTGATTGTGAATTAAATTGTTTTAAAGAGTTCGCTCTGGCTGTCTCCTGCTGTTTCTGTTGTCTACTCTAATTGTGTTGTGCCATCTCTCTGGATGTATTTATGAAAGGTAAGCAGAACTGATATGAGAAATCTATAGTGTGTCAGATCCTGAGAGCGCATGATATATCTGAACTGCTAGCTAATTGAGCACAGACAGCACTTTGCTTTCCGGAGGCTTCTGCTTTGATATTGACGTGACATTTCAGTGGCCTTATGAGAGCACTTTAATACAGGCTTACAGTATTATCAAAACGACATCAAATGATAAATCATACTGACAGTGAGCACTTTGTGTGTGTGTGCGTTTGGGGTGTAAAAATATAGATTATCTGAACAGCCACCACAGTGGGATTCATTCAGAACAATAGCAGCAGCTTGTGTGTTCATCAAATCAAAACCACGTGCACGACGCAGGATCAGCAAGAGCACATTGACCAGTTAACCACATCAATTAACTCAAAGGAACAGGTCACCAAAAATGACAATTATTTTATTGTTTACTCACCTCATATCATTCCAAACTTAAAATGAGATATTTTGAAGAATGTTCACACTGCTCTTTTCCATACAGTAAAAATGAATGGGGATGGACGCTGTCGAGCTCCAAAAAAGATAATAAAAGCATCTTAAAAGAAGCCAATATGACTGGTGCACTACAATCCAAGTCATCTGCCTAACGGCAAGCCATACAATAGATTTGTGTGAGGAATATGCCCAATTTAAACTTTTTTGCTGAAAATCCTCCACCATGTCAAATAACAATGGGTCTTGTGTGTCTCATGACCGTTATTGACATCAAACCTGCCAGGATGCGTCTTGAGATGGCATTTGAATGTTGTCTTCTTCAGTGGTGGCTCAGTGGATAAGGCTCTGGGTTACTGACCAGTACGTCAGGGGTTCAAGTCCCCACACCGCCAAGACGCCACTATTGGACCCTTGAGCAAGGCCCTTCACCCTATCTGCTCCAGGCGCACCATATCATGCCTGACCCTGTGCTCTGACCCCATCTTAGCTGGGATATGTGAAAAAACGTATAATTTCACAGTATATGTTCAAAAAATTGTAAATAATAATAAACAACATTAAAACCACCAGCCTCCTTGTGCCACTAAAACAGTGCCAACCCGATGCTATTCTTCTGTACTGAGTGGTTATCTGAGTTACCGTATACCATTCTCTGTTGACCTCTCTCATCAACATCCGCAGAACTGCCACTCACTGGATGTGTTTTGTTTTTGGCACCATTCTGAGTAAATCTCAATAATTTGGACAGTGGCATGATTTTGTTCATTGTGAGCTACTGGGAAGAACCTGCGTAACACAGCTGCTTGAAGATGTCCGGATACAGGAACCACACATCAAGGTGACATTTTTCAGGTTCCTCTGGTGGAGACCACTCGAGTACATTGACAACCTTTGAAAGGACGCAAAGCATCTCCTTGTCAGTGACGCGTGCACGCTCCTCACCCACGCTGAGGGAAGGGGTTGCAACGTCATCCATTGACCACTCACCAGATGCGGAGGGAGACATAGCATCATCCCCAACATCAGAAATGCCGAACATGACGAGTTTATGCACTGCAGCAGAGGACCGAAGCTCATCGAGCACATATTGTATCGACATAGATGCAGTACATGGAGATTGAGGGGCTCGCAGGGCTTGTGCCGGCACAAGGTCCACCTCAAATTCATCCTGCTCGACCTCTCGGCCCTGTCGGGTACATTCTCGTGTGATCCCTCGGGAGTCACAGAAGAGGCAGGTGGGAGGGCTCGGGAGACTGAATCATCCCTCAGAACTAGGGCTATTCGCAAACAAAGCATCTCGCATAGATGAACACTCCCCTAGAGTCAGTGGCGCAATATCAAGTGTACTGAGTCGTAAGGGAACCATATATTTGTGCAGTCTTCTGGTGTGTGAATTTGTGAACTGAGCGAGCATGGAACGGTAACATGCATGTGTGGATCAGTTGCCTGTGAATTCCTGTGTGCATTTGTCGATCTGTTGCGTGCAAGGGTTATGCCCCTCACGATAGTCAACATAGCACAACCACAGACACAGAAGACCCCACTAATTTATATGCAGAACCCGCAAAGCTTTCGTAGGCTATTGAGTGGAGAAAAGAGATAATCTCTTCATTCCCCTAACAAATGTATGCAGTTAGAACGGGAATTCACTCCAGGAACTCCATTCCTCTGCGTCCAGTCAATTCAAGTACCACCCTAGTTGTTTAATTGAATATCTCGTCCTCTGAGTGGACTAGAAGCTCAATCTAGGTGTCATTAGACACTTTGCGATGATATATAACATTATCATCAATAGCTGAAAATGTATCTTTCTGACGATTTGTTATATAGAAAATACACTGGATTATTCAACCAAGCAAGCTCACAGTCAAGTAAAAAAATGGCTATTTTTTTTTTTTTTTTTTTAGAAAACTGCATAAGGCAAAAGCAGATATAAAGTTTTTAGCTACTTGGAGCATACAGCAGCAGTTATAGGAGCATAAAAGAGACATTTGTATTTGATGAATTTCACTATATGATTCTTTTGCAAATCTTTCGAAGTGTGGTATTAGGGCAACAGAATACATTTAGAAAACATTTAGGTGCCATGTGACTTATTTTCAGATAATTGTTTCTACAAAAATGCACAAATGAAAAGTTGCGACTCAAACCTTTCAAATGATATGCCTGACTTATCTATACAGGGACCTTAATGTTTTAAGCGTATACTTTTTTTGCTATATAGTGTCTCCCTTTGGAGCCGCCTGTGTGTTTTAAGGGGTTCTCCCCGTTTTTTTCATCTTGCTCAAAAATTCATAAAATATCACTTAATTTTTACATTTTAACTCTCTGCTTCAAGTGTCATGTAAAGCATTCTGGGAACTTCAAACCCCTTGCTCATGTTGTTGAACATATTTGATTGGTTCCCATTCACTCGCATAATGTAATCTAGAAGAGTGCATATTTTAGAGAATTACAAGTTTAATGAAACATAGTTTTGTTGTGTAGATCCCAAATAATATGATTTAGTAAATTGGACAACCTGCGTTGTCCCATTTTTCAGTGTAGAATGTTAGTGAAAGTTGAAAAGAATGTTCATTTTTGGGAGAACTGTTCCTCTGAGATCAGCTCTGGTCATCCCTGCAGCTTTGTTTCATCCATCGGCACCATCCTGCCCATGTTCCTTGTGCTGGCATTCGTCTACACTGTTTGCCAGACCATCAAAGGCCTGGTTTTGGAGAAGGAGCTCCGTCTGAAGGAGGTTCTGCGGGTTGTTGGAGTTCGCAACTCTGCAATCTGGTTCTGCTGGTTTATAGAGAACATGGTCCTTCTGACCATTCCATGTGCTTTTATCAGTGTGATGGTGAAGGTTAGTGGCGCCGAATACCGAGATGAATAATCTGACAACACAAAATCAGACTAAACAGTAATCACTCAATGTGACCACAAAGCACTCTGAAAACACAACCCAAAACTCACGTTCTCTTGAAAATCTGTCTCCGTTCCTGTGTGTAATGCCCACATCTCACGATCCATACTATTCCCAATGGATTAAATAAAGACCTCACTGCATTTCTCATTAAAACATTTGGAAATATGTCAGATTACTTGCGGTGGGGATTTTGATTCATCCCAGTGACTTGAGTCTTTTGAAGCGGTTTACCAAAAAGTTTCTTTCAGTGACTATTTCATCAGATTATATCTTCACGCAGAAGGTGCTCATATTTTGAGAACTGAGCATTTTTTTTATCTAAACTATACAAAAAGACAACAATAATATCCTAAAAAATAAGTGAGTTTCAATAATGTCCTTATGTCATTGTAATGTATGGTCATTTTTCACATTTACACATTAATTATTTATCAAAAAGTCAAAGTGCTTTGTGGTTTTGATGCTTGTGATCACAGTGGAAATAATTACTGTGAAATAATTATCCCAAAATCGAAGCAAATCAAGAATATACTATTTGAACTTTGATTTCTTTAAACAAGATTGTGCTAATATGTTATGCATGGTATAAATTGTTCTTGTGCCATTATTGAATCGACCTTCTCCGAATCGCTCGTTGCCTCTCCGTCGCCGTTTTAAAAAGCTTAAATTATTTATTTATTTATTTTGCTTTCAGAACTTTTTTTTCTTTTCTTGCAGTCATCTCCATAGGGATTACATGGTTTGCTCTTATGTTGTGGTGGTTCTTTACCTCTCTAAACACATGAACAAGAAGCGTAAGTGTTTGAGGCATTTTGAAATTGGTTTAGTGAATGATTTACATGCTGTTTATGTGCTGACAGTGGCCCTGATATAGACTGGTTATAATAATTTTGCCTATTTCCATGAACAAGATACAAACATTGGTGTCCCATTATTGTATTTAAAGCATTAGAGGAACAACTGAGGCAAAAACAGAATTTTTATAATGTCCTAAATTTTGCGTGCAACCCTGTTATCAAATAATGTTTTGCCTATTAAAAATGAAACAGTCCTTAAAATTATGATGCCTAAGTTGTTAAATAATTTGCGCCCTTTCTACAGTATGGTGGAAAGACAAGTAAGTAATCGCATGACATTTTCTGTTACAACAAACACTGTAGTGTTGACTGCATGGAGTATCAAACATATGGGATATTGATGCGGTTCAGTTGTCAGACAGTACACACAAAAGTTACCAAGGCTTTTCCCCTCTTCAAGAATGAGCTAGGCTAGAGTAAATAATATGTGCCCATTGATAATGCTTTGGGTCGAATTTAATGGAAAATATGTGAGTTGCGCTCCGTAGCGTGGTAGAAATTTGAGCAGCCTCCGGTGTCATTGGTGGAAGCCGCCGACAGACACCCAGCATCAGCAGCGTTGTGCATACATTCATAGAAAACAATTGTTTCTAATTTTAGAATGCCGTCAGACTTTTCCAGTGTGGGACCCCGTTATACCAAAGTAACTGTAATTTCATAAACAATAATTTTTCTTTAATTTATGGGATAATTTATGTTTAGTTGGTCCTAAACTAGCTAGCAAGAGTGATTCAGGCTAAATTTGCAGTCCTTTTTTTTACATTTTGTAAATATATAATTTTATGTTTATGTATATTGATTAAAATTATAAAATCACACAAATTCCACATCTCAAAATCAACAGTCAATCAACATTTTATGAAGGTTAGTTCCTTCTTTCATTCACCATTTGTTGAAAAAAAAAATTTCTTAAAGAGTTTCAGTCCCAAAGTTGTATCCAGGTCATTGAAAGTGCCATTTACTATACAAAACTCTTCCATCATCACTTTATTTCTATGGTGAAAATGGACAAAGTGTTTTGGGTATCAGCAGATTAGTGCAGCATCAAACATTTTATAATTAACAGCATGGTATAAATTGATGGAAGACTTTGGTAATCACATTAATGTGAGCCAATTAAACACTTTGGCTAAATGCATTACAGTGTGCTTCTCTATTTTGATAAGCTGATAATTTCTTCAGTTTAACTGGTTGAAAGACACAGTAGGTAAGACAATGGAAATATGCTCTGTCCATTACTGAAAAGGGCCAGGAAAGGTTTAACAATGGGGTGGCCTCCAGTCACTTGAGGGCTCCAAACTGTTGTAGGAATTATGCACAGAGAATAAAGAACAAACAAAGAAATGACACTGGTATGTTGGCTTGTGTGTCTGATATAATAGAGTCCCAGTATGTGTTGAGCCCAGGTACCCAAAATCTCTTAAATACATATCCAAATGCGGATTACAACAATAAAATCTTTTCATCCTACGGAAACAGTAACAAGGTACAAGCTAGGACAGACAAGGTTTAATGGTTTAAGTGTAAGTGCCTTAATATTAATGTCAATGAAAAAAAGGAACTTAACTGTATGTTTAGTGTACAATGGCTTCACTGGGGTGGTACCTTTGTTTTGGGTACATACTTGTACCCTTAATGAGAAAAATGTTTACTGTAGAGGAATGTACCTTTTTTGGGGGGGTGGGGGGATTTTTATCCCATTTTCTTCTTAATTTGGCATGCCCAATTCCCAATGTTCTCTGATTCCTCATGGTGGTGCAGTGACTCCCCTCGATCCATGTGGCGGAGGACAAATTCAAGTTGCCTTTGCTTCTGGGACAGTCTTATAATGTGGCTTTGTGGTCACGTTAGCACGGAGGGCCAATGCATGTGGAGGCTCCCACTATTCACCGCTGCGTCCACTCACAATTCACCCTGTGCCTCACCAAGAGCGAGAACCACCTAATAGCCCACGTCTACCCACCCTAGCAACCGGGCCAATTGGTTGCTTTGGAAGCCTGGCCGGAGTCACTCAGCCCACCCTGGATTCAAACTTGTGATCCCATTGGTGGTAGTCAGCGTCTTTACCTGCTGAGCTACCCAGGCCCCAATAAATATAACTTTTAAAGGTACACAATAGGTCAGTGTTACTCGCTCCTTCTCCTGACGAGCCACTGTCCTGTCCAGAGTTTAGTTACTACTCTTATCAAGCACACCTGATTCAAATAATAAAGGTCTTTGGGGTGCTTACTTTGGAAACAGGGTTGGAACTAAACTCTTCAGGAAAGTTGCTTTCTGATATAGTTGGATAGTTAATTGTTAGACATTTTAACTAGAGGTTTAAAAAAGGTCCCCCTTGAGGAACCCCATCGATGAATGTTGTACATTAGACATTACTGTTTGTTTTATGAGAGTGTAGTAGGGTTCAAATCAGTGGCTCTTCAAGATGCAAGCATCGGTGCCTTGACCTTTATGCTGGTAGCAACTGGCACTAATGATAATTTGCTGAGGTTAAAATGTGTATGCATAA
This sequence comes from Moxostoma hubbsi, assembly GCA_032164185.1. Classification (NCBI taxonomy): domain Eukaryota; kingdom Metazoa; phylum Chordata; class Actinopteri; order Cypriniformes; family Catostomidae; genus Moxostoma; species Moxostoma hubbsi. The sequence continues at coordinate 3,983,111 of JAVLUX010000003.1, read as the reverse complement.
AGGCAATCTTAAAGAGCATCACAGTAGTCCAGCCAAGAGATGACAAGAGTCTGGACAAGTTTTTTGCAGCAATGATTGTTAACATTGAAATGGTCTCATCTTCCTGGTGTTGTATAGCACAAACCTACAGTTTGAGCAGTTTTGGTGATTTGGTCTGTAAAGTTAAACTGGTCATCAAAACTAGCCCCAAGTTCCTGGTGGACCAGGATGGTGTTATCAATGATAAGCCTAGGAGAATGGGGAAGTTTTGTGGAATTGCTTGATTGGCTGGGAAGTTGTAGAACTCTGTCTTAGCTATGCTGAGTTTGAAGTGGTGTTCTTACATCCAGTCCAAAATGCCTAGCAGGCAAACCAAGATCCATGTAGCTACTCTTAGATGGAACAATAAGTCAAGTTTTGTGTCATTGGTGTAGCTGTGGCAGAAAAACCAGTGCATATGGATGATGCTGTTGTCAGTCTAGAAGAGAAGAGGGCCAAGCACTGAACCTTGAGGTACTCCAGTTAGTAACATGTCTTGGATACCCTGAAGGATCTACCTGTGACTCAAACCAATAGAGTGCATTTCCTGTGGTGTCAAAAGTGTAAGCTGGAGACAGATTCCGTTAGAATGAACATGGAGTCTCTTTGGGAAGAAATGGTTTTGCTGTATGCCTGAGTGTGCTTAACAACCCTTAACAGTGTGAAATTGTGTGGCTGTGTTTAACCAGTTTGCATGTGTAACTGGATGGTCTTCATGCTCCAGACTTTGTTGAGATTTGTATGTGTGAGTTTTCCCATGTGATCTCTACTTTGTGTGGATCTGCTGTGTAATCACTGAATGAAGGGTTTCGGTAAGATTTCCTAAATATTTGTGTGTGCAAATGTAGATTCCTGCGGTCTCTGACGCGCTCCTTGCCTCTCTACATGACGTTAGCATGGATCTTCTCTGTAGCGCTGATAGTCAAGGGTGTGGTTCAGGAAAAGGAGGCACGTCTGAAGGAGACCGTGAGGATGATGGGATTGAAGAGCTCCATCTACTGGCTGAGCTGGGGCATCAGCAGCATCCTGCCTCTCGCCGTCAGCGCTGCACTCCTTACTGTCATTCTCAAGGTTATTAACTCTGATTCACCATTCACAAACACTACAGTACACTAGATCCAGATCTGATCAGGAGTACAATGGATCAGAGAGCTTTGTTAGCTTCTCTCTAGCAGCGGTTCTCAAACTTTTCACACTGGCTGGCTAAAAAAAAAAAAACAACTTAGACCAATCTTGACCACCTTAAATTCCAAGATGGCCTTGGATAGCCAATGCTGGTCTGTTATTGGCAAAAGCTGGTATACTGTATATTGGAGGTTTTATATATTTGTCAAATAAGAAAGAGGTCTGTATGGGCATTAAGTTGAAGGCCTAACTCTATCCGACCTGAATCGCTCACGCTCTTTATTATTTATTATCCAAACAAATACATTTGTTGCTATAGGCTGTATTTTATTTAAGCTTTGTATGCAACATTTTTAACAGTTTAGTAACAGTAAACATACACTGTTTTTACAAGGCACAGTGGTCTCTTCGCACACCAGGCCAAATGGGAAAAATGTGTTTGAACATGTTCTCATCTTAAGGTTGTATGCCCTTGGTAAGTGTAGGTTGTTCTCTGTCTGTGGACACTGCACTTTGCCAGCAGAAGTTTCGCTTACTGCCCCCTGGAGAAAACAGGTGGTACTACAAGCTTGAATTGCTCAGTCCGCAGCACGATTAATTGTGTTATTATTATTATATTTGTATAATTAATCACACCAAATTAACGCGTTAAATCGACAGCCCTAATATATATATATATATATATGTTTAATTAATTATAAACCTGAACCTGGTCTGAAACTAGACAGTCTGTCAGCTCAAGTCAGGTAACAGACGTTTAAAATAAGATTGAATATTGTTACTTTCATTGTCTTAGTTTGATGTATAGACTGCTTGTTTGAGAATAATTGAGGATAGGTTTATCCATATTTATTAATCATATATATATATAATAATTAAATTATCTATTTGCAACAAAATAAATAAATAAATAAATACAATAAAAATAAAGGCTTATAAAATGATCCATCAACTTGTGGCAACTATGAATACATGCAGAGCTATTTGACATCAATGATGTTTGCAATCGAGAAAATAATAATTTGGTGCTTGAACAGCTTATTTTAGTAATTCTTTTAGTGAAATCTGTCAATAAAAACTGTCATGTAATAAGTAGCCTTGAAAAACCAATCAAATTATTATTGGATATGTATTGTGCTCAGTTTGGGGACCGCTGCTCCAGAGTGAAATAACCTGATGTAGGATCAGTCATGCAGTGTTTGTGAAATGGTTGTTCTGCTGAGAGCAACATGACTCTGATTGGGGGAAAAAAGATGCAATAACATGAAATCTGATCTTCTGATATAAAGGGAATAGTTTAGAATGACATGATGGCGAGTAAACGATGGCCGAATATAATTTTGGGGTAAACAAAACCCTCTGAACACATTTTACTGGCCTGTGCTTTATATTACAGTACACCTAACACCATTTTTTTACCTCTACCCACCAGAGTCACAATGCTTACCGCTTATTTAATCACAAAAATGTATCTTTTAATCAACTCTCTCCCTCTCTCGCTCTCTCTCTCTCTCACTGACTGCCTTTGACACTTGTAATAATTCAGACGAGTGGGTTTGGAATGTCTGTCATTGTGCTTTATAATTATCAGGTTGTGTGTTATTGATGCATTCATGGTAGCACAAACTCTACATTTATTTGAAGCTCCGAAATGCTTTCACACCATTATGGCAGACGGCTCGAATTAATGTCTTCACGCTTTATAGACGAATCTATCATGTGCCTTCGCAACTGACAGCAGATTACTAGAAAAATGTGGCTCCATCATCTTTCTTTCGTTCTTCTCTGTCTTTCTTTCTCTCAGTATGGAAAGGTTCTGCGATACAGTGACCCTACGGTGATCTTTGTCTTCCTCCTGGTCTTTTGCGTGGCCACTGTCATGCAGTGCTTTTTCATCAGTGTATTTTTCTCCCGGGCGAATCTGGCAGCCGCCTGTGGTGGCCTCATCTACTTCCTGCTCTACCTGCCTCATGTGCTCTGCTACGCCTGGAGGGACGTCCTGGGCTTTGGAGCCAAACTCGCCACGGTGAGACATTCAACACACATCTGCACCACTAGGGTTGGGAAACAAGAATGGATTCTTACTCACACTTAAAGAAACAACATATAGAATTTACCCCCTAATGTCCTCAAAATTATAGCAAAAGCAAACATTATTCCTATTTTTATTTAATTTTTTCATAAGAAAGACAGAAAGGTTTCCATATCAGACGGGTGTATAACAGCTAATTCTGTGTTGAATTCAAATGGGCTGCACCACTCACGCTGTGTTTACCACAGTACATGAGGGCGCGAGCGCAATGCAGGTCCATCAGCAGTGCACTGTTCGGGTGAGAAAGTGCAGCACATCTCGCGCAGCGGCCGGCGGATGTGCTGTACTTTAATTACAAGACAACAAATTTATTGTTACTTTATCACATTATCTTAACCCACGATAAAGGATTTAATCAAGCCCATTGTCAAATGTTCCTTAGCTGGGAGCTGGACCTTATATGAACGTGTAAAGCCATGCCACTCGGATAAAACTGATATAAAACTAAAATGTACATTTCAAGTATAATATCACACACACACACAACACACAACATAAACGAACAAATATATCTTACCTTAAATTCTGTGTCCAAATAAAAACAATTCTGTCGATCCTGTTATTTCTGTCACCACGTCTCTCATCGTGGATAGTGCATGTGCACGTGCATACGTGAATCAGAGGAACTGTACTGCTTCTTACTCTTAATTATTAAATGAGCAATATGTAACATTGACATCAAGCGTTTAAAATGGGTACTGCAGCCCAAATTCAAAATATTGGAGAGAGTTGTCTCCCCCGCCCCCTCCTCCCCAGACTTGAAGCTCAGGCGGGTTGCCAGGTTGAGGACACGCAACAGGAACGAGCAAACTGACAAAGGCAAGCAATGAACCTTTCATTGTAAGTTGATCAGCTAATGTATACATTTGCAATTTTGTTATTGTTTTACAATTATAAACCAGCTCATGTGGATTTTTTTTAACTCAGTCAATGTTAGCTTGATGTATTGCTGGCTTCCATGGCTGCAGCTTGTTGTGTTTAACCGATACCTAAAATCTGGCAACCCGGGGTGTTAAAATACTACTGGGAAATGGGCAGTGGGCGGGATCACACAGGCCAAAACACAAAAACAAACAGCTAGACCAGTGTAGCCTGATTCTTGAACAAATGACTCTAATGAGCTAATTCTTTTGAATCTACAGCGCAAAAAAATGCTGCATGTACAGAGTAGCCTGATTACCAAATGAATGTCTCTTTTCAGCATGTTCTTTTGAACGTACAGTGTTAAACCAGTGTAGTCTATTTCAAACTGTTTTGAATTTACGGCCTGAAATGTACTCCGCAAACCCTGTTCGAGTTAGCAGTTTAAGCTAGCAGAACGTAAAATTAAAAGAGACAACTCAAAACAATAAAATGATTCATGTTACTTAAAAGGTGTTTGTTCCGTGAACTCAAAATTAAGCGAAAGTCCTAAATATATAAAAATCATCAAGATTAATATATTTGAACTAATTTGAATGATTTATTTTTCTCTGCTCAATACAATGAATTACTTTGTGATGCAACCAGTGTACTCTTCCAAAACGAATGATCAGAATGAGCCGGTTCTTTTTAATCTTCAGCACGAAACATGCACCACGACCAGTGAAGTCCGATTTCCGAACAAATGACTCTTATGAGTTCTTTTGAATCTTCAGCGTGAAACGTACAGCATGACCAAAGTAGTCTGATTCCCAAAAAAATGACTCTTATGATTCGGTTCTTCATAGAACAAACAGAGCATGACGTTACAATTCCCATCTCTATACACCACCCTTGAAAACTAACACACACTCAAACACATCAAATCATCAGATGTTCAAACAGACTGAATTAAGTTCTGTAGAGCAGAAGAGGTGCTCAGGCAGTGTGAATCAAGTGCTCAAGTTCATCTACTGAATTTATGATTGTACAGGTGTTTCAGATCTCTTCTGGAGTGCACAATCCCAGAGTCTCATTCATCTGCAGTGAGTATGAACATTAGTAAGAGAGAGAGTGATAGAGATGACCCCATACCTGAAGAGAAGAGAGATGGAGGAGTGTTTTTGCCCTTTAAAAAGCGGAAAAGAAAACACGCTAAATGACTGCACTTCCGTCATTGTGACCAATCAAAGTGACCTTTATCTCACGCAATGAGATTCACTCTGTTTAGCAGCGTGTGGATGTCTTTGTCTTATCAGAGGATTTGCTGTGTGTGCGTGTGTGTGTGTTTGTGTGTGTGTGTGTGTGTGTGTGTGGGGCATTCAGATGCCACAGTCTAAACTAGATGAATGGGCCTGCAGAATCATTAATGTGAACAATCGTGTCCTACCCCCCCCCCCCCCCCCCCCCCCACACACACACACACACACACACAGTTTACTTTTAAATTGTAGATCATGGTAATGCTCCCTGGTGCTGTTGTTTTAATCCTGTATTCATATCAGTGTAAATATACACAGGGGGAGGAATGTTAACATTTATATGAATGACTGGAGGAGGGTGTAGATATATCACTGACCTCTCCGTCTCCCTCCCAGAGTCTGCTGTCGTGTGTGGCATTCGGGTATGGCTGTGAGAATTTCTCCCAGTATGAAGAGCAGGGAATTGGAATTCAGTGGAGCAACATCCGGGTCAGTCCGCAAGAGAACGACCGCTACTCCTTCATCGTTTCTATCTTCATGATGCTGTTTGATGCTCTCATTTACTGGATACTCACCTGGTATATTGAGAATGTCTACCCAGGTACAACTGACTGCAAACTAGTAGGACAATAACGTCCAGAAAGAAAATGCTCAATTCAACGGAAAGAGGTTTTTAAAAGGAGGTCATTTCATTGAAAATGGGGGTTTTCTTCTTCTTTTGAAATAAAAATTAAATGTATTGTTAAAGGAATAGTTCACCAATATATGAAAATTCTCTCATCATTTACAGACATCATTTAGTCATGTTACTATAAGTACATTTTTGCAACATGAATTTTACATGTGTTGTTTGTAAGTTGGTGTATTTTTGCAGAAATAAACAATAGAGGATCTACAAAAGTGTCATTGAAGCACCACCAAATGTGGAAGTTTGCTTGAGCAATTGTGTTTTCATCTCACATTTGCTTTCATGACACTATCGGTAAGGTTTAGGTTAAAGGTTAAGAGTAGGGAGGCAGGTTTTGTTGATTTAAAATGCCACAGATCATTATCCTTAAAAACCTCTTGTGTTTGGGAGAAAGTTTAACTCGCTTTCAGCGCCACACAGTGGACATTATTGCCACGATAGGTGCAAGGAACATAATGTTATTTTGCGAAAATGTCACCAGTCACATCAGTTTCAAGAGATTAGGTGACAAAAATGGAAAAGAAACCACATAATACCACAGTAAATATAGTCAATACAACTTATGCACTATATTCGAAATCTTATGCCATATGATTACTTAGTGTGATGAACAGATTGTAAAATGATAGTTGCTCTTAAATTGAATCATTGATCAACTCCTGTTTACAGCGGCAAATTCAAATATGTGGACAACGGCACAGGTTTGAGGATATTAAGGTGAATACTTAAAGTAATTTATTTTTGGGTTAACTATTCCTATAACATATAACTGCCCATATTTATCTCACAACACAGATTAAATATTCATCAAGCTAGTGGGAAGTGCGTTGTTACTTATTTCATATGCTAACAAGTTAGTTATTTATAACAGAGGTCATTTACACTGATGAGCCAAAACATTATGACCACCTGACTAATATGATATTGGTCCTCTGCCTGCCGCCAAAACAGCACCGACCCACTAAGGCATGGACTCTTCAATACCCCTGAAGGTGTCCTGTGGTATCTGGCACCAAGACATTAGCAGCAGATCCTTCAAGCCCTGTAAATTCTGAGATGGAGCCACCGTGGATCGGACTTGTTGGTCCAGCACATCCCATAGATGCTCAATCGGATTTAGATCTGAGGAATTTGGAGGCCAGGGCAACACTTGAACTTGCCTCACTTGATCGTCATCATGTTCCTCAAACCATTCCCAAACAATGTGTGCAGTGTGGCAGGACATATTATCCTGCTAAAAGAGGCTAGTGCCAACAGGGAATACCATTGCCATGAAGGGGTGTACCTGGCCTGCTACTATGTTTAGGTAGGTGTCACATGTCAAATTGGCATCCACATGAATGACCGAACCCAGTGATTCCCAGCAGAACATTGCCCAGAGAATCACACTCCCTCCACCCACACTCATCTTCCCACAGTGCATCCTGGTGCCATCACTTCCCCAGGTAAACTGCACACACGTACAAGGCCGTCCACGTGATGTATCAGAAAGCATGACTAATTGGACCTTCTTCCACTGCACCGATGTCCAGTTCTGACGTTTGTGTGCCAATTTTAGTCACTATCGACAATAGACAAGGGTCATCTTGGGCACTGTGACCGGTCTGCGTTTATGTAGCCCCATAAGCAGCAGGGTGCATTGCACTGTGTGTTGTGACACATTCCTCCTGTAACCATCATTCAAATTTTCTGTGACATGTGTCACAGTAGACAATCTGTCGGTTTGGACCAGATGGGACAGGCTTCATTGCCCTTGCGCATTGATGAGCATTGGGCACCCAACAGCCTGTCGCCAGTTTGTGGTTTGTTCCTCCTCAGACCACTGTTTGTAGGTATTCACCACTGCTGATCGGGAGCACCTCACAAGACTTGTCGTTTCAGAGATCCTCTGACCCAGTCGTCTTGTCATAACAATTTGTCCCTTGTCAAAGTCGCTCAGGTCTTTAATCCTGCCCATTTCTCCTGCATTCAACACGTTGACTACGAGAACTGATTGTTTGCTTACAATCTAATCTACCCAGACCTTGACATGTAACCTTGTTAGGAGATCATCAACATTATTCGCTTCACCTGTGAATGGTCATAAATTTTTGGCTCATCAGCTGACATACAGTATACAAATCTTAAAGGTACAGTGGCAAAAACGATTCTAAGGGTCCGAGAGAGGGTGAAAAATGGTCATGAAAAACCTTGAATAACATTAAAAGTGGAAAAGTGGAAAGATATTATTATGTGTTTTAATTATTGTATTCTTTTATTCTTCAGGGCAGTATGGTATTGCAAAGCCGTGGTATTTTCCCTTTACTTCCTCATACTGGTGTGGAACTCCAGTGGGTTCTGAGGCAGAACCAGACCTTTTCAAAGAACTGGAGGACCAGAGTGGTACACACACACTTACTTTTCTAAATGAGAACTATAGACTTTTGTTATGAAGCTCAGAATGTTTTTGAAGTGAGTGGTTTATGCCATGAGCGCTTCTAGGGTCCGTGGATATATTCAGAGCTCTTTGGATAAAGGGACGTCCTTTAATGAAATATTAAAAAATATATACACTTTATAATAAAAGTCTAAATATTACATCTGTAAAGTTATTCTTTAAATACAGTATTACTGGAACTAAAACTAAAATGGCCCACTAAGTTTTGTTTCAGCCTCTGATAGGCTCAAAGATCAGAAGTTTTGTGCTTTTAACACTATGTAAATGTTCTCCCTTTTATTGATTTGTCGGTGTTAGTTAACAAGTTAGCAGGCTTCTAATAGTGTAAAATATGTGGTGATGAGAATGTTACTACCATCAGAGCAATTCAAGCTTGAAGTACATCCATCATGATTTGATTTTTTACCAGCTCCTTTGGTTATTCATAAAGGTATATACTGTAAAACACCACTTCTGAAGCTGTAGTGAATTATGATGACACACATGACACTTCATTAATGTCATTGCATGTCATTTGCTAAGTTTGTATGGTTATGTATTCAGCCACAACTGTTTGGAATTAAGCAATGTTGCATTGACAGTGCGTGTAAACGTGAACTTCTCTGTGGAAATCAAGCGAACTAAACTTAGAGCACCTCCTGAGATGGTCTGAGATCATTTGTAGCATTTTCATGGGTGAGACTGTTCTTGCAATTGCAAGCTATTTTCAGATGAATGAAACAGCAGAAACAGTGAGCCTCTGAATACACAGTGAATCAAACACGCGCATCAAACGCTTTTCTTTCGTCTGTTCTTCAAATAAAATCAAGTGTGTTTCTTCCAACACGCATTTCTCGTCACATGTCACTCCAAGACTTTTTATAAGTCGCCCGCCACAGAAACAACCCACCACTGCACATAAAATATCCACATTTGGTGGGTTGGTGAGTGCTTATTTTATACACTGAACAAAAGGAAAAACACAGAATTTATTAATTTTATTATCCAGAGGTTACATCACAAATGCACACTCAATTAGTTGAAGGGAATCAATGAATACATCCTACCCAAGTTGCAGGCTAAATCAACGTGAATGTTTTCAAACATTACTTCTTACTGTTTTCCGCAAATCATCCGGAGATGGCCGGAGATGACTCCTTGGTGGGCCGGATCGGGCCCGCGGGCCGTACGTTTGATACCCCTGGTCTAGAGTCTTGTGAACAGTACTCAGGCAGTTTTTATTCATTTAAATTATGCATCGCGTATGGCAAAGCCAAAATGCAACGTCCACGCATAGCCGTGCGAGAATATTTGTTATAGGCCTCACAATATTATAGAGTGAATTATCTTTATTCGTGGGCCTTTCTTAATTGCGATTAATCTGATAAATTGGACATTCCTAAATAATGATAAAAACACCCAGAGCTTTACTAAAAACATTCGGGGCTAAAGTCCCCTAGCGTCGCCCATTGCTGTGCAAAACCCACTGCCATGATGCTGTTGTATTGTGGATTGTTACTAGGGTGTAGCTATGTGGTTTATAGGTTGTCCTAGATGGTTGCATTGATAGGTGGTCAGTCAAAAGTAAAAAGAGCCCTCCCCAAGTCTCTGTGATATTTTAGTCTCTGATATGGCTCAAGTTCCTCCTCCAGTGTAAACATATGGGATTTCAAAATAAATAAATTATGCTATGAACAAATGATTATCTATGCAAACCATCTAAATGTGTGTCTGTGTGTGTGTGTGGCAGGTTACCTGGAGAAGCCTTCCTCAAATATTAAGGCTGGTGTGTGTATCCGAAACCTGGTGAAGGTGTACAAGACAGGGAATAAACTGGCCGTGGATGGCCTCAATCTGGACTTCTATCAGGATCACATCACCTCATTCCTAGGACACAACGGAGCTGGAAAAACCACCACCATGTGAGTTATATCGCACAGAGACAAAAATATATGGTCATGCATTTTTAATGCACCATGAGCAATGACTGTATGCAACTAAAATATCATACTTTTGGATTTTGGTGCAGACCCTTCTAGAGTCCACTTGAAATGGGGGTCGGGGAAACACAAAATAGTTGTGTTTTGGAATAAATTGCTCCAAACATGTTTATAAGGCTTTGTCTTATCATTGTCATTGTCTAATAATTGTTTCTCATCTATTTCTGCAGGTCCATTCTGACGGGTCTTTTTGCTCCCACTTCTGGTACGGCCTACATTAACGGTTACGACATACGCACGGACATTGACACCATCAGGAAACAACTGGGAATGTGTCCTCAACACAATGTCCTCTTCAATGAGTAATCCCTTCTGTCCTCTAATATATGTGTATATGTGCTTTTTATGGTGCATGTTCTGTATGTTTATATGAATTTGCAGGTAAAGTACCCCAAAAATTAATTGGACTAAAAAGCCACACTTAAAATATATACGAAATTCTGACTGAAGATTTCAAAAGTGTTCAAATACTTTTTGGGGCCACTGTATATGAGGGAGTGTTTGTGTGTGTTGTTTATAATTATATATTTTCATTGGTTTGTTTTAGTCTGACGGTGGAAGAACACATTTATTTCTATGCCTGTCTGAAGGGGCGGAGCTCTAAAGAAGTGCAGCGGGAAATTGATCAGATGATTAAAGATGTCGGTCTGCCACACAAACGCAAAGACCTCGCCAAAAACCTCTCAGGTGGGTGTGCTGCGGCACTCTTGGTGTATTCTTAGGGTATGATGTACAATCAATTAACACTCAGCCTTAAATGGAAGATTTTGTTTGCCTCATATCTTTGTTGTTTGTGTGCAGGTGGTATGCAAAGGAAGTTGTCTGTTGCCATAGCATTTGTGGGTGGATCCAATGTTGTGATTCTGGATGAGCCAACTGCAGGAGTGGATCCGTATGCACGTCGAGGCATCTGGGAGTTACTTCTCAAATATAAAAAAGGTATTGAGTATTGAGTGACTACAAACACTACAGTACCCTTAAGACTACATAATATAAAGACTGTAGCAAATTACCCACTATAGACTATAAACAGATCAACACACTAAACACTACAGTGGCCTAAACACTATAGAATATAAGCAATACAGCACCCTACACCCTATAGTCTATAAATACTCTATGACCCTACACACTGCAGACTATAAACACTACAGCACCATAAACAATACATAATACAAGCAATACAGTGCCCTAAACACTACATACTCTAAATATTGTAGCACATTACACACTATACACTATAAATACTACAGCTGCCTAAACACTACATCATATAAACAATACAGCATCCTACACACTACAGTCTAGAAGTGCTCTAGTACCCTACACACTATAGACTACGGAATACAAGCAGAGTCCTGCACACTACAGTATATAATTAGTCTAGTACCCTACACACTATAGACTTCAAACACTACATCACACTAAATAGTGCAGACTTAAAATACCACAACGCCTCAAACACTACAGAATACAAGCAATACAGTTCTACATACTCTAAATATTGTAGCACATTACACACTATAGACTATAAATACTACAGCACCCTAAACACCAGAGACTATAAACACTACAGCTGCCTAAAGACTACATCATATAAACAATACAGGACACTACACACTACAGTCTATAAGTACTCTAATACCCTACACATTATAGACTATAAACAATACAACACAATAAACACTACTGAATACAAGCAGAACCCTACACATTATAGACTACAAACACTACATCACACTATATATTGCAGACTAAAAACACTACAGCACCGTAAACAATAGAAAAAATACAAGCAATACAGTACCCTAAACATTACATAATAGAACACTACACACTGTAGACTAAACACTACAGAACCTTAAAAACAACAGATAAACACTACATCACCCTAAACACTACAGAATATAAGCAGCACATTACAATCTGTAACTACTCTAGTACCCTACACAAGGTAAAAGAAAAAAATTAATTCAAGGGGTAAAACATCGAATAGTGTGTAGTTGCAGTGCTTTCAATTTAGCAAAGGGTGAATATAATTTACAAATCACTACTTTTTGTTTTAATTAGCATTTTTCGTACTGTCCCAACATTTTTGGAAAGCTTTGTACATTATAAACACTACAAAACTCTAAATACTAAAGACTATAAACACTACACCAACCTAAGCACTGCAGACTATAAACAGTACCGCATACTACAGTCTATAAACACTACGACAACCTGAGCACTACAGCCTATAAACAGTACCGCATACTACAGTCTATAAACACTACAACATCCTAAGCACTACAGACTATAAACAGTACCGCATGCTACAGTCTATAAACACTACAACATCCTAAGCACTACAGACTATAAACAGTACCGCATGCTACAGTCTATAAATACTACAACATCCTAAGCACTACAGACTATAAACAGTACCGCATACTACAGTCTATAAACACTACGACAACCTAAGCACTACAGACTATAAACAGTACCATATACTACAGTCTATAAACACTACGACATTCTAAGCACTACAGACTATAAACAGTACCGCACACTACAGTCTATAAACACTACAACATCTTAAGCACTACAGACTATAAACAGTACCGCATACTACAGTCTATAATCACTACGACAACCTAAGCACTACAGACTATAAACAGTACAGCATACTACAGTCTATAATCACTACGACAACCTAAGCACTACAGACTATATACAGTACCATATACTACAGTCTATAAACACTACAACATCTTAAGCACTACAGACTATAAACAGTACCGCACACTACAGTCTATAAACACTATGACAACCTAAGCACTACAGACTATAAACAGTACAGCATATTACAGTCTATAAACACTACAACATCCTAAGCACTACAGACTATAAACAGTACCGCATGCTACAGTCTATAAACACTACAACATCCTAAGCACTACAGACTATAAACAGTACCGCATACTACAGTCTATAAACACTACCACATCCTAAGCACTACAGACTATAAACAGTACCGCATGCTACAGTCTATAAACACTACGACATCCTAAGCACTACAGACTATAAACAGTACCGTACACTACAGTCTATAAACACTACTATAACCTAAGCACTACAGACTATAAACAGTACCGCACACTACAGTCTATAAACACTACAACATCTTAAGCACTTCAGACTATAAACAGTACCGCATACTACAGTCTATAAACACTATGACAACCTAAGCACTACAGACTATAAACAGTACCGTATACTACAGTCTATAAACACTACAACAACCTAAGCACTACAGACTATAAACAGTACCGTATACTACAGTCTATAAACACTACGACAACCTGAGCACTACAGACTATAAACAGTACCGCATACTACAGTCTATAAACACTACAACATCTTAAGCACTTCAGACTATAAACAGTACCGCATACTACAGTCTATAAACACTATGACAACCTAAGCACTTCAGACTATAAACAGTACCGCATACTACAGTCTATAAACACTATGACAACCTAAGCACTACAGACTATAAACAGTACCGTACACTACAGTCTATAAACACTACAACAACCTAAGCACTACAGACTATAAACAGTACCGTATACTACAGTCTATAAACACTACGACAACCTGAGCACTACAGACTATAAACAGTACCGCATACTACAGTCTATAAACACTACGACATCCTAAGCACTACAGACTATAAACAGTACCGCACACTACAGTCTATAAACACTACGACATCCTAAGCACTACAGACTATAAACAGTACCGCATACTACAGTCTATAAACACTACGACAACCTAAGCACTACAGACTATAAACAGTACAGCATACTACAGTCTATAATCACTACGACAACCTAAGCACTACAGACTATAAACAGTACCATATACTACAGTCTATAATCACTACGACAACCTAAGCACTACAGACTATAAACAGTACCGCATACTACAGTCTATAAACACTACGACAACCTAAGCACTACAGACTATAAACAGTACCATATACTACAGTCTATAATCACTACGACAACCTAAGCACTACAGACTATAAACAGTACCGCATACTACAGTCTATAAACACTACGACAACCTAAGCACTACAGACTATAAACAGTACCGCATACTACAGTCTATAAACACTACGACAACCTAAGCACTACAGACTATTAACAGTACAGCATACTACAGTCTATAATCAAAACGACAACCTAAGCACTACAGACTATAAACAGTACCATATACTACAGTCTATAAACACTACAACATCCTAAGCACTACAGACTATAAACAGTACCGCATACTACAGTCTATAAACACTACGACAACCTAAGCACTACAGACTATAAACAGTACCATATACTACAGTCTATAAACACTACGACATTCTAAGCACTACAGACTATAAACAGTACCGCACACTACAGTCTATAAACACTACAACATCTTAAGCACTACAGACTATAAACAGTACCGCATACTACAGTCTATAATCACTACGACAACCTAAGCACTACAGACTATAAACAGTACAGCATACTACAGTCTATAATCACTACGACAACCTAAGCACTACAGACTATATACAGTACCATATACTACAGTCTATAAACACTACAACATCTTAAGCACTACAGACTATAAACAGTACCGCACACTACAGTCTATAAACACTATGACAACCTAAGCACTACAGACTATAAACAGTACAGCATACTACAGTCTATAAACACTACAACATCTTAAGCACTACAGACTATAAACAGTACCGCACACTACAGTCTATAATCACTACGACAACCTAAGCACTACAGACTATAAACAGTACAGCATACTACAGTCTATAATCACTACGACAACCTAAGCACTACAGACTATAAACAGTACCGCATACTACAGTCTATAATCACTACGACAACCTAAGCACTACAGACTATAAACAGTACCGCATACTACAGTCTATAATCACTACGACAACCTAAGCACTACAGACTATAAACAGTACAGCATACTACAGTCTATAATCACTACGACAACCTAAGCACTACAGACTATAAACAGTACCGCATACTACAGTCTATAATCACTACGACAACCTAAGCACTACAGACTATAAACAGTACCGCACACTACAGTCTATAAACACTACAACATCCTAAGCACTACAGACTATAAACAGTACCGCATACTACAGTCTAAAACACTACAATAGCCTAAACCTTACAGCACCTTAAACACTAAATACTATAAACACTACATTAGCTTAAACACTACAGAATAGAACCATTACAGCACTCTAAACACTACAGTCTGTGAATAATCCAGTACCCTATACATTATAGACTATAAACACTACAAAGTATAAATACTATTGACTATAAACACTATAACAACCTAAGCACTACAGACTATAAACAGTATAAACAGGCAGTGGTAGCTCAGTGGTTAAGGCTCTGGGTTACTGACCAGAAGGTTGGGGGTTCAACCCCATATTATGGCTGACCCTGCACTCTTACCCCAGCTTAGCTGGGATATGTTGAAAAGAAAATTAGAATTCACTGTATATATATATGCAGAAATGTATGTATAATGTGTGACAATAGATCAATTATTATTACATTCTATAAACACTACATTACCATTAACCCTAAACACTACAGCACCTTAAACACAACAAAATATAAGCAATACAGCACCCTACACACTACAGTCTATAAATATTCCTGCACACTATATAATATAAAAATCACAGTGCCCTAAACACTACAGCACCTTAAACACTACAGACTATGGGCAATACAGCACACTAAATACTATAAATACTACAGCACTACAGTCTAGGCTATATACACTCCAGCACTTTTTATATTACAAACTCTACAGACTATAAAGAATAGAGCACAGGCTGTGTACACTATTGTACCCTTAAAGACTAAAGCAGTACACATTATAGACTAAAAACACTACATCTATAAATACTATAAACTCTTTATTCAATCTGTATGTGTGTTTGTGAAGAAAGGGCCGCTCTCAGCCTAATTAACTGCAGCATGCATCATGTCATTTTCCTTCAGTTTTTAATCAGACTATAATCGCCTTCACTAATCAAATAATCATCAATTGCTCGCTAATTACACACGCAATCTAGCTGAAATGGGCTAAATATGGATTTAAATCCCCTGAGGTCTGCAGGACTTATTTGTATTGACAGTATCATTACAATGTCTATATGTGATATTTTTATCACAGATAAAAAATTATTTCACTGTGCTGGAGAGTTTTACACTTCTCGAATGGTTTGTGACCACATAAAGAACTAAACTTGAAGATTGCTTGAACTATTTTGTTTATTGTTTATTGATTGGCTACACATTGTCTGCTACAGTATTTAAACCCTGGTCTTTAAAACATTTGTAAAAAAAAAAAAAAAAAATTAAAACAGGGACTTTTTAGAGTGAAAGTGTTTTTTTTTTTTTTTTTTTTTTTTTAACTGTTTAATTTAAAGAGACAAAAAGTAGAGAAAATCTTACAGACGCTGCGCATTTCAGTACTGTTTGATCAAAGAATGCCAAAATATAACTCGGGGCTCTGGAATCAACTTCAAATCAGTGCATGTACACACACACACACACACACACACACACATTTGGCAAACTGACTTGATCTGTACACAATATACAAACTATATCCTGCAGAAATAATAAGAGTAGTATAGTAAAGTGCTATTCTGAATTTAGCTTGTGTGCAAATATTGTAGCATTTTTGGTATGTTTGATTTATGACCGTTCCATAATACAAAGCAACACAGCAGAAATCAAAATAGTCATCTCTCATTGTATTTCTTTCATTCTTTTTCTATCTTTTTATCTTTCTATCCATCTATCCACAGTACTGTGAAAAAGTGAGAGCCTGCTATCAAAGTGTAGATTTTTAAATATTTTTTTTTACATATACTGTAGATATTGGATTGCCATTTCCCCAAAGCTGAAAGATAAAAGACAATATAATTTAACAAATAACCCTGGGAATATACTGTACATTCTGCAATAACTCATACAGCTATTATAAACAGAAATGCCTATTTCAAAGGGTGCACAATATATCAATGGACGATATATTATTGGTCGATAACTCTCTGAATGGTGGAGATTTCTCTCCTTGTCAGGCAGTGTACATTGTCTGTGTCTGCGTGCACACAGAGCAAGACTGTAACCTTGTCTTTAACATGGGGGTGGGGGAGGGGGCAAACAATTTGGGGTGGGAGGGGGGTCATGGGTGTCGTCTGTTCTTTAAAATAGTAAATGCAATAATTTTCTGAATAAAGGATTTAAATGTGTTAAAATGATTTACTGTCCTCAAATTGTCCCTCATTGTTTTTCCCCACATAGAATCTTAAAACAATCTTTTCTTAAAAAATCCTAACGATGCTCGTTTACATACGAAAACACTTCATATTGACCACTGCTGTCAAGGTCCAAATAGGTTGGAAAAATCATCATAAAAATACCATAAAATTAGTCCATACAACATATAGTTGCTGAATGGCTCCAGAATGCTTGGAATAAAGTGCACAAGTCATTTGGACTACTGCTATGATGTCTTTATACTGAACCTTTAAAGTGCTTTTATTTGTCCTTTATGAAGCGTGACAGTTCCTACTCACTATAAACTGTTATTCTATGGAATAAAGCTGCTTAAAATATATATTTTTACGTTCCAGCATATGGGTTTTGAACAACATAAGGGTGAGTAAAAGTACATTTTTTATATTTAGGTGATCTACTTCTTTAACTGGTGGCTCATTTTTTGACGTTTAATACAGCACGGCATTTTGATTTGTAAAAATGTTGCCATTGTCTCATACATTTCATGAGACCAGGATGTCTTTGCTCTGTGTTATGTTGCTTTGGGGCCCGTTTTGTTCAGGATAATCTGTAAGTAACAACATGCCATTTCCCATATTCTGTTTATGTTTCATGTAATACACAAAAATGTGAACTTTCACTTATTACTTTATGAAACATCAGATTGCTAATTCCAGATTTCAAGCTTTTAAACAACACATATTTTGCGTGAGTAGGTGAGTGGTGCAAGCTTATATGTTTGTTTAACTTGTTATCAGCCATTAACTGGCTCACTCACATGTGACATGTTAAGCCAATTGGCTGGCATGGTGTAAGCTGGTTGGTCCTTTGACATGTAATCGGGTAGCCAATCAACTTGCATCTCTCTCTTTTTATAACATTTAAATTGCTATTTTTTGCAGATAAGCCATTTTCAATGCAGCACACTGCAAGAGTTTCTTTCTCTGAAACCCTCCTCCACTCCAGCACCAATTGTCTAGATCTGGTACATGGGGGTTGTTTGTAATGCCCGTTTGTGCGGCAGAATGTCATACATGGTCAATGCAGCATGCCTTGCTTTTTGTCTAATTGTTCAGCAGCATGTCCACATGCTTAAGTCAGTATTTATGTGTATTTTCTAGCAGTAGCAAGTCTCCGTACATGCTCTGCAGCAGAGGCTTAGCAAATCTTGTTCGCCAAGACTAATATGCTGTCAATACTGCATGTCATACCCACATTAACATGCTAAATCTTTCAGAGAGTTGTCATAACTGAACTTGATAAAAGGACACACCTTCACAACTGCAATCAACTGGTTAATTCATAAGCACTGAAAGACACAGCACCTCAGAAGAAAGGTTGTAGATGCTTATGGGCCTGTAAAGAGATTTTAAAGCCATTTTCAAGCTATTTAAAATCCACCCTTCCACAGTACATAATCCACAAATGTAGAAGGTTTCAGATTACTGGCAGATCTGTCCAGGCCGTGCTGTCCAACCAACAGGTAATGCTGGTAGCAACAGTGAATATGCACCAGTCAGCCATTACAAAGAGAATGCACAAATCTGGACTACATTGGAGGTCAGAAAGGAAGAAAAGCCTTCTGCTCATGAAAAAGAATGCCAGGGCAAGACTGAAGTTTGCCTATCGACACCTACATGAGAAGTAGGACTTCTGGAACAATGCGGAGTAGTCTGGCCACAGTTCCAAACGTCATGTTTGACAAAAACCAAACTCTTCAATTGAGAAAAAAGAGAACCTCATTCCAACTGTGAAGCAGGATGGTGGGCGTAATATGCTTTGGGTTGTTTTGCTGCTTCAGGGCCCAGCAAATTTGCCATCATATTGCATAATGTCAACTATAAATGTCACATTATACCAAAGACTCCTTGAGGAGAACGCAAGGCTAACTGTTAAAAGTTAAAGCTGAACTGTAAGCCTTGATGGCCTAAATAATTAAAGCAAATCCACAAAGGAATGGTTTGAAATTGGGTTTTTTTGTTTTTTTTTAAATGGCAAGTCAAAGCCCTTATCTCAATCCAATTAAAATGCTGTGAACTCCTTCATGGCAGAACCCCTCTGATATGACACAGTTAAAGACATCTGAATTAAGAAATGCATAAACATTTCTCCTAGTCAATGTAAGAGACTGATAGACAATTATAAGACATGCCTATAGTACAAGAAGAAGCCAGCTACTAAATGTCGGGCTATCTATCACTAGTGCTGTTTATTTTCTGGAGTTGAATGTCATAACTGAATGAGTGTGTTGACGCAGATCCATCTGATTTTACACTGTGGCATGTGTCGGTGGTTGTTATACAAAAAAGTGTGCTGATCTTTGAACCTTTCAGAGATTTATAGTGAAAAGACACCCACTGTGTCCAGATATCTGCTATACAGGGTCCAACATCACAGATACTCATTATGAACATGAGAATTTCTGCCACATTTCTGTGTTTTCAGAGGGCGCTGCCTTTGGGAGGCACAGACTCATGATATTTCTTGTAATTTCTGCTCTTGGCGACTCAAAGGACAAATACTTTGAACTCCCACCGCCTCGTCACAGACACAGAGCAAAAATAATGCTGCCACAGAACCCCGTAGGGATCTAGCTTCATGACAACTCCAGCAAATACAAAAGGGAGGAAACTTTTCGATACAGATCTGAGCACTACACATTCTCATGAGCGAGGAGTATGCACACATTTCAGTGTGTAAAAGCGTCTTTATATATAACGTCCTGTTTTCCACAGCACCCGCATGTCAGACACATCACGTCTCGGTTGAGAACGAGACCTTCGGAAACTCATGTTTCAAAATGAACTTTGATGATTTTCACAAACCCACACACACACACACACAGAATATGTGTTTGTTTGATGTGTATGTGTGTGTGTTTCAGGGCGTACTATCATTCTGTCTACCCATCACATGGATGAAGCAGATATTCTGGGCGATCGTATCGCCATCATCTCTCACGGCCGAGTTTGCTGCTGCGGCTCTTCTCTATTCCTCAAGAAAACATACGGCAGAGGCTATTACCTCACAGTCGCACGGGCCAATCAGGATCAAGTGATGTCACAACGCACGCCCAAATCTAAAGAGGTAACTTGCACAACACTATTTCTGTGTCACTAATGAAATATGCTAATTCGTGACATTGACTCATGAGATCAAAATTAAAGATTTCATTGCTTCCATTGAAGCACATAACATGTTCTTTGGAATATTCTCAAATCATGTTGGGATTACACGGATCATCAGGTTTTGCACAAATTTATGGATTCCATGCAATCTGGAGTCCATGCTGTCATTAACCCTCCTATGGTATTGAAAAATGGCACCACCCTTTGGTATTTGCGGTCATTTTTGACCGGAAGGGTCAGATGTGTAACCCCTTTCTTTAAATGATACCATTTCTTTTCCTATGAAGTAAGAATAATACAATTATGCATTTCTTTTGGGATTTTAGGCTATTTTGAAGGCTATTTATTATTCAAATGCAAATTTCTCAATTTTACCATATACAAATAAGCATATTTTTGAATAAATAAATAATTCAGAACCTACACTTCTATAAGTTGAAACATGAAGACAATATGGAGGCAGATTGCTGCCATCTGGGCAACAAAATATAAATAACATGATTTGAAAACCATGTCATGCCAGCAACAGCCAGTAGATGTTGTTGTCAAATTTGATATTTTATCACAAGATATGCATTTGGATATATATATTTAGACATTATCAAACTATTATTTATTAAAGTTTAGCATTTTAAAATGTATTTGAAGTGTTAGTTTTTGCAGTTAATGTCATGATGCTTGCAATCAAACCTGACCATGGTGTTACAAGGAGAAGACACAGAATTAGCATTTTTCTACCAATAATTTATTTTTAAACATAAAAATGTTACAACAAAGTAAAATTCATATTAATGTCAAGAAAATGAACATAAAGCAGAATTCTGAAAATTCAACTAGAGTTCAGTCAAACTAGAAGAATCCGAGAAACATTTTGCAATCTGAAATTTTCTATAGTAAAACATGATTGTGCAAACGTGTCAGAGTGTGTCAGATTGCTGTCATCAGCTGGAAAATAACAGGTAATGCCAACAATGACCAAACAATGACTGTAGAGCTCCACTTATTGATGCCCTGGCTGTGTGTGTATGTGTGTGTGTGTGTGTGTGTGTGTGTGTGTGTGTGTGTGTGTGTGTGTGTGTGTGTTCTGCATTGCAATGGTGTGTTATTGTCTCACCCCTTCATTTGTGTGTGTGTGTGTGTGTGTGATTGTGTGTGCGTGGGCATGTTTATGTGGTTTACAAGGACAATTTTTTAGGTTACAAACTGGTAATTACAAAGGTATTATGCTATAAATGTGGTTTATGAGGATATTTCTAGTGTCCCCATAATTTAAATCGCTTAAAAAACATATTAAACAATGTTTTCTTGAAAATTAAAAAATGCATAAAGTTTTTTGTGAGGGTTGGGTTTAGGGGATGTGTTAGGGTTTAGGTTTTTTTTTTTTTTTTTTAAATGAATGAAGGTTTTATTCGGTTACTAATCATGGAACAAAATATATATACAACAAATTCATTCCATCAAAGAAGGTAACCGAACAGGTGTAGGCTGAAGCCGTGGCTTATTACGCCTACCCTATTTACAAAACAACATCTACCCATCAAAATTAAAACTTAAACAATATACTTGTATGAACATATGTATACATACACACATTCCTATATACACATACTGCATATATACTCATATACATACATATATACATACATACATTCAAACCTCTGCACTTGATTTACAAATATTTATTTATTACTTGTGTTATTAAAGTTTATGCACAACAATTATACATAAACTTATCTTGGACAATTTTTCTTAAGCATCTGAATATTTATCAAAAATTAGGATTTTAAACTGTTTTTTAAAATAATGAATG
Organism: Moxostoma hubbsi; assembly: GCA_032164185.1. Lineage (NCBI taxonomy): Eukaryota > Metazoa > Chordata > Actinopteri > Cypriniformes > Catostomidae > Moxostoma > Moxostoma hubbsi. The sequence continues at coordinate 3,960,350 of JAVLUX010000003.1, read as the reverse complement.
CAATTTTCCTCTTAAGATCATCCGTAAGACCATTCCACAAGTCGACCCCTTTTACCGAAATGGTGTTCATTTTAAAGATTGTTCTGACCATTTGTTTTTTTAAACATGTTCTCTCCCCTTAGGTTATATTTATGTTCCCTGTTTTCAAACAAACATAGTATATTTTCAGGCACTATTTTCCTATTAACTTTGAACATAAAGACGCCAGTATTCAGACTGACTAAATCAGAAAATTGTATTGCTTTAAATTTACAGAATATAGAATTTGTCGGTTCATGATACGGTGAATGATTGACTTGCGTTGGGGTTTAGGTGTTTTGTTAGGTTTAGGGGTTGTTTTGGGTTTAGGGGTTGCGTTAGGGTTTAGGGGTTGCGTTATGGTTTAGGGGTTGTGTTAGGTTTAGGGGTTTTGTTGGGTTTAGGGGTCGTGTTAGGTTTAGGGGGTATGTTGGGTTTAGGGGATGTGTTGGGTTTAGGGGATGTGTTGGGTTTAGGGGTTGCGTTGGGTTTAGGGGATGTGTTGGGTTTAGGGGTTGCGTTAGGGTTTAGGGGTTGTGTTGGGTTTAGTGGTTTAGGGGTTGCGTTAGGGTTTAGGGGTTGTGTTGGGTTTAGGGGTTGCGTTAGGGTTTAGGGGTTGTGTTAGGGTTTAGGGGTTGTGTTGGGTTTAGGGGTTGCATTAGGGTTTAGGGGTTGTGTTGGGTTTAGGGGTTGCGTTAGGGTTTAGGGGTTGTGTTGGGTTTAGGGGTTGTGTTGGGTTTAGGGGATGTGTTGGGTTTAGGGGTTGTGTTGGGTTTAGGGGATGTGTTGGGTTTAGGGGTTGCGTTAGGGTTTAGGGGTTGTGTCGGGTTTAGGAGTTGTGTCGGGTTTAGTGGTTATGTTTTGTTTAGGTGTTGCGTTAGGTTTAGGGGTTGTGCTGGTTTAGTGGTTGTGTTGGGTTTTGGGGTTGTGTTGGGTTTAGGGGTTGTGTAAGGTTTAGGGGTTGTGTTGGGTTTAGGGGTTGTGTTGGGTTTAGGGTTTGTGTTGGGTTTAGGGGTTGTGTAAGGTTTAGTGGTTGTGTTGGGTTTAGGAGTTGTGTCGGGTTTAGTGGTTGTGTTTTGTTTAGGTGTTGCGTTAGGTTTAGGGGTTGTGCTGGTTTAGTGGTTGTGTTGGGTTTAGGGGTTGTGTTGGGTTTAGGGGTTGTGTTGGGTTTAGGGGTTGTGTAAGGTTTAGTGGTTGTGTTGGGTTTAGGGGGTTGTGTTGGGTTTAGGGGTTGTGTTGGGTTTTGGGGTTGTGTTGGGTTTAGGGGTTGTGTAAGGTTTAGGGGTTGTGTTGGGTTTAGGGGTTGTGTTGGGTTAAGGGGTTGTGTAAGGTTTAGTGGTTGTGTTGGTTTTAGGGGTTGTGTAAGGTTTAGGTGTTGTGCTGGGTTTAGTGGTTGTGTTGGGTTTAGGGGTTGTGTAAGGTTTAGGGGTTGTGTCGGGTTTAGGGGTTGTGTCGGGTTTAGGGGTTGTGTAAGGTTTAGGGGTTGTGTTGGTTTTAGGGGTTGTGTTGGATTAGGGGTTGTGTTGATTAGGGGCTGTGTAAGGTTTAGGTGTTGTGTAAGGTTTAGGTTTTGTGCTGGGTTTAGTGGTTGTGTTGGGTTTAGGGGGTTGTGTTGGGTTTAGGGGTTGTGTTGGGTTTAGGGTTTGTGTTGGGTTTAGGGGTTGTGTAAGGTTTAGTGGTTGTGTTGGTGTTAGGGGTTGTGTTGGATTAGGGGTTGTGTTGGATTAGGGGTTGCGTAAGGTTTAGGTGTTGTGTAAGGTTTAGGTGTTGTGCTGGGTTTAGTGGTTGTGTTGGGTTTAGGGGGTTGTGTTGGGTTTAGGGTTTGTGTCGGGTTTAGGAGTTGTGTCGGGTTTAGTGGTTGTGTTTGGTTTAGGTGTTGCGTTAGGTTTAGGGGTTGTGCTGGTTTAGTGGTTGTGTTGGGTTTTGGGGTTGTGTTGGGTTTAGGGGTTGTGTAAGGTTTAGGGGTTGTGTTGGGTTTAGGGGTTGTGTTGGGTTTAGGGTTTGTGTTGGGTTTAGGGGTTATGTAAGGTTTAGTGGTTGTGTTGGTTTTAGGGGTTGTGTTGGATTAGGGGTTGTGTTGGATTAGGGGTTGTGTAAGGTTTAGGTGTTGTGTAAGGTTTAGGTGTTGTGCTGGGTTTAGTGGTTGTGTTGGGTTTAGGGGTTGTGTAAGGTTTAGTGGTTGTGTTGGTTTTAGGGGTTGTGTTGGATTAGGGGTTGTGTAAGGTTTAGGTGTTGTGCTGGGTTTAGTGGTTGTGTTGGGTTTAGGGGGTTGTGTTGGGTTTAGGGGTTGTGTAAGGTTTAGGGGTTGTGTTGGGTTTAGGGTTTGTGTTGGGTTTAGGGTTTGTGTTGGGTTTAGGGGTTGTGTAAGGTTTAGTGGTTGTGTTGGGTTTAGGGGTTGTGTTGGGTTTAGGGGTTGTGTTGGGTTTAGGGGTTGCGTTAGGGTTTAGGGGTTGTGTTTGGTTTAGGGGTTGTGTTGGGTTTAGGGGTTGCGTTAGGGTTTAGGGGTTGTGTCGGGTTTAGGAGTTGTGTCGGGTTTAGTGGTTGTGTTTGGTTTAGGTGTTGCGATGGGTTTAGGGGTTGTGTTTGATTTAGGTGTTGTGCTGGGTTTAGTGGTTGTGTTGGGTTTAGGGGGTTGTGTTGGGTTTAGGGGTTGTGTTGGGTTTAGGGGTTGCGTTAGGGTTTAGGGGTTGTGTTGGGTTTAGGGGATGTGTTGGGTTTAGGGGTTGTGTCCGGTTTAGGGGTTGTGTCGGGTTTAGTGGTTGTGTTGGGTTTAGGGGTTGCGTTGGGTTTAGGGGTTGTGTTGGATTAGGGGTTGCGTTGGGTTTAGGGGTTGTGTTGGATTAGGGGTTGTGTAAGGTTTAGGTGTTGTGCTGGGTTTAGTGGTTGTGTTGGGTTTAGGGTTTGTGTTGGGTTTAGGGGTTGTGTAAGGTTTAGGTGTTGTGTAAGGTTTAGGTGTTGTGCTGGGTTTAGTGGTTGTGTAAGGTTTAGGTGTTGTGCTGGGTTTAGTGGTTGTGTTGGGTTTAGGGGGTTGTGTTGGGTTTTGGGGTTGTGTTGGGTTTAGGGGTTGTGTAGGGTTTAGGGGTTGTGTTGGGTTTAGGGGTTGTGTTGGGTTAAGGGGTTGTGTAAGGTTTAGTGATTGTGTTGGTTTTAGGGGTTGTGTTGGATTTAGGGGTTGTGTTGGGTTTAGGTGTTGTGTAAGGTTTAGGTGTTGTGCTGGGTTTAGTGATTGTGTTGGGTTTAGGGGTTGTGTAAGGTTTAGGGGTTGTGTCGGGTTTAGGGGTTGTGTCGGGTTTAGGGTTTGTGTTGGGTTTAGGGGTTGTGTAAGGTTTAGTGGTTGTGTTAGTTTTAGGGGTTGTGTTGGATTCGGGGTTGTGTTGGATTAGGGGTTGTGTTGGATTAGGGGTTGTGTTGGGTTTAGGGGGTTGTTTTGGGTTTAGGGGTTGTGTTGGGTTTTGGGGTTGTGTTGGGTTTAGGGGTTGTGTAAGGTTTAGGGTTTGTGTTGGGTTAGGGGGTTGTGTAAGGTTTAGTGGTTGTGTTGGGTTTAGGGGTTGTGTTGGGTTTAGGGGATGTGTTGGGTTTAGAGGTTGTGTAAGTTTTAGGGGTTGTGTTGGATTTAGGAGTTGTGTTGGATTTAGGGGTTGTGTTGGGTTTAGGGGATGTGTTTGGTTTAGGGGTTGTGTTGGGTTTAGGGGTTGTGTTTGGTTTAGGGGTTGTGTTAGGTTTAGGGGTTGTGTTGGGTTTAGGGGATGTGTTTGGTTTAGGGGTTGTGTTGGGTTTAGGGGTTGTGTTAGGTTTAGGGGTTGTGTTGGGTTTAGGGGTTGTGTTGGGTTTAGGGGTTGTGTCGGGTTTAGGGGATATAATCTTATATAGTTTGTACAGTATAAAGATTTACAAACAACTTTTTGTTATGTCGAGATCACGAGAAAATTAAGTCGTGATCTTGAGAAAACAACCTTAGTTATGTCGAGATCACAAGAAAACAAGACAGAAAAAAATTATAATGCAAGGCCTCTTTGAGCTTCCGTAACTTACAGTGGAAGGGAATGGGGGCAATTTTTGTCAGGGTTTAAAGACAAATTTTAAACTTGAAAAAAGGACTGCATTTATTTATTCTGTTAAAACGTTGTGGCACGGTGGAGGGCGGGACCGGCGCGTGATTGCGCACGCCCGGTCCCGTATCGGGCTGATTGAGCCGGCAAGAGGGTTAAAAGGCCACTCGCAGACGGCGATCGGGAGAGAGAGCTTAATCAGCAGACGTCTGCTGTCCTAAATGTTTGTTTTAAGTTCTTCATTAAATTATTATTTATGTTGACAAGCCGGTTTCTCGCCTCTTCCTTGCCCATGAAAGTGATATGTTTTACATTGGTTCCGAAACCCGGGAAGGAAGAGGGATACGCCGTAGCGGAGTTCTCGCCACTTCTCAATGGAGCAGCCGCGGCCATCTGCCGGGAGACGGAGGAGCCCAGCTACCTGGACGCGGAGGAACGGCCGCCGACCACGAGGGGAGGAGGGGCTCCTGGCCGACCGCCTGGAGCGGTTAGGGCTGCTGCCAGGGGCGGGGGAGTCCCCTAGTAGCCGCTGGAACGCGGCGGAGTTGGAGACTGCCGACCGCGTGCGGGGAGGGGCTCGCCGCCGACCGCCTGGAGCGGGAGAACCGCTGCCAGGGGCGGGGGGAGGCCCCTTCGATACCCCGGGAACGCGGCGGGGCGTTCCGTCCGCCAGGGGCTGAGGACTGCCTCCGATCTGCCCGGAGAGGCGCGGCTGCTGTCCTGAAGAGGGTGGAGAAGTGGCTGAGGAACGAGCTACGGCGTATCAGAGAACCGGCGAGTACGTTTTTTTTTTTTCTTTCGTTTCTTTAATCTCTCTCTCCTCTCTCTCTCGATGCCGCTCTGCGGTGGCCTTTTCCCTCTTTTTTTTAAATTATGGTGTTTATGGGAGGGGAGGTACTGCCCAGTGCAGGAACCCTCCCCCCCCTTATTTTTAATGGTTGTTTCCCTCCCCTTGCCCCTCCCTCGTCCAGGTTGATGGGGATGACCCGCCGGCAGACCGCGCGGGAGGCGCCCCCCCCCCCAGGGGATGTACGTCAGGCCGGGGGTCCCCAGCCTGAGAGAACGGGGGAGGAGTGTGGCACGGTGGAGGGCGGGACCGGCGCGTGATTGCGCATGCCCGGTCCCGTATCGGGCTGATTAAGCTCTCTCTCCCGATCGCCGTCTGCGAGTGGCCTTTTAACCCTCTTGCCGGCTCAATCAGCCCGATACGGGACCGGGCGTGCGCAATCACGCGCCGGTCCCGCCCTCCACCGTGCCACAAACGTCTGTATTATTTGAGCTCCGAAGTTGTTTAAAACGTTGTTTTTGAGGTAATTTTTACACTTATAGCATTACGTCGTCAGGGTTATTATAGATATAATAAATGGTTAGTAAGTGATATTGTCACACTAAAATCATGTTGACATGAAAATTGTTTATGTCTTGTGGCTATACTTTTGAAACAGTATTTTAATGTTTACAGATTGGCCCCATTCACTTTCATTGAAATTGCCTTACTGTAAACCAGATTTTGGCTTTTTTATAGAAAAGGAGGGACACATCGAAATACATTTTTGTGGTTATCCTCATTATACCAGAAATACTGTCAACTGAGCATAACTTGTATTCTTGAACTTGAAACTTGAACTTCTTAAAGTCAACTTAAAGTCATATATATACATCGAACAGCCACAACATTAAAACCACCTGCCTAATATTGTGTAGGTCCCTCTCATACCGCCAAAACAGTGCCAACCCTCATCTCAGAATAACATTCTGAAATGATATTCTTCTCTTATCAGTAAGGCATTTCCATCCACAGAACTGACACTCACTGGAGTTTTTTTTGTTGTTGACACCATTTGGAGTAAATTCTAGAGATTGTTGTGTGTGAATGGAGATGAGCATTTACAGAAATACTCAAACCAGCCCATCTGGCACCAGCAATCATGACATGGTCCAAATAACTGAGATCACATTCTTCCCCATTCTGATGGTTGATGTGAAACTTAACTGAAGCTCCTGACCCATATCTGCATGATTTTATACATTCCACTGCTGCCACGCGATTGGCTGATTAGATAATCGTATGAATAGGTAGATGTAAAGGTGTTCCTAATAAAGTGGCCGGTGAGTATATATACTGTATATATGTATTTAACAAATATTGTTATATGCGATTCATTTGATTAATTAATCAGCACATCATATACTGTAATAAATCGATTGACAGCACTAGTAAATTTGTATTTTTGTTTGTATGTGTTTTTTTCAACAGTGTGATAAGTTCAGTGTCGATGAGGGAATTTGTAGTGACAGCGTCAGCAGTCTGGACACATCAGGTTTGAACAAAACCTCATAAACATCCCACATGCTAACTCAAACTAATGAACATATGTGTACACATACAAACTAATGCACACTGCCATACATACTCATTATGTTTTTGTATAAATGCTTTTTTCTCTTCCTCCTGATCAGATGTGGGTGATGTGAGTCGGCTGGTGCGGCGGCACGTGGCGGAGGCAGAGTTTCTGGAGGCCATAGGTCAAGAGCTTGTGTTTGTGCTACCCTACACAGCCGCAATCAACGGCAGCTTCGCTTCCCTCTTTAAAGAGCTCGACCTGGAGAAAAACTCTCTGGGCATTACCAGCTATGGCATATCAGACACCAGCCTGGAGGAGGTACATCAATTTTGCCAGGGACAATTTTGTCCCCACCACATTGTGGAATAGCTTGTGGCAAGAATGTATCTGAAAGAAGCTTCCAGAAAAGTCTGGGTTTTGACTACATTTCCTGGTGTTTCATTTCACAGATCTTTTTGAAGGTGGCTAAAGACACAGATGTTGATGTGGAATCTCATGGTAACCACCTCTCTGAATATTCATTCCATTTTACACATTAATATCTCACCATATCTGACAAGTATGTCTAAGATATTTGTAGATGTTATCTAAAGAAGTCCTATGACATGTTATTGATATTAAATATCATTTGGAATATAATTTCATACCATTTCTTTTTTACTTATTGCTTATTGTAAGTAATGCAATAATAAGGTCATGTGTCAACATGTGCAGTTAACTTATGTCAGAAGTTGTGGGAGTTCAGAATGAGGGCTTAATGCACCTAAGTTCCAAAAAAAAATGGTCATTTGTTTCAGAAATGGTCTTATATCAATTTTTTTTTTATTATTTTTTTTTTGCATAATATGATCTCTTCATGTTCCTCTAAAATGGGATTCTGTCTGTTAAGAAGCTATATGGTTCACCTCTGATAAGAGCGATCTACTTTAAACAAAAGCTGAGAGGAAGTCTGTCTCAACTCACAACTGTGTGTATATGTGTGTTAATGTTCCTAAGATAAGAACAGTTAAATGAGGGCTGAAAGTGTCACAGCCTCCCATTTCAGAATCACCTCTGCTCTGTGTGTGTTATGCTTTGCAGATAAGAGTGGAGCTCTTGAACAAAAGCGCAGAAGCAGCTCAAGGATATCAGGAATACAGACTATCAGCACCGCACTGGAATGCAAAGAGGCAAATGCTGTGAAAAATGGTATGGTCATGCAGTACCATGTACACTGTTCACTTGTACACTACCAGTCTGAATGTATGTTTTACATGATCTTATAATATATTCCTATTGATCTAGGCTTGTGTTTAAATGCTTGAAGTTAGTTTTGTTTAAAAAAAAATTAGTTGTATTTACATATGAATATTCTAAACTGTGTAAATAGTAAAGATGTATTCAAACTTAAAGAAACATACTAGCCCTTCTTTAACTCACAGATGCAGAGAAAGCCATGATTCTGTGTAATATACTGTAACTGCTCCATGCATTTTTTTCTATTTCTCTTTATTTCTCTCGGGTATAGAAGTGAAGGTGAGATTCACTAGTCGAGTTGAGGGTAAGTATCTTTAAACACAATGATTCTGTATCTCTGAGACAACTGTACCAGTGAATGAGCTATGACAGATGTAAAAGCGATGTAGCTTTAATTGGGAGGTAACTTTTAAAGTGAGGTAGCTGAAACAGCGAGTTGGAAAAGGGATGGTATATGGGACAGTTGGACAACTGTGAACTGTTAGATAGCTGTAACAATGAAGCAGCTGTTACACTGGCTGTGATAGTGAGGCAGATGTAATGGTGAGGTAGCTATTACAGTAAGTCAACTGTTGAGTAAGGAAGCTTTAACAGTGAGGGGTTTGTAATAATAAAGAATCTATAAAACTATAATAGTAATAGTGAGACAGCTGTAACAGTGAGGTAGTTGTAACACTGTGGCAGTTGCAACAGTGAGAAAGGTTTAATAGTGAGGCAGTAGTACCAGTAAGGCAGTTGTAAAATTAAGAACATTGTAACAATGAAGCAGTTTTACTGAGGTATTACTGAGGTAGATGTAGAATCTAGACAGCAGTAACATTGATGTATCTGTAACAGATGGGCAGTTGTAATACTGAGGTAGCTTTAACACCATGGCAGTAATAGTGAGGCAGCTGTAACAGATGCTGGTGTAACAGTGAGAAAGGTGGAATATTGAGGCAGTAGTAACAGTGAGACAGCTGTAAAAGTATGAAAGTTGTAACAGTGAAGCAGTTGTAATACTGAGGTAGATGTAACATCAAGGCAGCTGTAAAAGAAAGGTAGATGTAAAAGTGAGGCATCTGTAACTGTGAGCCAGCTGTAACTGTGGCAGTAATAGCAAGGCAGATGCAATTGTAAAGGTGAGGCTGCTGTTAAAGTGAGGTAGCTGTAATAGTGAGGCACCTGTAACAATGAGGTCACTGTAATATTGAGGTGGCAGTAACAGTGAGGCAGCAGTAATGGTGAGGTAGCTGTAATAGTGAAGCAGCTGTAATGATAAAGTAGCTGTAATAGTGAGGCATCTGTGATGGTGAGGTACATGTAATAGTGAGGTAGTTGTAATAGTGAGGCAGCTGTAATGGTAAGGTAGCTGTAGTAGTGAGGCAGCTGTAACAGAGGTAGTTGAAACAGTGAGGCATCTGATAAAGTGAGGTAGTTGCAATATGAATGCAGCTGTAATGGTGAGGTAGCTGCAATAGTGAGGCAGCAGTAAAAGTCAGACAGTTGTAATAGTAAGGCTGCTGTAAAGGTGAGGTAGCTGTAACAATGAGGTAGCTGTAATAGTGAGGTATCTGAAATAGTGAGGCAGTTATAATAGTGAGGTATTTGTAATTGGGATGCAGCTGTAATGGTTAGGTAGCTGTAATAGTGAGGCAGCAGTAACAGTGAGGTAGCTGTTATAATGAGGCAGCTATTAAATTTAAGTAGTTGTAGTGGTGATGCAGCTATAATGGTGAGATAGCTGTAATAGTGAGGCAGCAGTAACAGTGAGGCAGCTGTAACAATGAAGTAGCTGTAATAGTGAGGCAGTTGTAACAATGAGGCAGCTGTTAAAGTGAGGTAGCTATACTAGTGAGGCAGCTGTAACAGAGGTAGTTGTAACAGTGAGGCATCTGATAAAGTGAGGTAGTTGTAATATGAATGCAGCTGTAATGGTGAGGTAGCTGCAATAGTGAGACAGCAGTAAAAATCAGACAGTTGTAACAGTAAGGCAGCTGAAATAGTGAGGTAGCTGTTATAGTGAGGCATCTGTAATGATAAGGCAGTTGTAATAGTGAGGCAGTTGTAATAATGAGGTATCTGTAATAGTGAGGCAGTTGCAATAGTGAGGCAGTTGTAATAATGAGGTATCTAATAGTGAGGTAGTTGTAATAGGAATCCAGCTGTAATGGTGAGGTAGCTGAAATAGTGAGGCAGCAGTAAAAGTCAGACAGTTGTAACAGTAAGGCAGCTGTAATAGTGAGGTAGCTGTTATAGTGAGGTAGTTGTAATAATGAGGTATCTGTAATAGTGAGGCAGTTGTAATAGTGAGGTAGCTGTGATAGTGAGGCAGCAGTTAAAGTGAAGTAGTTGTAATAGGGATGCAGCTGTAACAATAAGGTCACTGTAACATTGAGGCACCCGTATAAGTCAGACAGTTGTAACAGTGAGGAAGCTGTAATGGTGAGTTAGCTGTAATGAGGTATCGGGTATCAGTAATGGTGAGGCAGCTGTAACACTGTGCTAATATAAGTGAGGAAGCTGTTACAGATGCAGTTTTTACAGTAAGGCAGCTCTAACTGTGATTATGATGTAAAAGTCAGGTAGATGTAACAGTGAGGTAGCTGTAATAACGTAGCACTTATGATACTCTATTTATTTGTATGTTACAGACACACAGCGCCCCATGTGTGTGAATGGCAAAGGGTCGTATGTCATCATGGGTTGGTCACTGATCAGACAGCAGTTTTTAGCTCTGTTCATTAAACGGTTCCATCATGCCCGCAGAAGCAGAAAGGGAATCATTGCTCAGGTAAAAACAACAGACACTCTACAGGTTTCTTTACAATTACTCTGACAATTCAGTAATTACACAGATTTCAGTTTTACTACCCCCAAATACACAGTAACAGATTTTTGTTCATTTTAAGTTTTTATAAGACTTGAAGTAATGATTTGAGAATAAGTAAATCAGATATTTATTCAGTAACCGCTCTGCATTTCACCAAAGCATTGTAAGCCTAAGTAGATTGTAGAAAGCATTGGTACAGTCCTGATTGATTCAGAATGATTCAAACCAATCATTTTTGTATTAAAATTTAAACTGTTTTCATACAGAGTTTCATCCACAGACATTCAAGAACCATTAATGAACATTAAGGAATGTAATTAAAATCATTCAGCTCTGGTAATTAAAAAATAATGGAACAATTTCAGAACAAGAAAATGGTTCTCGATTCCGAACCCTACTCTGCTCAGACACTCACAAGTGATTTCTAGTCTCAAACTCCACAAAATAACCTCCTCCACCCCATCTCCTCATTTAAGTAGATCTTTCATGTTCTGCAGCTGTCCGACGTTTTCTTAATCAGTTAAGGTTGGTCTGAGCTGCAGTGTCAATCCAAGCAAAACTGTTTACCACCATATGCAATGGCCCATCAAAACAACCAAATGCTTGTTAAAAATTTGAGCTCATGAAATGAATATTCTCCTCAGTAAAGCATAAGAGCATGTGCTGGTAAGAGCTCTGGCTCAAGAACTTAAAGATTTGTTTTTCAAATCTGAGTTGGGGTTCTTTTTGTGGCCTCTGCTGTTATTCTGCACACTTTTCCATGTGCTTTAACTCCTTTTGTATGTCAGTGTGTCTGAGAAAACTTAATATCATATTCCAGCTGTATGCAAAAAATAATACAAGAGAATGTAGTATCACTGTACTATATTGAGGTATTATTGAGGTAAGTATTTTTGGGGTTTGTTTTACCTTCGTTTGATAAATACACTTAAAACAATATGCTTTTTTTAACATGAAATGTTTCCGCATAGGCTGACGTTTGTCACCCTCTCTGTTTTTAACTCATGGAAAAGATGTGCTATTGTTGTCTTCGTCATTATTTCCTGTACGTTTTTTTCTCTCTGTTGCACATTTACATGATTCTCAGTGTAAACAGAGAGTATTTGGATTGGATGTTTGAATTTATTGGACAATCATGGAGTGTAATTAATCGGCTGGAGTGAGGCCACGCATTCGACTCGTCAGCCTCTTTGTCTTTCTTGTGGAGGTTTTGTGTTTGCTGGTTTCGCTCCGTCTGTCAGCAGAGGGATTTGATGAAACAAGAACTTTTAGAGAAGAGTAGAGAGGAAGAATAGAGAGAAATTAATTATGCTGGGAATGAGGGTTGACAGTGTTTGAAAGTGTTTAATCAAACCCTTTAACAGCTTTAACTGAGCCAACAGAAGCACACAACTCCTGTCTGCCACAAAGAGACAGAGAGAGAGAGATAGAGAGATCCACAAGTAAACACAAGCTATGTACCACTGCATAGTATATGCTATATACTTCCTACATACACAGAAAAAGTGGTAACCTGCAATTGTTAACTGAAGGATCTATCTCTATTTGGACTAATCCATAAAAGTTACTCTTGTTGGTGTAACCTAATTTCAGCCATGACAACTTTTAGCATGTTAATGTGGGTATGATTTATTAATAGCATATTGGTCTTGGCAGACTAGATCTGCTACACTGCTTCTGCAGAGCAAGTACAGAGACTCGCTACTGCTAGAAAATACACAGATATCCTGAGTTAAGCATGTTTACATGCTACTGCTTCTCCACAGTTAGACCAAATGCAAGACATGTAAAATAGGCATGCAGGAAATACTGGTGCACAAATAGACATACAAAAATGCCCATGTAGCGGATCTAGACCAGTGGTGCTGGGGTGGAGGTGGGTTTCAGAGAAAAACTGAGCCTTTTAAATGTTATACAGGGAGAGAGAGACGCATGTTGATTGGCTACCCGATTACATGTCAAGGGACCACTCCACTTGCACCATGTGAGCTGACTGGCTTAACATGTCCCATGTGAGCAAGCCAGTTGGCTAACAGTTAACAAGTTAAATCAGCTTGCAACACATAGTTTCATGGCTGAACTTTAGTAATTTGTCAGGTTTTTTTAGTCAGATTCAATATAGACGAGATATCACTTGAAGTTAGGTTACTTGATAACAACGTACACAATTATGCTAAAATTAGAATAGGAAAATTATACATTATGCAACAATAAACATTGTTAGCACTATACAATAAGGCTCTGTTTGTTAACAATTGTAAATGCATTAGGTATCATGAATTTGCAAAGAACTATCTTTATTAACAGAGGGATTTATAAATCTTGGTTAATGTTAATTAAAAACAAATGTTCATTGTTAGTTGATGCTAGTGCAGAATGCATTTATGAATGTTAACTAATGCTACAACTTTTAACTTTTACTGTGAATTCGAGTTTTTTGTGCTGATTAAACTACTAACTAAACTTTTAAAACTTTATTCTGTTACATTGTAACTGACAGAACGTGTGTGTGTGTGTGTGTGTGTGTGTGTGTGTAACAGGTGGTTTTGCCAGCGTTTTTCGTGTGTTTGGCACTCATCTTCTCTATGATTGTGCCTCCGTTTGTGGAATATCCCAGTCTGGAACTTCAGCCCTGGATGTACGGAGCTCCACAGAACACGTTTTTCAGGTATACACACACACACACACACACACACACACACATGCACATAAGTTTAATAATCTATCATGTGTATTTTCTTCTAATACTAAAAAACAGCTTAAATTTATCCCAAACTAGTGAAGGATGATATACCTAGATATATTTTGAAAACAATGCCGATAACTTATTATCAGGAAGTGCCCTGTATTCCACCATATTTTTTTTAGCCCATACAATGCACACTTACATTGGACATAATTAATCTTGTGTGTGTTGTAGTTTTGATAGCGCTGGTGTAGTCCAGGTGGAGAGAGTGACAGACGCTCTGATCAGTTCTCCTGGATTTGGAACACGCTGCATGAACTCCAACCCCATACCGTGAGTACACACACACACACACACATACACACAAAATATAAACACAAGTTGGTAAGTAGTCATTTTGCTTAGAGGACAACCAATAGTGGATTTTGCCGAAACAGATAACTAAGCTGGGAAAACAGGCTGATAACCGATTAATCGGCCGATGCTTTTTAAAATCAGTAACATCCCACTCAATGTAAAATAGTGCTGACTTTTATTTCAAAATGAACAGTAATGACTTAACCATGAAAGTGATGTTTAATTATTAAGTAAAATAAAAGTAAAATACAGGTATACATCCAACCTTAACCAACATTTTAAAGGGACAGTTCACCCCAAAAAATGTAAATTCCTTCATCATTAACTCACCCTTATGCCATTCCAGATGTGTATGATTTTCTTTTTTCTGCTGAAGGCAAACAAAGATATGCAGGCATGTTCATGAGAACTCATGGCTGTATCACGCACACAACAGTTCTGACATGAATGTGTCAACGCGCTTGCATCACAAGAGAGGCTGCGTAAACTCGGCCCTCTCATAAACACGCAAGTGAACATTTAGATTGAAAAAGGACTTAAATATTTACCTTTTCCTCACCCAGTGTGATCGTATTGCTTTAGAAGACTTTTATGCCTAATTTGCATTAATTTGCATTGTATGGACCCTCAACAAATAAAAAACTCATAGGATCTGCATGAATCATACATGACATTTTTTAAATTCAAAACAGCAAATTAAGACTAAAAATGAGCATCGTTGTCTTTGTAACATTGTTCTAACCATTCAAATGCTAATGTTATCATCCTCTCCTCCTTGCTGGCAAACATGCAGTTCTCCAATGCAGCTATTCGTTCTAAACAAACTAATTATCAAACCACCTACTTTTTACATTTTGGTTGACATAAATGTTTGATTTATTTCATCACAAATTTATGTAATAATATCATATATTGTAAAATGTGATGTCCACTGTAAAATGGGTTATGATGAACACGTTCATATGTTGCCCTATTATAAGGGACTTTTATTTTGAAATTACAGAGTTTTGTCTCAGTTTCAATGCTTATAACCTATCAAATGATCAGATTAAGGGTTCCCCTGCTGTCACTCTCTCGACATAGTGTCGAAGGAAGTGACACAAGGGGTCTTCTCGGATGCCGAATAGTTCCTCTGAACCTGAGAAAAGGCCAATGTCAAGTTGGCAGACAGAATTTGCATGCCCCGCCCCGGACATAAGGGGAACCGGGGCAGCGAATGCCAGTCAGAATTTTTCTTCGGAGCCGAATGGTTGTACCACAAGCAGCTGAAACACACACCTGTTTCACTCACCTCTATCAGCGAGAAGCATTGCTGTTGGATCCGCACGGCGCATTTTCCAGCTGGTGTCTCTCTCTCTGCACGCTGTGCAGTCCACGCCCCTGGACGCTTCGACAGCGCTTCTTTCTGTTTGGAAGAGTGTTTCTCCTCCTAAAAGAGTATATTTTCTCTAAAAGAGTTTGAGTTTCCACTCATAAAAGAGCAATACACAGCAGGCGTTGAACGTCCTTTTCAGGACGCGTCTTTTTAAAGATGTCTTTCCGCCTCTGTGTAGTTCCTGGATGCGGTCGATTTCTCTCCACTTCTGACGATCATAAAAAGCTGCCTCGTGTGCCTGGGCTGCGATCACACGCAGGCAGCATTTTATGAATGGTTTATGTTTTCAGTGCGAGAACATAACCATGGCAACATTGCGATCGCGCTTTCTTTTGTCATGAGAGAAAAGCCACTTCAGCCGCCCCCCGCGTCGTTCCTTCTTCCCACGGGATTGAGGTCGACCCGGCTGGCGATGAAGGCGATTTGGGGATGACCACGGGCTCGGTTTTGCCGGGTAAATCCCCACGAACCACCCGCCCCCCAGCACGCTTTTTTGCTTCCGTCTGAGCTCGGGAAGAGTGCGGCTCGCTTCCCCGCCAGCCGGCATTTTCCCTTGAGCTCCCGGAATTGGATGACGACATCGCCGCTGCATCGGAGGGCGTCACAGCGGCGTCTGATGCTGATGGCTCGCCTGGGCTGCCACCTCCGGGTCTGCTCGCCCAGTCTGAGCCTGATTTTCAGATGTCCGCAATGATTTCCCGGGCCGCCGCGAGCGCAAGGCTGGACTGGAGATCTCCGCCCCCCCCTCTCGGCTACTCTATCGGTTCCTCAGGTAACAGCGCCGCTTATAGCCACGCCCCCCCCTTGGTTCCGTCGTTCCCGGAAGTGCATGACGAGCCAACGCGGTCGGAACCGCCCTCCGCTTGTCCGCTCTCACTACCCTGGATGGCGGAGCACCACCACCTGGCGGGACTGAACGGTACTACTCTCCAGAGCCGTAGAATGACGTCATCACTGACCTCAAAAGTCTACAGCACCACTGGAAAGGCCGCCTCCGCCCTGCATGCCATGGCTCTCCTGCAAATTTACTAAGCCAAGGCACTCAAAGACCTGCACCTGGGTAGTTACAACCCCGATGTGCTACAATAACTGCACTCTGCTCCAACCTCGCTCTCAGAGCTACGAATGTCACGGCGCAGGCACTCGGGTGGACGATGGCCACACTCGTGGTCCAGGAGCGCCACCTCTGGCTGAGCACGGTCGAGATGCATGGCGTTGACAAGTCACGTTTTCTCAACGCCCCCGCCTCCCACCTCGGCCTCATCGGCGACACCATCGACGACTTTGCCCAGCAGTTTTCGGTGGTGAGAAAGCAGAAGGGGACAGTTTCTCACATCACGCAGCGGCGCCACCCAGTCAGTGCGCCCGCACCCCGCCTGCTCGCTGAGGGCGTCCCCCCCCTGCAACGAGAAAGCAACCTGGGCCCAGCTCTCAGCCCCAGCGTCGAGCACCTCGCAGGCGGCGTACACCCCCCCGTCTCCTGGACCCTCTCTTGGACCAGAAATGCTCCGAAGCGCTCCTGAGATGGACAACCCAGGCAGTCGGATGTTCACTCCGGAGATGGTTTCAGGACCACTCCGTCCCCCAGTGGAGGGCCGGGAAGTGAATCCTTGTTTTCACCTGCCGCATCGCCTTCAGACTGCGGTACCTACAGAGCGATTCCCTCGCTCCCTGGGTCATTCAGCCGGTGTGTGCCGTTCTCACGGCACCCCGGCCCTACATCTCTCCAGTCCAGGTTCTCCGGACGCAGCTCTCTCGCCTCCGGCCCCTCGACTGTCCAACCCCGGCAGGCCAGCGCTGACGAGTTTCGAAGACGCCCTCCCGGGACCTCTTCCTCAGTCTCTAACCCGCCCCCTGCCGGGTGTGCGGAGCAAGGTAAGTGCTTTGAGTCTTTTCTCAGCACCTCAGCCTCAGGACGCTCTTTTGCTTCCCGCCGCATTATTACCTGCTCCCCCCCTCGCCGCATAGCCCCGCCCGGTACGTCAAAAGTGATCGTCCCCTTAGTCCCCCTCGCACGGAGTTTGGATGCATGGTTATCGCTTCCCAACCCGTCGTGCTGGTTGGCCAGGACCATCCGACTCGGCTACGCGATTCAGTTCGCCCGGCTCCCACCTCGTTTCAGCGGTATTCGCTCCACTCTAGTGCGCGGCCAACAAGCCAGTGCCTTACAAGCAGAGATTTTTACACTGCTCCTCAAGGACGCGATAGAGCCTGTCCCTCCAGCCGAGATGGAGAAGGGTCTCTACAGCCCTTACTTCATCGTACCCAATAAAAGCGGCGGGTTGCGACCAATCTTGGACTTGCGAGTTCACAACCAGGCCCTGCTCAGACTCCCGTTCAAAATGCTCACGCAGAAGCGGATTCTTACCTACGTTCGACAGCTAGATTGGTTCGCGGCAGTAGACCTGAAGGATGCGTACTTCCACGTCTCTATTTTGCCGCGACACCAACCCTTCTTACGGTTCGCGTTCGACCGCCAGACGTATCAGTACAAGGTCTTTCCCTTCGGCCTGTCCCTGTCCCCATCGCGTCTTCACCAAGGTCACAGAGGCCGCTCTTGCCCCCCTATGGGAAGTGGGCATCCACTATCTCGACGACTGGCTCATTCTGGCCCATTCTCGAGAGTTACTGTGTGCTCACAGGGACCAGGTGCTCAGGCACCTCAGCCGTCTAGGGCTTCAGGTCAACTGGGAAAAGAGCAAGCTCCCCCCGGTTCAGAGCATCTCTTTTCTCGGTATGGAGTTAGACTCGGTCTCAATGACAGCACGTCTCACCAACGAGCGTGCCCAGTCAGTGCTCAGGTGCCTCGCTCACTTCAAGCCTGGCACAGCGGTCCTCTAAAACAATTCCAGAGGCTCCTGGGGCATATGGCATCCTCAGCCGTGGTCGCGCCGCTCGGGTTGATGCATATGAGACCGCTACAGCACTGGCTACAGACCCGAGTCCCGAGATGGGCATGGTGCCACGGCACGCATCGTGTGACAATCAACCTTGCCTGCCATCAAACTTTCAGCCCATGGACAGACCTCTGCTTCCTACAGGCCGGAGTTCCCTTGCAGCAGGTGTCCAGATGTGTCGTGGTAACCACAGACGCCTCCCGACTGGGTTGGGGCGCCGTGTGCAATGGGCACGCTGCCGCTGGCACCTGCAAAGGTCCCCGGCAGCATTGGCACATCAATTGCCTAGAGTTGATGGCTGTTATTCTTGCTCTACGGAGGTTCATTCCACTAATCCGAGGCAAGCACGTTCTGATTCACTCAGACAGCACCGTGACGGTAGCGTACATAAACCGCCAAGGCGGCGTGCGCTCTCGTCATATGTCACAACTCGCCCGCCATCTCCTCCTCTGGAGTCAACCGCGACTCAGGTCGCTGCTCGCCACTCACATCCCTGGCAACCGCAACACGACAGCGGATGTGCTGTCACGACAGGTTTCGCCCAGCGGAGAGTGGAGGCTCCACCCCCAGGTGGTCCAGCTCATTTGGGACCGATTCGGCAAGGCACAAGAAGACCTCTTTGCCTCCCAGGACAACTCCCATTGCCCGCTCTGGTATTCCCTGACGGACGCTCCCCTCGGGACAGATGCGCTGGCACACAACTGGCCCCGGGGGCTGCGCAAGTACGCATTTCCTCCAGTGAGCCTTCTTGCATTGGTGCTGTGCAAGATCAGGGAGGACGAGGAGCAGGTCGCCTTGGTGGCCCCTTACTGGCCCACCCGCACCTGGTTTTCGGAACTCACGCTCCTCATGACAGCCCCTCCCTGGAAAATCCCCCTGAGGAAAGACCTTCTTCTCAGGGACGGGGCACCCTCTGGCATCCGCGCCCAGACCTCTGGAATCTCCATGTCTGGCCCCTGGACAGGACGCGGAAGATCTAGTAAATCTACCACCTGCTGTCGTAGATGCGATCATTCAAGCCAGAGCTCCCTCAACCAGGCAACTCTACGCACTAAAGTGGCGTTTGTTCGTGAATTGGTGTTCTTCCCGAGCCGAGGACCCACAGAGATGCGCAGTTCGGTCAGTGCTTCTATTCCTGCAGGAGAGACTGGAGGGAAGGCTGTCCCCCTCCACCTTGAAGGTGTATGTACCTGCTATCGCAGCCCACCACGACGCAGTAGATGGCAATTCCCTTGGTAAGCACGACTTGATTATCAGGTTCCTGAAAGGCGCCCGGAGACTACATCCTCCCCGACCTAACCTGTTTCCCTCTTGGGATCTCTCAGTGGTCCTCTCGGGCCTTCAGAGACCCCCATTTGAGCCGCTTGATTCAGTCGAGCTCAAGGCCCTCTCCTTGAAGACGGCCCTACTGATCGCGTTAGCCTCAATCAAGAGGGTAGGAGACCTGCAAGCGTTCTCTGTCAGTGACTCTTGCCTGGAGTTCGGTCCGGCACTTTCTCACGTTATCCTGAGATCCCGACCGGGCTACGTGCCCAAGGTTCCGCTCCACTGATGATGCCATTGCATCTACAATACACACTGCTCTATCCCACCTGGAAAAAAGGAACACATATGTGAGAATGCTGTTTGTAGACTACAGCTCAGCATTTAACACCATAATGCCCTCCAAGCTTGATGTGAAACTCCGGGCTTTGGGCTTAAACAGCTCGCTGTGCAGCTGGATCCTGGATTTCCTGTCAGGCAGACGTCAGGTGGTTAGAATGGGCAGCAACATCTCCTCATCACTGACCCTCAACACCGGCGCCCCGCAGGGCTGTGTTCTCAGCCCACTCCTGTATTCCCTTTACACACATGACTGTGTGGCGACACATAGCTCCAATGCCATCATTAAGTTTGCTGACGATACGACGGTGGTAGGTCTGATCACTGACAATGATGAAACAGCCTACAGAGAGGAGGTGCACACTCTGACGCGCTGGTGTCAGGAGCACAACCTCTCCCTCAACGTCAGTAAAACCAAGGAGCTTGTGGTGGACTTCAGGAAGAAAGACAGAGAACACAGCCCCATCACCATTAATGGAGCACCGGTGGAGAGAGTCAGCAGCTTCAAGTTCCTCGGTGTCCACATTACTGAGGAACTCACATGGTCCGTCCACACTGAGGCCGTTGTGAAGAAGGCTCACCAGTGCCTCTTCTTCCTGAGACGGCTGAGGAAGTTTGGAATGAACCAACACATCCTCACACGGTTCTACACCAGTACTGTAGAGAGTATCCTGACTGGCTGCATCACCGCCTGGTACGGCAATAGCACCGCCCACAACCGCAAAGACCTGCAAAGGGTGGTGCGAACTGCCAGAAACATCATCGGAGGTGAGCTTCCCTCCCTCCAGGATATATATAACAGACGGTGTGTGAATAAAGGTCGGAGGATTATCAAAGACTCCAGCCACCCGAGTCATGGGCTGCTCTCACTGCTTCCATCAGGCAGGCGGTATCGCAGCATCAGGACCCACACCACCCGACTACATGACAGCTTCTTCCCACAAGCAATAAGACTTTTGAACACTTGATCTCTCACGATCAACAATCAGCACTGCACTTTATTAATCTTCATTCTGTCAAATATATTCTCGCTCCCAATTCAGTTAGTGTATATATATATTTATACCCTTATCTAGTGTATGTGTATTCTACATTGTGTGTATTGTGTACATTTGATATGTAAATTGTTGTGTAAGTATGTGTACATTTGTTATGTAAATTGTGTTGTGTAAATATGTTGTTATTGTAAAGTGGTTTATGTCTCGTCACTGTCATTACTGCAATGTTGCTCGGAACTGTACACAAGACTTTCACCTACTGTTGGACTCGTGCACACAGTAGTGTGACAATAAAGTGATTTGATTTGATTTGATTTGATTTATTGCCTTAGCCTATCACGCCCAGGGCGTGCCCGCCCCCCTGCAGGTCCGAGCACACTCCACTAGAAGTGTGGCATCCTCGTGGGCACTAAGCCACGGCACCTCCCTAGCAGACATCTGCAGAGCAGCGGGCTGGGCAACACCCAATACCTTTGCCAGATTTTACAATCTAAGGGTTGAGTCGGTCTCATCCTGTGTTTTGTCAGGTCCGAGCCGGTAGAACTCGGTAACGCGGCACAACCGACCGGGTGTTCCGCTTGCATCTTACGCCCTTCACCAATGTGATCCAGTGCGCCTTCTATCCCAGGTCAGCCACTGAGTGTCGCTGCCTGGATGCTTTTTCCTCCCTAGACTTCTGGCCCGCGAATTCAGCAGAGCAACTCGCGGCCAGACCCAGTACGAGTCTTGGGCTCTGTACTGGGGTCGGGCTCCACGGGCATAGTTCCCTCTTCAGGCTAACTCCCTGTGATGTATTCTCCGCGGTACGGTCCCCCTCTCGGCGGACCCGTGTTTCCCTCAGGCAGCCCTGCTGCCTCGGCCCCGTGTCTGTAGAGTCCCCCCTTCATTAGGCTGGACCTACCACCGTGCCGTCTCCCACGTCCGGCTTCACAACCCTCGTGGTGTATTTGCCATACATTACCTCCCCCTGACTGGGCATGGTATGGCCTCTGCAGGGTCTTCCCCTCCTGAAAGAATAGGAAATCTGCAGGCCGGACAGCTACCTTGCCTCTGGTCCTGCCTCAGCGCCCGGCACACCGGCGCCGACGAGTTTTGAAGACGCCTCCTTAGGCCTCTTCCTCAGTCTCTAAGCCACCCCCTGCCGGGTGCGTGGAGCAGGGTTAATGCTTCGAGTCTTCTCTCAGCACCACCCAGGCTCTCCTGCTCCCCCCCGGGGAATGACCGCCTTCCCCGACATAGGTTGGGCCCCAGCCGCTCTACATCCTATGTGAGAGACATAGTGAGAGAGAAGGCCTGTTGGGCTTGCTCCCATGCTAGCATGCAATACCTTTTTCCCCCAGGGGTGCGGGAAAACCTAAGGTGGGTATGCTAAATCTAAGGGGGCGTTGGGGAGGGTGACGTGCATTCGGTTCAGGTGCCTCTAACACGCAATAGCCTGCTTTGCCCCTGCTCCGACAGTCACGTCACACGGTCAGTGCGTGGCGTTTTTTTATGGACCCCTTGTGTCACTTCCTTTGACACTACGTTGAGAGAGTGACAGAAGGGGAACATCTCGGTTACTGTTGTAACCTCCGTTCCCTGAGGGAGGGAACGAGACGTAGTGTCCCTCCTGCCACGGCACTAGACCTAGCACTGTAAATGGCCGTGCTTCATCCTTCGGCTCCTCAGTGCAAAATCCTGACTGGCATTCGCTGCCCCGGTTCCCCTTATATCCGTATGTCCGGGGCGGGACATGCAAATTCTGTCTGCCAACTTGACATTGGCCTTTTCTCAGGTTCAGAGGAACTATTCGGCGTCCGAGAAGACCCCTTGTGTCACTTCCTTCGACACAACGTCTCGTTCCCTCCCTCGGGGAACGGAGGTTACAACAGTAACTGAGACGTTTTGTATTTAGATATAATTCACCAGATAAGGTTAAATGAGGAATAAGGTTTATTATGAAAATCTAAAAATTTTAGACCCATTTGTTGACTGGGCTGCCTGGCGCGACATCACAGAAAATAGAAACCATTACAAAAATAGAAAGCCCTGTCTCATGCTCGTCGTGTGTCGCAGCTGGTTGGGACAAAAACTCAGATTAACATGGAAAAAATACCTTTAAGTGTTATTTACAAGATATGAAGTTGGGAGATATGTGCAAGGGCAACGAAGGCTATCCCGTCTGGTCCGAACCGATAGAAGGTCTACTGTGGCACAAGTCATGGAAACTTTTAATTATGGTTACAGGAGGAATGTGTCACAAAACACAGTGAACCATACGCTGCTGCTTAAGGGGCTGTGTAGCCACAGACCTGTCCACCATCAAAAGTGGC
Source organism: Moxostoma hubbsi (assembly GCA_032164185.1). Taxonomy (NCBI): domain Eukaryota; kingdom Metazoa; phylum Chordata; class Actinopteri; order Cypriniformes; family Catostomidae; genus Moxostoma; species Moxostoma hubbsi. Next base: position 3,937,663 of record JAVLUX010000003.1, on the reverse strand, counting down.
TACAATGGACATGCGAGCATCGGAACTGGACATTGGAGCAGTGGAATTAGGTCGCCTGGTCTGATGAGGCCCATTTTCTTTAACATAACGAGGATGGCCGTGTACGTGTGCACCGTTTACCTGGTTAAGTGATGGCACCAGGATGCACAGTGGGAAAATGACA